>JASDAP010000094.1:98862-463862 GCA_031216635.1 Dissostichus eleginoides | reverse complement strand
GTAATCTACGGTACTCGTGCCAAGAGATGAGCAGAAGGTGGGTCTTCCCAAAGAGTCACCTCTAAACCTACCGTTAACAATGTACAGACCGAGGCTTTGACAGAGTTGGAGCAGGTCTCTCCCATTCTTGTTTATCTGAGGGTCAGAATTATGGCGAGGAAGATTTGTGGTGTTGCGGGGAAAGTTTGGTCCAAATATATGTTTGTTACCACTCTCTGAGTATGAGTCTGGATGGGTTCCAGTACGTGCGTTGAGGTCTCCACAGATCAACACTTTTCCTTGGGCCTGAAATCTGCAGATTTGGGTGTGGAGGTGTGGGAATATTTCCTCGCTGGAGTAAGGAGAGTCACTCGGAGGAACATATATTGTACATAAAAACAAATCATTTTCTGTACATGTGATGCTTTTGGATAGTTTAATCCAGATGTGGGAGGGCTCGGATTTTATTATTGTTATATATTTTGAGAGTTCGAATTTGTGCCAAATTATAATGCCTCCTGAATCTCTCCCTTTTTTAATTGCTGGGTTTTTGATCGAGGGCAGAATAATTTGTTTGTAATTTGGGGGACAGTGGATGTTGGAGTCAGATCTACACCAGGTCTCTTGGAGGATAATAATGTCTACATTTTGTGTGTTTTCTTTAAATTCATCTGTTCTATATTTCTGTCCAAACAGAGAAGAATGTATACCTTGGATGTTCCACATAGAGATGGAGACTGGTGATAAACAGGTGTGTGTGTGTGTGTGTGTGTGTGTGTGTGTGTGTGTGTGTGTGTGTGTGTGTGTGTGTGTGTGTGTGTGTGTGTGTGTGTGTGTGTGTGTGTGTGTGTGTGTGTGGTGTGTGTGTGTGTGTGTGGTGTGTGTGTGTGTGTGTGTGTGTGTGTGTGTGTGTGTGTGTGTGTGTGTGTGTGTGTTTTTAAATTAAGTCTTATACGACCTGACTCATCAGTTTGGTGCATATAAGGCTAAGGAGGTGTGTGATCTCTCCCAGGTCGGCTCCGTCTCTGCCGATGTTTGGTGGGGTCTTCAGTGCAGTGGCGTAGCTTTTCTGAGCTGGTTGCTGAAACGGGGGGCAGGGCTGATATCCTGGTATGGGCCTTGAGTTTATTGGAGTGGTGCTGGCCTGTCTTGCTTGTATGGTTCTGTGTGGGTGGCTCTGAAGGTGAGGTAATAATGGTGGAGGGGGGTAGGGGCCTGATCCAAGGGGATATCTGCGATATTCTCTTGCAGGTGGTGATAGGGGTGGTCCAGTTATATGCTGGCTAGCTCGTCCGCGGCTAACAGAGGCTCCGCCCTGGCTTCGTCCTAAGGCCACATCTTTAAAGTGCCAGTGAAGTGCATTTTTTTGCGCCAAAATGAAATGGCAGTTTAATTTCTTACATATAATTGTACCTGTTCATGGCTAAAATAATGTTTTAGGAAGTGCGAGGGACGAGATAAACATCGCAAATTTTTCATCCGTGAACGGCCGTCTGAGCCTACCGCTGCTGCAGACGATAGCGGCTGTGACGTCACAAGATGGGCCCAGTTGTGATTGTAAACATGGCGGAGCCTTCGGAAAGTGATACTGGTGCGAGAGAAATGAGTGATTTTGACAGCTTTTCGGACAGGATAGATGAGGAAAGTGGCCATGGAAGTCAATTTAGTTGAGGACAATATTTTGTCATAGATCTAGAGTAGATCTACACACAGGATTGGCCATCACCTGATCATACATTCATCTGTTCATAGCATGATGCAACATTCATGTTCACATGCAGTGTTGTGCTAGTTACTGAAAACCAGTAACTAGTTACAATTACTAGTTACTTCACTACTTACACCAAAAAGTAATGCGTTACTGTGAAAAGTAACTTTTTAGTTACTTAAAAAAGGGCACCCATTAATGCCCTTATACTGTAGCCTTCATTTCAGTACTGTTATTGCATCGGAGAATAATACAACCTGTTGATCAACTTGACATGCATTTGCATCACTGAACTCTGCTAAGCAATGTGGTCTATACAAACACAAACACAAAGATATGTTTCAAAGTGCCAATCCAGCCGCTGTTGCTTAGGTGGAGGTGGAGTGGCGTCGGATGAGTCTGGGTCTGTGGTCTTAGCTACTAGCTTCGTCCCAGCATGTTGTTTCTGCAGATGTTTCAACAGATTTTAATTGCTGTTTTGGGCAGTCGATAGGATCTTTGACCCGCCAAGACACAACTTACATTTAACTAAAACGTTCTTTTCTTTGTGCTCGACAAAAGTGAAATAGTGAGAATATCTCCAGGCGGAGAAACTCGACTTGAGCTCTGCCGCCGCCATGATAGTCTTGTTAGTAACACAAACACAGTGGCCTTTATTTTTCATAAACAATCTACGAATCTACGAAACAATGACACCAGCCACTCACCTTCATCTTTTGGGAACAGAAACATCGCCACTTCGGCAGAATTGACATTACCACAGCCAGCGGCAATGCATCGCTTCCCGTGTGTTTTTCCTCCCTTTTTCTTCACTGTCGCCTCCATTGTCAGGTTTCCTCGATTGGCAATCACTTCCAGTCGACTGCGAAACACTTTCCAATAAAATACTCGCTCAAAAACGTTGGTAAATTCCACTTTGAAACAGAGACAAAATGAACGGTGGTGAATGTAAACACTTCGGCTGAGCCCATCTTCTGACGTCACGCAGTAGATCGCAAGCCACGCCCATGAAGGCGGAGGTTTCCCAGCGGAAAATTCCAACTCGTCAAATTCGTTGCTATTCCAACATCTTTTATATGGGTTCCAATGGACAATTTTGGTCATTACTATACGTATTAGCATAACAGATCATGCACCGGCGCACACTTCACTGGGTCTTTAAGTGTCAAGTCTTGAGAGGTCATTAATCTCTCTCTCTCTCTCTCTCTCTCTCTGTCTCTCTGTCTCTGTCTCTGTCTCTGTCTCTCTCTCTCTCTGTCTCTCTGTGTCTCTGTCTCTCTCTCTCTCTCTCTCTGTCTCTGTCTCTGTCTCTGTCTGTGTCTGTCTCTGTCTCTGTCTCTCTCTCTCTCTCTCTCTGTCTCTGTCTCTGTCTCTCTCTCTGTCTGTCTGTGTCTCTGTCTCTGTCTCTGTCTCTCTCTCTCTCTCTCTCTGTCTCTGTCTCTGTCTCTGTCTCTCTCTCTCTCTGTCTCTCTCTCTGTCTCTCTCTCTCTCTCTCTGTCTCTCTCTCTCTCTCTCTCTCTGTGTCTCTCTCTCTCTCTCTCTGTCTCTATCTGTGTTGGAATGTTGGTTTATTGCATAAAACGCGCTGCGTGCTTTCTCTCTCAGTTCATTGACAGCTTGATTCAAGCTTCCAGTGGAACTTATTTTCAGGCCTAAATAATGATATTCTGAGCAATGTTCTATTGTTTGTGTCCCAATTGTTAAGTCAATATTGTTTGCCTGACATCTGGATCTTTTTTGAAGTATCATTGTTTTTTGTCTTTTCTCTGTTAATTGCCAGGGCCCAGGTCTGACCGTAACATTCGAGTATGTTTAAACTCTGTTGAAGTCCTTCTTTTGTCGGGCTTAACAGGATGAAACCATCTGCATACAGCAGGAATCTGATCCCTGTGAAGAGTGAGCCCAGGTGGACTGTTCTAAGATAGGCCAGTTCCTTAATGTAGACGTTGAACAGGTGATAAACAGCATCCTTGTCTTACTCCCCGTTCTTGAGAAATGAAGGTTGTTCTTTTGTGTCCGATCTTGATGCTGCACATGTTGTTTGTGTACATAGATTTGATTAGGTCTAATGTTTTACCCCCTCTACCGCTTTGAAGTAGTTTGTTGAATAGACCAACATGCCAAATCGAGTCAAATGCTTTTTGGAAATCAATGAAAAAGGCACATATTTTATTTTTATTTTGATTAACATATTTGTCAACTAGGGTGTGTAGGGTGTAAATGTGGTCTGATGTGCGGTGATTTGGTAAGAATCCAATTTGGCTTTTGCTCAGGACATTGTGTTTTGTAAGGAAGGTATATGCTGGGCAGGGGGGAGGTTTGTGTGGCTGCTTCCTAAGCCTCAACAGGAGGCCAGACCTGCAGCCCCCTTTTTGCTTCCTCTCTCTCCGCCGTCTGCGCCGCCTGCTGGATCCGCCAACAATCCACGGGGATCCCGGCGATCTCGCTACCTTGTCTGGGATGTTGTGAGTGCAGTGGAATTCGCTATGAACTGGTAGTTTGTTTTTGAGGTTTTCAGAAGTTAGAGATTTTCTGAAAAATTTCGCATTTTTTTAAAAGTCAGAATTGTGGAAAAAAGTCAGAATTTCGAGTAAAAAGTAATGAGATTTGCAGATAAAAATCTGACTTTTGGGATTTTCCTGAAAAAAACAGGAACTTGAGAAAAAAAGTTTGAACTTTTTTTTTTATGAAATAGTCAATATTCTGAGGTTTTCTGAAAAGGCCAGGATTTAGAGATTTTCTGAAAACTTCATCATTTTAGAAGAAGTCAGCAATTTGGGAAAAAGTCAGAATTTGGAGAAAAAAGTAATCATGTGATTTGCAGGAAAAAGTCTGAATTCTTACATTTTCTGAAAAAGTCAGAATTTTGAGAAAAAAGTCAGGATTTTGACAAAATGTGTTAGAATTTTGAGAATTTAAGTCAGAATGTTTTGATTCTGAGGTTTTCTGAAAAGGCCAGCATTTAGAGATATTCTGAAAAACTCAGCATTTTGGGAAAAGTCGGAATTTGGAGAAAAAAGTAATCATGAGATTTCCAGAAATAAGTTAGAAATTTGAGAGATTTCCAGAAAAGGTCAGGATTTTGAGAAGAAAGTCAGAATGTTTAGATCATTGGTCTTAGTTATTGGTCTTATGTAGGGATGGGTATCTTCTGGAATGTATCGATTCCAGTTCTTATCGATTCCCCGTTTTGATTCCAAAATTGTAAAAGAAAGAGGTCAAACGTTTAGATGGACATTCTTTTAACCCTTAGATGCATAAGTGGGACTTTTTGGACCCGGTGAGGTGGTTTTCTTGAAGTATCTTTGTAATTACATTTTTTTATCATTTCATATTCCAGCTATTCCTCAAAAAACATGTTTTGGATATCATGCCATTCACATTTAAAATGTACATTTTAAATAATTGTAGTTTTTGTATTACTACCCCAAGCTTCCATAAGCGGGTCAAAAATGCCCCGCATGCATTTTCTATGGGAACCTTTGATTCTTATCAACTGTGGCTGTCAGGAATACATTCACTGTAGGACCAAACAGACTACATCACAAGTGAAACCTCTCAGGAAGATTATTTTACACAGCAAGATCTGATACCTGTCAGTATAATAATAATAATAATAATACATTATATTTTTATAGGGCTTTTCAAGGACTCAAAATCGCTTTACAATATAAGGGAAGGTTAGGGTGGGGGGTATAGGACTATCAAACTTGATCAACCGGCATGGACTGATGGGGGGTGGGCTATGAGTAGACAAGAGGAGAAGAGATGAGTTTTGAAAAGGGACTGGAATACTGTGAGGGTCTCAGAATAGCGAAGATCTTTGGGACAATGTGTTCAAAATGTTTTTTTTCAAAATGTAAAAGAAATGTCTAAAATTATAAATTGTGAAAAGTTAAATATAAAATATTTCTAATGTGAACCAAAATATAATACTAAATATTATACAAGTGATTTTTCTTCACCAAAATGACAAAAATTGCCTAAAAACACATATTATTCGAATACGGGTCCTTTTAGCCCCACTTATGGAAGAGTGTAGGGTCCAGTCACTCGTGCATCTAAGGGTTAAGCTTTAACTGACATTTTTACAAATAAAAAAAAAATGTGCAATACAAATGTAATGCACAATAGCTCTGCTTTATTTTAACTGAGCTATGCCTCTGGCAAGCTATTAACTTGCCAGAGGCATTGCACTGTGGCAAGTTAGTAATTGCACCTTGTCTGTTTCTTTTTTAGTGTAGTGGAGCCCCACTTTAGAGCGTTTACCGCGATCCGTCTTTGGTGTTATGAAGTGACTGAGCTCGTGAACTGTCTACGGGAGGGCGGGGGGAGCCTCGCTGCGGGGCAACAGTGGACCTCTGTCGCCTGTCAGCGCAACTTACATGATGCCGTTTAAAAAAGTTAAGGGCGGTGCCGGCCGTCAGCGAACCGAGCCGGCCGTTCTGTGATTCTCCAGAACACACAGATGGCCAGTCCGCCCCTGGTTACCCTGTATTATATACCCCGGCACTTTCTTATCGGTTCTCATCTGGAACCAAGTTTCGGTTCCCAACCCTAGTCTTATGTAATATTCAATGCTTTGTTTTGTCTTTTCATTAGCTGTAAGCTGCAATCATCAAGATTAAAACGCTGGAAATAATCCCTTTGTGTGTGATGAATCTGTGATGTATACGTTTAAACTTTATAAATTGAATTACTGATATAAACTCACTATTCCATGATATTCCAATTTATTGAGATGCACCTGTATGAGTCCAAGTACAGGTTTAGCAAGGCGGAGAGAGATGCTAAACGACTACTCTGAGAAACTCCAACACCAGTTCTCAGCTAACGACTCTGCAGACAGGTCACAAACTATAAGGCTAAGGCCTCACAGTACGTGAACGGCCGACGCCTTGCTAAGCGGCAGTGAAACTACGATTTAGATCAGCTACCGTACTAACTCACCTGTTGTCCTGAAACTCTCAGGGCATCTGGAAAAAAGGTGTAATTGACAGACTATTGAGCCAACAGAAATACACAGTGGGCGGAACTTCGTGGTTAGATTTTAAATTCTAATACTCTAGAGTTTCTCTGAATATGTGTTTCCTGTTTCCTGCAGACGTCCAGCAGCTGGTGGTGGTTAAAGAAGAGGTTCCCCCTGAGCAGCAGGAGTGGAGCTCCAGTCTGGACCAGGAGGACCCAGAGCCCCCCCCACACATTAAAGAGGAACAGGAGGAACTCTGGATAAGTCAGGAGGGAGAGCAGCTTCAAGGGCTGGAGGAGGCTGATATCATCAAGTTCACATTCACTCCTGTCCCTGTGAAGAGTGAAGATGATGAAGAGAAACCTCAGTCCTCTCAGCTTCATCAAAGACAAACTGAACACCTGGAAACAGAAGCTGATGGAGAGGACTGTGGAGGACCAGAACCAGCCAGGAGCTCAGATCCAGAGAGACATTTACAACCAGAGACTGAGGACAACCCTGGAGACTCTTCTGAACCTGACACTGAAGACAGTGCTGATTCGAAGAAGACCAGAGAACCAGGTTCAAACTCTCAGGAAAATAAACAAGACCATGTCAGTGATTCAAGACGTATGACAGGAAAGAAACACTTTAGATGCTCTCAGTGTGCGAAAAGATTTGGCCGCAAGTCAAGTCTGAATAGACATATCATAATTCATACTGGAGAGAAACCATTTACCTGCTTAGTTTGTAAGAAATCTTTTGCTTCGAGACATCACTTACCAATTCACATGCGAATCCACACTGGAGACAAACCATTCAGCTGCTCAGTCTGTAAGAAATCTTTTGCAGTGAGAGGAAGTTTAAAGGACCACATGAGAATCCACACAGGAGAGAAACCGTTCAGCTGCTCAGTCTGTGAGAAATATTTTACACAGAGAGGACATTTAAAGGAGCACATGAGAATCCACACAGGAGAGAAACCATTCAGCTGCTCAGTCTGTAAGAAATCTTTTGCAGAGAGAAGAGATTTACAGAGACACATGAGAATCCATACAGGAGAGAAACCATTCAGCTGCTCAGTCTGTGAGAAATCATTTACACAGCGAGGAGATTTAAAGTGCCACATGAGAATCCACACAGGAGAGAAACCATTCAGCTGCAGTGTTTGTGACAAAATATTCACCTGGAGTCGCCAGGTCAAAAGCCATAAGTGTGTTGGTCGTCAGTCCTCACAGCTTCATCAAAC
Organism: Dissostichus eleginoides; assembly: GCA_031216635.1. Classification (NCBI taxonomy): domain Eukaryota; kingdom Metazoa; phylum Chordata; class Actinopteri; order Perciformes; family Nototheniidae; genus Dissostichus; species Dissostichus eleginoides. The sequence continues at coordinate 455,978 of JASDAP010000094.1, read as the reverse complement.
TCAAAGTGAGGAGAACAGAGAGGCAGAGCCTCCAGCCAGCAGCTCAGCTGAACACATGGAAACAGAAGCTGATGGAGAGGACTGTGGAGGACCAGAACCAGCCAGGAACTCAGATCCAGAGAGACATTTACAACCAGAGACTGAGGACAACCCTGGAGACTCTTCTGAACCTGACATTTTCCAAGTCAAATCTGCATGTGCAACAAAAAAAGAGGACAATAATTAGTCCTACGACAATTCACATGAGAAAAATCTGTCTGGCTGTATAAACTCTGTTTGACAATATTCATACATGACTTCATCTAAACTCCATCTTTATCAACAGAAGTTTTGAATATGTTTAATGTTGTTGTCATACTACTTTTCTGATTTATACTATAACCACTGACTGATTCATCTGCAGAGTAGTTTCTCTAATAATCTGTTTGGTTAATGAAATGTTGTGACTTGAAACTTCCATTGGGATGTTGTTGATAGTTCCTGTTGAGTTATCAGTCTGTTCTGGTCTAAAAGAAGAACCAATGACTTTTTAATATAGAGAATATTTACGATGTTTCCAGTTTGATTCTGTTCTGTTTATATCATCAAACCAAACTAAAAGAAAAATGCCTTTGAAACAGACTCACATTCCTGCATAGTGTTTGTGTTTTGCAGCAGATTACAATCAGCTCATTTAGAGTTCAGAGTTCAGATGGAGTTTTAGGATTATTCCGGCTTTTTGAAACTGTAGTACGGGCTCATGTGTTTCGTTGTTGGTGTTAAATGCAAATTGAAGTCCTTTCACCTCCGTTGAATCAGGGTGGAAGCAGAAATAAAATACTTGTTCATATCGAACGCTGAATTGTAACTCGTATTCTTGCTTTTTATACCCGTCTTAATCTATATTAGCCTTTTCAAGTTTCATTCTTTCTGCTCTCTAATATTGAAGGTTTATTTAGATGAGATTAGATTTACTTATATATTTAGTTGCAGCTGCAGAAGCAAGTAATAAACAAGGCATTGCACTAAAGCTGAAACTGTTATTAAAAAAGAGATAACTATATGCATATAAACATCAACAATATACTTACCTCCAGAGTTTCTATGGGAGACACACAATAAGATATTCAGAATAAGTTAGAGTACACTGTAATCAACAAATCATATTGTTAACAAATAAAAGACAGGATAAACAATATGTGCTCAGTAGTTGCAGTTTCTTTTGAGATGAAATAAGGTAAATGTGATCGTCAATACAAATTGTTCATGGTTATTGAAAGTGAAAAACACAAAAGAACCGCATTGTCGCCAACACTTCTGTGGACTGTGCATCTGTTTCCTCTTCACCTTTGGTGTTATGAAGAGACCAATCAGATTCTTCCACGTGAACTGGTGGATGAATGATGGATCCTCCACATATCGTGCCAATCTTCATCTGGTGTTTCTATATGGAGTTCTTCCTCCCATCTAACCTTGATATATTTAGTTGAGTGTTTGTCATGTTTTGCTAAATCCTTGATATAATGCTGAAATGATTCTTATGTTTCTTTCCTGATATGCTTTAGTTATTATTTGGATGATATTATTCAACTCCTTGGAAGAATCTGATCTGACTTCCCTCTTGTAACAGTCCCTTAGTTGAAGGTATCTATAGAATTCATGTGTTCCCAATGTGTGTTTTCTTCTCAGATTATCAAAACCCTCCAGCTCCCCTTCCTTAACCAAAACACACCAAGCTGTTATTCCTTTCTCTACCCATTGTTTAAAACCTTGATCTTATTTTGCAGGTTTGAAGTTTCCATCATAAGCTACCCATTTTATTATATTTGCATCTTTTTGAATCTTATATATGTTCAATACTTTAAACCATAGATCCAATGTGTGCACTGTTATTGGACCCATTTTAGTTTTGAGTTCCTTATATAGTTTATAATCCCAATCATATTTTGAATTGGAATCTGGTTTACTTCATTTTCCATATCCTTCCACTTTGCTCTAAATGCCGTTTCACACCAACAGTAAATAGGTCTTAGCTGAGCAGCATAGCAGTACTCCATCAATTTGAGCAAACCCATAGCGCCTCTTTCTTTGGGGAGCTGGAGAGTTCTGTACCTAACTCTTGGCCTCTCCCCCCCCCAAACAAATCTGGATATCAGTCTGTCCCAATGTATAAATGGACCTTGGGGGCCCTCTACTGGTGAAGATTGGAATAGATAGAGAAATCTAGGTAGAACATTTAGTTTAACGATTTCAATTCTTGAGTTTAGGTGGAGTGGTAAGGTAGACCACCTTGTTATATCTTTGTTATTTCTTGGTTTAAATTGTCGTAATTCGCTCTTTACAAATCAGAGATGTTTTTAGCCCAATGTACATTTTACATTTATGTTTAATTTAATATTCCATTCCTTACACACTTAATGTTTATAATATCCTGCTTTATATTTGGTTTACCGTAAATTGGTATTTCAAAATGTATATCTTCTTCTTTTTTAATGCTGTTTTATTTCTGTTTTGAGATGTTTACATTTTAGAAGTGTTTATTTCTACTCTTTGAATTTCTCTCATGTGCAATGCCTTGTCTTTTATGCTGCTGCAACGCAATCATTTCCCAGATTGGGATCAATAAAGTGCATCCCCATCTTATGCATTGGAAGCTATCTGTTAGCCGCGCATGCTAACAGGCCTCAGATAAACTCGTTGAGACTGTATTGTTATTATTATTTTTATTATTATAATTGTACATTGACATTACGTTTACTTTAATAAATACATATTTTTATTTTATTTATCTTATTATATGTATTTGTATTTAACTTTTTTATCTTTATCTTCATATTAATATTTTAATTTATTTATCTTATTTAATAAAAAACATTTATAAATGTATTCTATGTCACAAAACCAATTCTTCCCTCAGGATAAGTATTTTAATTATGTATTATCGTTTTAATGCCATTGAAGACAACAACAAAGGTAAGACATATTGCCGTGTTGTGATGTCTGTTTTTGTTTATAATGTCGCGAGTTCTGATCATGGAGTGATGCTATAGATACCTATCGATTCTGTGTACTCTCATGTCATATGTTGGATGTGCAGCTACGATAAGTAATAAGGGTGTGATACCATGTTTTCTGTGCTAACGGCGTTAGCATTTTTTCGCTCAGGGCTAATTCAGAGGCTCAGCGTTAGCCTTGTGTTTTTTTTTGCTAAAAGAAAAATCATCAGTTAGCTGAGTTTCTTCCCGTTACATGGATATGAAACATTCATAGTTTATTAAATATTAAGAACACCTCAGACGCCGTTTCCTGCAGGTTATGCGTTTTTCCCCCCGCCGGCGGGCGGATGGGGCTTAACAGGCTAGTGGTAGCTTGGTTGCTAACTTCTTTGTATTTGTGTATTTCACTCGCTTGTTTAATTCAATTGTATTGATTCTATAATTGTTTTTTATAGATAATTGTGATTTTGTTCTATTGTTACACACCACACACACACATGGCTAACAGCAAGAACAAGTATAATTAAAGACCACTAAACTGGGAAAGTCTGTTCTCCGTGTTATTTTACTGGGACACACCCATCCAAACCGTGCCATCTCTAACCCAATTTCCTGGAGACCCCGTCTCCTTTACACTTACCAAGAAGACCAGGCTCAAACTTGTCAAAGTTTGCATCTCTGACTTGGTAGAGAGGCATGGGGTGTAAGTATATGAATGTGAAATGTGTTTATATATGGGGGGGGTTGGGACACCTTTTCCCTTAATTTCATTGCCCAACCATTTCTGTTTTCGGGCCTGAAATTGTTCTTGTCAATTTTTGACATTTAAGTTATTCGTATTCATATTTTGTTAATAAAGTCCCTATCTTTCAAATTGAAACTGCTCTGCTTGCTAACTTTTATTTGTTGATACCATACTTACTATAGGGATGACTACATAATTATTAAAGGGAATTAACTATAGATATACTATAGGATCACCATAGCCAACTCTATAGTATTACTATATTAATTTTCTATATTGTGTTCCAAAAAACCATAGAAATAATGTAGAAAACACTATAGTGATACTACATAAAACTCTATAGTATAACTATAGTAATTTCCTATAGTGGCCGAAAAACCATAGAAATACTACAGGAAACACTATAGTGATACCATGCGACACTATAGTGATACCATGCAAACACTATAGTATAACTGTAACTTCACTATAAGATCACCTAAGCCGACGATAGTATTACTAAAGTAATTCTCTATAGTGTGTTCCAAAAAACTATAGAATTACTATAATAATACTGATAGTTTTTTTGTGGTATTTCTATAGTAATTCTTAATAGTAATACTATAGTGTTTTTTTGTAAGGGAGAGTTAGCGAAATATGAATCATGAAAAATGTATTAAATATGAACATCTAAATACAGAGTGTATTCATGTACACCAGAGTTAATGAAACAATATTATGTGTAATGAATTTAACTTTAAATCTGAATCTGAGTCAGAGAAATATGAATAATGAAAAATGTATTAAATATGAATACACAGTGTATTAATGTACACCTGTGTTAATGAACAATATTATGTGTAATGCTTTTAATTTTAAAATCTGAGTTGAGTTAGAAAAATATGAATAACGAAAAAATGTAATCAGTGTATCAATATACACTAAAGTTTATGAAATAATGCAAATGTCATAAAATGTGTTGACTACAATACCTCAATTAAAAGACCAATGTATTTATATACACTACAGTTTTTTGCCAAAATACTATGTGTTATGGATTCTAATTTAGAATCCACATGTAATCTTTATCTAAATGGTAAAGAATGTTTTAACTAATACTTGAAATGAAACTCCAGTACGTAATCGTAGTTCTGACTAAAATGTGTATGTAATGCCTTTATTAATTATTCCTAATGTGATATGCAACAATTTAGTACAACCAGCAGAGTGCGCTGTTGTAATTCTCACTTTCATCCACCAGAGGGAGCTGTAGTAAATCTAACTCCTATTTAATAGAAATAGACTTTAAAAATAACTTTTTGTAATGGCAGGAAAAATACAATAATTCTGTCAAACTAACTTAGAAATGATAGCATCCAACACGCCAAGACACATTAACAAGCACAATATTTCAACAACCAGCCGGTCAATTTGGATAACTTGTACTCCAACAGCTGACCCAATACACTGCACAATAGCTTAGTAATACAATAATCATTTTAACAAACACAACATTCCATAATGCACAGCACAACTACACTTTCTACCTAAACTGGTTTAGCAAAATGGACGCTTTTCTAATTTAACATATGACAAAAAAACAAAAGCCTCCTTGATTTGTCTTTCACAAAATGGTGGTCGAACAAAATGACTCTTGACCTCATGGGGTCAAAACAAAATGGATACTGATCAAATGTGACCTGTGACCTGAAGAACAAAAGACCTCTTAATTTAAGAAAATGGACGCTCGCACATGAGGCCAAACAGAATGGTGGCTGACCTTAAATGAACTGTAACAAATAGCAATATAACACAAAACAACTACTTGCTTTGAAATGAACACAAAGCTGACTTCAAGAAAAACAACAATTACATCAACTCAACGGCCTCGGCCCTCATGGTATCAAATAGCCAGACAGATTGGTTGTATAAAAGGAAAAAACAAGGAAACTCTGTTGAGTCTTGATTCGAATACAAATAACAATTTATCTATCTTGACTATATTATCCAGGACCTCAACGTTTTTAGACTACCATTGATCCGAGCGTTGCAACACGCTAGTCTGGAAAGGAAAACATGTGGTGCGTTTATCCGGCGTGTCCCCATCATTTTGCTAAGCTGCCGCACTAAAAAGTCTCTCTGACTCTTTACAGTCTCAACAAGTGTATCTCTGTTAGCAAGGATAACAGCTAATGCATCATGGGGGTTGTAGTTTTTAATAAACTTTATAGAGATCCAGGGGAAGAAACAAACAGTGCCATCAAGGGGTGGAGCTACAGCAACACATGGGGGCAATACAAACTGGAGCATTCCATACAAGAGAACGACTCATCTATATAATAGAGACAATTCATACATACATCATTAAAATACTTATCCTGAGGGAAGACTTGGTTTTGTGACATATACATTATACAATTAAATATAATAAATAATAAATAAAAATATGTATTTATTAAAGTAAACGTAATGTCAATGTACAATAAATAATAAATAATAATAACAATACATACAGTCTAACGAGTTTATCTGAGGCCTGTTAGCATGCGCGGCTAACAGATAGCTTCCAATGCATAGAAATGGATGCACTTTATTGATCCCAATCTGGGAAATGATTGCGTTGCAGCAGCATAAAAGACAAGGCATTGCACATGAGAGAAATTCAAAGAGTGGAAATAAACACTTCTAAAATGTAAACATCTCAAAACAGAAATAAAACAGCATTAAAAAAGAAGAACATATACATTTTGAAATACCAATTTACAGTAAACCAAATATAAAGCAGGATATTATAAACATTAAGTGTGTAAGGAATGGAATATTAAATTAAATATAAATGTAAAATGTACATTGGGCTAAAAACATCTCTGATTTGTAAAGAGCGAATTACGACAATTTAAACCAAGAAATAACAAAGATATAACAAGGTGGTCTCCCTTACCACTCCACCTAAACTCAAGAATTGAAATCGTTAAACTAAATGTTCTACCTAGATTTTCTATCTATTCCAATCTTCACCAGTAGAGGGCCCCCAAGGTCCATTTATACATTGGGACAGACTGATATCCAGATTTGTTTGGGGGGGAGAGGCCAAGAGTTAGGTACAGAACTCTCCAGCTCCCCAAAGAAAGAGGCGCTATGGGTTTGCTCAAATTGATGGAGTACTGCTATGCTGCTCAGCTAAGACCTATTTACTGTTGGTGTGAAACGGCATTTAGAGCAAAGTGGAAGGATATGGAAAATGAAGTAAACCAGATTCCAATTCAAAATATGATTGGGATTATAAACTATATAAGGAACTCAAAACTAAAATGGGTCCAATAACAGTGCACACATTGGATCTATGGTTTAAAGTATTGAACATATATAAGATTCAAAAAGATGCAAATATAATAAAATGGGTAGCTCATGATGGAAACTTCAAACCTGCAAAATAAGATCAAGGTTTTAAACAATGGGTAGAGAAAGGAATAACAGCTTGGTGTGTTTTGGTTAAGGAAGGGGAGCTGGAGGGTTTTGATAATCTGAGAAGAAAACACACATTGGGAACACATGAATTCTATAGATACCTTCAACTAAGGGACTGTTACAAGAGGGAAGTCAGATCAGATTCTTCCAAGGAGTTGAATAATATCATCCAAATAATAACTAAAGCATATCAGGAAAGAAACATAAGAATCATTTCAGCATTATATCAAGGATTTAGCAAAACATGACAAACACTCAACTAAATATATCAAGGTTAGATGGGAGGAAGAACTCCATATAGAAACACCAGATGAAGATTGGCACGATATGTGGAGGATCCATCATTCATCCACCAGTTCAAAATGACGCCTCTGTCAAATACCCATACTCCTCTCTGCAGGGTTTCCCACACATAGACTTTACTTGGCGCCCAAGTATATTTCGCGACCCATTTAGGTTTTATTTTTTTTAATTTTTTTAATAATAATAATAATTTTTTTTTCGTCCGTGACCACGACGCCATCTGCGATCGATTAACCTGTGGACAATGATCCCTCGCTCTACGCCTCCTGTACCCAGTTCCGGACTGGCCATCGGGAGGACCGGGGGGTTTCCCGATGGCCTGGCCTGTTAAGTGGCCTGCCTCACACAGGGTGACTGGCTGTCTACATGATGTGGGCCTGCCTCACACAGGGTGACTGGCTGTCTAAATGATGTGGGTCTGCCTCACACAGGGTGACTGGCTGTCTACATGATGTGGGTCTGCCTCACACAGGGGGACTGGCTGTCTACATGATGTGGGTCTGCCTCACACAGGGTGACTGGCTGTCTACATGATGTGGGTCTGCCTCACACAGGGTGACTGGCTGTCTACATGATGTGGGTCTGCCTCACACAGGGTGACTGGCTGTCTACATGATGTGGGTCTGCCTCACACAGGGTGACTGGCTGTCTACGTGATGTGGGTCTGCCTCACACAGGGTGACTGGCTGTCTACATGATGTGGGTCTGCCTCACACAGGGTGACTGGCTGTCTACATGATGTGGGCCTGCCTCACACAGGGTGACTGGCTGTCTACATGATGTGGGCCTGCCTCACACAGGGTGACTGGCTGTCTACATGATGTGGGCTGCCTCACACAGGGTGACTGGCTGTCTACATGATGTGGGCCTGCCTCACACAGGGTGACTGGCTGTCTACATGATGTGGGTCTGCCTCACACAGGGTGACTGGCTGTCTACATGATGTGGGTCTGCCTCACACAGGGTGACTGGCTGTCTACATGATGTGGGTCTGCCTCACACAGGGTGACTGGCTGTCTACATGATGTGGGTCTGCCTCACACAGGGTGACTGGCTGTCTACATGATGTGGGTCCTGCCTCACACAGGGTGACTGGCTGTCTACATGATGTGGGTCTGCCTCACACAGGGTGACTGGCTGTCTACGTGATGTGGGTCTGCCTCACACAGGGTGACTGGCTGTCTACATGATCTGGCCTGCCGACATGGCCACTGTCATACCGATCATAAATCAAAGCCCTTGATTGGTCTCTGTGTGTCATTCAAGCTCGGGATAACCTCAGTGAGGTAAAGGACTCTCTGAGTGTTTAGATAGTTCACTTAGTCTAAGTTCTCAGTGGGTCTCAAACGGTTTGGTCACCATTTATGTAAACACATATTTCCATTTGAGGGGGGAGATGAGGGAGAGGGGGGAGAGGGGGGAGTGATTAGTAAAATATGCATGAATAAAATAAAAAAAGTTAACTAGGTGAAAAAAGGTAAGATACACTTTTAAAACTTGTTGAGAGATAAAACTAGTCTTTGCTGCTGCCTCAAAGAGGAGAAGGGGGGAGAGGAGGGAGAGGGGGGAGAGGAGGGAGGGGGGAGAGAGAGGAGGGAGAGGGGGGAGAGGAGGGAGAGGAGCAGGGAGGAGAGGATCGAGAGGAGGGAGAGGAGTGAGAGGAGCAGGGACGAGAGGAGGGAGAGGAGGGAGAGGGGGGAGAGGAGCAGGGAGGAGAGGAGGGAGAGGGGGGAGAGGAGGGAGAGAGCAGGGAGGAGAGGAGGGAGAGGGGGGAGAGGAGGGAGAGGAGCAGGGAGGAGAGGATCGAGAGGAGGGAGAGGAGGGAGAGGAGCAGGGAGGAGAGGAGGGAGAGGGGGGAGAGGAGGGAGAGGAGCAGGGAGGAGAGGATCGAGAGGAGGGAGAGGGGGAGAGGGGGGAGAGGGGAGAGGAGGGAGAGGAGGAGGGAAGGGGGAGAGGGGGGAGAGGAGCAGGGAGGAGAGGATCGAGAGGAGGGAGAGGAGGGAAAGGGGGAGAGGGGGGAGAGGGGGGAGAGGAGGGAGACAGGAGAGGGGGGAGAGGAGAGGAGGGAGAGGGGGGAGAGGAGGGAGAGGAGCAGGGAGGAGAGGATCGAGAGGAGGGAGAGGAGGGAAAGGGGGGAGAGGGGGGAGAGGGGGGAGAGAGGGAGAGGAGCAGGGAGGAGAGGAGGGAGAGGAGGGAGAGGAGGGAAAGGGGGGAAAGGGGGGAGAGGGGGAGAGGAGGGAGAGGGGGAGAGGAGAGGAGGAGAGGGGGGGAGGAGAGGAGGGAGAGGGGGGAGAGGAGGGAGAGGGGGAAAGTAGGGAGAGGGGGGAGAGGGGGGAGAGGGGGGAGAGGATCGAGAGGAGGGAGAGGAGGGAAAGGGGGGAGAGGGGGGAGAGGGGGGAGAGGAGGGAGACAGGAGAGGCTGGTTCAAGAGCACAGACACACTCACAAATATAAATGAACCAAACATAAATAAATAAACAGGTTTCAGTGTTTCTTCATATTGGATTGGTCAGTATGTTATTGGTCAGTATGTTATTGGTTATTGGTCAGTATGTTATTGGTTATTGGTCAGTATGTCATTGGTCAGTATGTCATTGGTCAATATGTTATTGGTCAGTATGTTATTGGTTATTGGTCAGTATGTTATTGGTTATTGGTCAGTATGTTATTGGTCAGTATGTCATTGGTCAATATGTTATTGGTCAGTATGTTTTGGTTATTGGTCAGTATGTCATATTGTTATTGGTCAGTATGTTATTGGTTATCAGTATGTTATTGGTCAGTATGTTTTGTTATGTGGTCAGTATGTTATTGGTTATTGGTCAGTATGTTATTGGTTATTGGTCAGTATGTTATTGGTTATTGGTCAGTATGTCATTGGTCAGTATGTCATTGGTCAGTATGTTATTGGTTATTGGTCAGTATGTTATTGGTTATTGGTCAGTATGTTATTGGTTATTGGTCAGTATGTTATTGGTTATTGGTCAGTATGTTATTGGTCAGTATGTTATTGGTTATTATGTTATTGGTTATTGGTCAGTATGTCATTGGTCAGTATGTCATTGGTCAATATGTTATTGGTCAGTATGTTATTGGTTATTGGTCAGTATGTTATTGGTCAGTATTTTATTGGTTATTGGTCAGTATGTTATTGGTTATTGGTCAGTATGTTATTGGTCATTGGTCAGTATGTTATTGGTCATTGGTCAGTATGTTATTGTATGTTATTGGTCAGTATGTTTTGGTCATTGGTCAGGATGTTATTGGTCAGGATGTTATTGTATGTTATTGGTCAGTATGTTATTGTATGTTATTGGTCAGTATGTCATTGGTCAGTATGTCATTGGTCAGTATGTTATTGGTCAGGATGTTATTGTATGTTATTGGTCAGTATGTCATTGGTCAGTATGTCATTGGTCAGTATGTTATTGGTCAGGATGTTATTGTATGTTATTGGTCAGTATGTCATTGGTCAGTATGTTATTGTTCAGGATGTTATTGGTCAGGATGTTATTGTATGTTATTGGTCAGTATGTCATTGGTCAGTATGTTATTGGTCAGGATGTTATTGGTCAGGATGTTATTGTATGTTATTGGTCAGTATGTCATTGGTCAGTATGTCATTGGTCAGTATGTTATTGTATGTTATTGGTCAGTATGTCATTGGTCAGTATGTTATTGGTCAGTATGTTATTGGTCAGTATGTCATTGGTCAGTATGTTATTGGTCAGTATGTTATTGTATGTTATTGGTCAGTATGTCATTGGTCAGTATGTTATTGGTCAGTATGTCATTGGTCAGTATGTTATTGGTCAGTATGTCATTGGTCAGTATGTCATTGGTCAGTATGTTATTGGTCAGTATGTCATTGGTTAGTATGTTATTGGTCAGTATGTTATTGGTCAGTATGTCATTGGTCAGTATGTTATTGGTCAGTATGTCATTGGTCAGTATGTTATTGGTCAGTATGTTATTGGTGTTCTTTTGATTTAATGATTATTGAAATGTATACAGTTCTGTTTCATATGGGTGTTTCCATAGTTTCTAGTCTCTTTATTTTCCCCTCAAAATGCACCAGATTGAAAAAAAAGTCTTACCGGGGGAGCATGCCTCGGACCCCCCTGGGATTTGAGGTCCACCCCCACTTAAAATCACATGGATAGGTTCCTAAATACATTAAAAACATGGTTTAAATAGTAACCCATGTCCATATGTTTATTTGTAGGTAGTAGATTTATAGGGCTCTCACTACGGGCCCTGCCTGAACCTGATCGCTCTGCCATTGCGTGAAGGGTCTGCTAACAAGCGACCAACAGAAAGGTTCATGTTGTTGCACGTCACAAAGGCACGTCACCTCAACCCCCCCCCCCACCCCCCCAAGTATATTTCAGATCTGTGGGAAACACTGCTGTTTTTCACTTTCAATAACCATGAACAATTTGTATTGACGATCACATTTACCTTATTTCATCTCAAAAGAAACTGCAACTACTGAGCACATATTGTTTATCCTGTCTTTTATTTGTTAACAATATGATTTGTTGATTACAGTGTACTCTAACTTATTCTGAATATCTTATTGTGTGTCTCCCATAGAAACTCTGGAGGTAAGTATATTGTTGATGTTTATATGCATATAGTTATCTCTTTTTTAATAACAGTTTCAGCTTTAGTGCAATGCCTTGCTTATTACTTGTTTCTGCAGCTGCAACTAAATATATAAGTAAATCTAATCTCATCTAAATAAACCTTCAATATTAGAGAGCAGAAAGAATGAAACTTGAAAAGGCTAATATAGATTAAGACGGGTATAAAAAGCAAGAATACGAGTTACAATTCAGCGTTTGATATGAACAAGTATTTTATTTCTGCTTCCACCCTGATTCAACGGAGGTGAAAGGACTTCAATTTGCATTTAACAGAACACCAACAACGAAACACATGAGCCCGTACTACAGTTTCAAAAAGCAGGAATAATCCTAAAATCCACTGAACTCTGAACTCTAAATGAGCTGATTGTAATCTGCTGCAAAACACAAACACTATGCAGGAATGTGAGTCTGTTTCAAAGGCATTTTTCTTTTAGTTTGGTTTGATGATATAAACAGAACAGAATCAAACTGGAAACATCGTAAATATTCTCTATATTAAAAAGTCATTGGTTCTTCTTTTAGACCAGAACAGACTGATAACTCAACAGGAACTATCAACAACATCCCAATGGAAGTTTCAAGTCACAACATTTCATTAACCAAACAGATTATTAGAGAAACTACTCTGCAGATGAATCTGTCAGTGGTTATAGTATAAATCAGAAAAGTAGTATGACAACAGCATTAAACATATTCAAAACTTCTGTTGATAAAGATGGAGTTTAGATGAAGTCATGTATGAATATTGTCAAACAGAGTTTAAACAGCCAGACAGATTTTTCTCATGTGAATTGTCGTAGGACTAATTCATTGTCCTCTTTTTTTGTTGCACATGCAGATTTGACTTGGAAAATGTCAGGTTAAGAAGAGTCTCCAGGGTTGTCCTCAGCCTCTGGTTGTAAATGTCTCTCTGGATCTGAGTTCCCGGCTGGTTCTGGTCCTCCACAGTCCTCTCCATCAGCTTCTGTTTCCATGTGTTCAGCTGAGCTGCTGGCTGGAGGCTCTGCCTCTCTATTCTCCTCAGTTTGAGTTTGATGAAGCTGTGAGGACTGACGACCAACACACTTATGTCTTTTGACCTGACCACTCCCGGTGAATATTTTGTCACAAACACTGCAGCTGAATGGTTTCTCTCCAGTGTGTATTCTAATGTGTCTATTTAAATCTCCTCTCTGTGTAAAAGATTTCTCACAAACTGAGCAGCTGAATGGTTTCTCTCCAGTGTGTATTCTAATGTGTCTCTTTAAATCTCCTCTCTGTGTAAAATATTTCTTACAGACTGAGCAGCTGAATGGTTTCTCTCCTGTGTGTATTCTAATGTGTCTCTTTAAATCTCCTCCCTCTGCAAAGGATTTCTCACAGACTGAGCAGCTGAATGGTTTCTCTCCTGTGTGGATTCTCATGTGCTCCTTTAAATGTCCTCTCTGTGAAAAATATTTCTTACAGACTGAGCAGCTGAACGGTTTCTCTCCTGTGTGGATTCTAATGTGGTCCTTTAAACTTCCTCTCACTGCAAAAGATTTCTTACAGACTGAGCAGCTGAATGGTTTCTCTCCTGTGTGGATTCTCATGTGCTCCTTTAAATGTCCTCTCTGTGTAAAATATTTCTTACAGACTGAGCAGCTGAATGGTTTCTCTCCTGTGTGGATTCTCATGTGTGCAATTAAATTCCCTCTATCTGCAAAAGATTTCTTACAAACTAAGCAGGTAAATGGTTTATCTCCAGTATGATTTGTGATATGTCTATTCAGACTTGACTTGCGGCCAAATCTTTTCGCACACTGAGAGCATCTAAAGTGTTTCTTTCCAGTCCTACGTCTTGAATCACTGACATGGTCTTGTTTATTTTCCTGAGAGTTTGAACCTGGTTCTCTGGTCTTCTTCCAATCAGCACTGTCTTCAGTGTCAGGTTCAGAAGAGTCTCCAGGGTTGTCCTCAGTCTCTGGTTGTAAATGTCTCTCTGGATCTGAGTTCCTGGCTGGTTCTGGTTCTCCACAGTCCTCTCCATCAGCTTCTGTTTCCAGGTGTTCAGTTTGTCTTTGATGAAGCTGAGAGGACTGAGGTTTCTCTTCATCATCTTCACTCTTCACAGGGACAGGAGTGAATGTGGACTTGATGATATCAGCCTCCTCCAGCCCTTGAAGCTGCTCTCCCTCCTGACTGCTCCAGAGTTCCTCCTGTTCCTCTTTAATGTGTGGGGGGGGCTCTGGGTCCTCCTGGTCCAGACTGGAGCTCCACTCCTGCTGCTCAGGGGGAACCTCTTCTTTAACCACCACCAGCTGCTGGACGTCTGCAGGAAAAAGGAAACACATATTCAGAGAAACTCTAGAGTATTAGATTTTAAAATCTAACCACGAAGTTCCGCCCACTGTGTATTTCTGTTGGCTCAATAGTCTGTCAATTACACCTTTTTTCCAGATGCCCTGAGAGTTTCAGGACAAAGGTGAGTTAGTACGGTAGCTGATCTAAAACGTAGTTTCACTGCCGCTTAGCAAGGCGTCGGCCGTTCACGGAGTGTGAGGCCTTAGCCTTATAGTTTGTGACCTGTCTGCAGAGTCGTTAGCTGAGAACTGGTGTTGGAGTTTCTCAGAGTAGTCGTTTAGCATCTCTCTCCGCCTTGCTAAACCTGTACTTGGACTCATACAGGTGCATCTCAATAAATTGAATATAATGGAATAGTGAGTTTATATCAGTAATTCAATTTATAAAGTTTAAACGTATACATCACAGATTCATCACACACAAAGGGATTATTTCCAGCATTTTAATCTTGATGATTGCAGCTTACAGCTAATGAAAAGACAAAACAAAGCATTGAATATTACATAAGACAAGGGTTGGGAACCGAAACTCGGTTCCAGATGAAAACCGATAAGCAAATGCTGGGTACCGGGTACCCATAAAAAGTACACAATTTCGGTCCTGCTTAACGGTTCCTAAACGCGGTAGACCCTGTATTCCACCGGGTCCGTCTGCGCCGCGGCGACACGGTGGAATACAGGGTAACCAGGGGCGGACTGGCCATCTGTGTGTTCTGGAGAATCACAGAACGGCCGGCTCGGTTCGCTGACGGCCGGCACCGCCCTTAACTTTTTTAAACGGCATCATGTAAGTTGCGCTGACAGGCGACAGAGGTCCACTGTTGCCCCGCAGCGAGGCTCCCCCCGCCCTCCCGTAGACAGTTCACGAGCTCAGTCACTTCATAACACCAAAGACGGATCGCGGTAAACGCTCTAGTGTGGCTCCACTACACTAAAGAAACAGACAAGGTGCAATTATAACTTGCCACAGTGCAATGCCTCTGGCAAGTTAATAGCTTGCCACAGGCATAGCTCAGTTAAAATAAAGCACAGCTATTGTGCAATACATTTGTATTGCATATATTTTTTTTATTTGTAAAAATGTCAGTTAAAGCTTAAAAGAATAAAGATATTTTTGTCCATCTAAACGTTTGAACTATTTCTTTTACAATTTTGGAATCAAAACGGGGAATCATAAGAACCGGAATCGATAAGCAGAATCGGAATCGATACATTTCAGACGATACCCATCCCTACATAAGACCAATAACTAAGACCAATGATCTAAACATTCAGACTTTCTTTTCAAAATCTAGAAGTTCAGAGTTTTCTATCGCAATTCTGACTTTCTTCTCAAAATCCTGACCTTTTCTGGAAATCTCTCAAATTTCTAACTTATTCCTGCAAATCTCATAATTACTTTTTTTCTCAAATCCTGACTTTTTTTCAGAAAATCTCTAAATTCTGGCCTTTTCAGAAAACCTCAAAAACAAACTACCAGTTCATAGCGAATTCCACTGCACTCACAACATCCCAGACAAGGTAGCGAGATCGCCGGGATCCCCGTGGATTGTTGTCGGATCCAGCAGGCGGCGCAGACGGCGGAGAGAGAGGAAGCAAAAAGGGGGCTGCAGGTCTGGCCTCCTGTTGAGGCTTAGGAAGCAGCCACACAAACCTCCCCTGCCCAGCATATACCTTCCTTACAAAACACAATGTCCTCAGCAAAAGCCAAATTGGATTCTTACCAAATCACCGCACATCAGACCACATTTACACCCTACACACCCTAGTTGACAAATATGTTAATCAAAATAAAAATAAAATATGTGCCTTTTTCATTGATTTCAAAAAAGCATTTGACTCGATTTGGCATGTTGGTCTATTCAACAAACTACTTCAAAGCGGTAGAGGGGGTAAAACATTAGACCTAATAAAATCTATGCACACAAACAACATGTGCAGCATCAAGATCGGACACAAAAGAACAACCTCCATTTCTCAAGAACGGGGAGTAAGACAAGGATGCTGTTTATCACCTGTTCAACGTCTACATTAAGGAACTGGCCTATCTTAGAACAGTCCACCTGGGCTCACTCTTCACAGGGATCAGATTCCTGCTGTATGCAGATGGTTTCATCCTGTTAAGCCCGACAAAAGAAGGACTTCAACAGAGTTCAAACATACTCGAATGTTACTGTCAGACCTGGGCCCTGGCAATTAACAGAGAAAAGACAAAAACAATGATACTTCAAAAAAGATCCAGATGTCAGGCAAACAATAGTGACTAGAGACAGCAGTGTCAGCAGCTGTCTGGGAACATTATTCTGTAGTATTCTAAATAAAAGAATACAAGATTTCCTTAACCAACAATCCATCTTGAGTCAAAATCTAATTGGCTTCCTTCCAAAACACCGCACCACCGACCATGTATATACCCTTCACACTTTAATGAACAAACATGTACACCAAACAAAGAATGGTAAGATATTCACTTGTTTCATCGATTTCAAGAAAAGCGTTCGACTCTATTTGGCATGAAGGGCTCTATTATAGACTTCTACATTGTGGTATAGGGGGCAACATGTATGATCTGGTTAAATCAATGTATTTGGAAAATAAGTGTGCTGTTAAAATTGGAGACAAACTGAATTCTTCACCCAGAGAAGAGCTGTTCGTCAGGGTTGCAATTTAAGTCCCACTTTATTTAATATATATATAAATGAACTTGCTGTTCAGTTGGATCAATGAGCTGCTCCTGGCCTCTGCCTCCTAGATAGAGAGGTGAAGTGTCTGCTTTATGCTGGTGACCTTGTTCTGCTGTCTCCTACTGAACAAGGACTACAACAACAGCTGGACATAGTAGACCAGTACTGTAAGAACTGGGCCCTGGCAGTCAATATGAAGAAAACTAATGTCATGGTTTTCCAAAAACGCCCCAGATGTCAGGAGAACAAATACCAGTTTACCATAAACAATCATATCATTGAACATAGTATGAGTTCTACCTACCTTGGTTGAACCATAACAGCATCAGGAAGTTTCAACATGGCAGTGAATGCACTCAAAGAAAAAGCCAGAAGAGCTCTAAATGCAATTAAGAGAACATTTTATAATGTCCAAATTCCAATTAAAATCTGGCTCAAAATCTTTGATAGTGTGATCCAGCCCATTGCGCTGTACGGTAGTGAAGTATGGGGTCCACTCAGTCACCAGAGCTATACCCGCTGGGACAAACATCCAACAGAGTCTTTACATGCAGAATTCTGCAGATACATTTGACGTGTTCAGAGAAAAACACCAACAAATGCATGTAGAGCAGAATGAGGCAGATACCCTCTGATAATTAACACTCAAAAGAGAGCACTAACATTCTTTAACCACCTTAGATCCAGCCCCCGAGACACCCTCCACTCCAAAGCCCTCCAAAGCCAAGAGCTAACCCCAGAGAAGAGTCCCCTATGTCAGCTGGTGCTGAGGCTAACTGCCCCCTCTCAGAGCCACTCTGACCAGTCTCTCAACAACACTGCTCTCCAAACACCAATCACAGTCAAACGCATTATAGCACAATGTAAAGACAACTATTTACAACATTGGAAAGAAGAAACTAAAAGCAGTAGATTAGAATGTTACCTGGCTCTAAACAGAGATTATGAGCTGGCAGAATATCTCTCTACTGTCAGAGATAGAAAGCAGAGACAGATCCTAACCAAGCACAGGCTCAGTGACCACAAACTGACAACAGGAAGACACAAAAGATCCTGGCAACCAAAAGAAAACAGGATATGTGGTCACTGTACGACAGGTGAGACTGAGACAGAGATGCACTTCCTCGAGAGAGAGAGAGAGAGAGAGAGAGAGAGAGAGAGAGAGAGAGAGAGAGAGAGAGAGAGAGAGAGAGAGAGAGAGAGAGAGAGAGAGAGGATGAGAGAGAGGGAGGATGAGAGAGAGGGAGAATGAGAGAGAGAGGGAGGATGAGAGAGTCACAGCCTGGCCATAGAAACAGGTACAAGAAAACATGGCTGCCAAAAGAGGAGCGATCATGCCAACAGTGAGGAGGAACTGCTGTGGAGACAGAGCAGCACTTCCTCACACAATGCCCAACTTTTGAACCTGTACGGAAACAATTCTTCCCAAAACTCAATCGTAAGCATCCTCAAATATTTCAAAATGAAAATCTAAAAATACTCCTGGGGGAATATAAAGAGAGCTGCATTGTTGCAGGACAGTTTGTCTCTGCCACAGTCTGAGGGAACCGGACTGAGCTGATACACCAGCTCTCACATCTTATATATCTCATGTATATATATCATACTTTATTTTTATTAAGTATTAATGTTGTAGGAGCCTTCAAGTTTATTTTCTTTTGATTTATTTGGAACCTTTATTAATGCATTTTTCTGTTTCAGTGAGAGGTGCGCTTTGCTCAGGTGAAGGGGGCGGGGCTTAAAGTTGGAGGTGCGGTGTGTGACGGGAGGGCAGCAGGCAGCAGCAATACCGTCATTGACATGCAGACGCAACCTTATGTTTAGTAAAAGACTGATTATTAGGATCTGATGTTTAAGTTTACGTTAGATATTGTTTTCGTATTTTGTTTTATGTTTGCTGGAAATAAACGTCGTTCCTGTGAATGAATCGTTTCTACGTCGCGATGCGGACGATTCTGCATCGATGCAGTGGCAGAACATAATCGATTATAGCGTAGAGACGTTGCTTCCTGATTTTTCGGCCGCGGCTGTACACTAAAGCTTTTGTTTGTTGTTTGTTTCTGTCACACGAATATCAAATCGGTCGGTGACGCAGAGATCAGGGAACAGAAGTGACCAAACCTTCTATTATACATCCATGCACCAAACACGGAGCAGCTTTCTCCACCAACACAAGCAACAACACCAGTCCAGCACCAGAGACAGAATGACCCGCTCTGAATCAGGCCAGGCCGCTGCGGCTCAGAGACACACGTGGATTGACGTTTTGTTTTAAACTGGCGTTACAGTCATGTCAGGTTCTTGGTGGATTGAATCAAGTCTTGGATTGCAGAGTATGAATGTCCTCTTGCTATTTTCATACCATAAATGCGTGTGTAAAGTTTGTGAAGGCGGGAGGAAAGCTTCCACGATCACCGTCTCTCCTCTGTTCCTCCAAACCCCCCCCCCCCTGAAAACAATGAGTGACATGCTGATAGGAACCTGATAGAAACTTTATTATTCACTTAAACATATGTTGATATGATGAAGCTAACTTAATCTCAAACATTCATGGGATTTATGTAACAGCAAGACAGAGAATGAGTGTGCACACACATGCAGTATTTTAGTTTGTATATGCTGTTGTAAATACTCCTGTTGTCTGCTGTGTTCAGACTCAAGTCACGTGAGTGATGCCACATTCAGGACATTCAGTGTCTTTCTTTAACAGAAGACCTAGAAGCTGCAGCTAGACTGCAGAAGCATTCGTTTTTTGTTTTTGAGGATGGAACAATTTCACACACAGATATAGAGAGGCTAGACCTATACAATTGATTTATTTTGGTTTATCATTTAATGAGACATTCATGTTATTGATTTCTGACGCACTTCCTAAATAATAAAAAGGGAGTTCATATTTATCTTAGTGCATGTATTCATTGATGAAAAAGAAGTCATGTGCAGTAATATAGAAAATTGAGGATGCAATGCATCGTGATATCGAATCGAAGACGGGATAGTCGTAATCGAATCGTGAGACCAGTGAAGATGCACAGCCCTGGTATGTATTTGTGTATAGATGTGGCAATACTGTATGTAACTATGGTCATGCTAATAAAGCTATTGGAGTGAAATTGAGAGAGAGAGAGAGAGAGAGAGAGAGAGAGAGAGAGAGAGAGAGAGAGAGGAGAGAGGAGAGAGAGAGAGAGAGAGATAGAGCGAGAGAGCGAGAGAGAGAGAGAGAGTACTATAGGACAGTAAAACACAGTTTAAAGGGGAGTGATTAGTAAAATATGCATAGGTAAGATAAAGAATGCTAACTAGGTAACATAAGATAAAATAAAGATAGGAGGGCAGGGTTCCTGCAGGTTTCGCCAACTCAAATTTAAGACTTTTTAAGACCTTTTTAAGACCTTTTTAAGACCACTTTGAATAGAATTTAATACCTATTTCACGGCAAGAAAGTATGAAGGAAAATTGCTATGAAAGAAGAAATACGTCCCAAAATTTGAAATATATACAGTTCTGTTTCATGAGTGTTGAGAGCTGTATCCATGAATCCCTTCATTTCCCCTCAAAGTGCCACAGATTGATGCATTTAACTTCAACATTTAGAACAAATCGTTCCCAGTAGTGCATGCCCCCGGACCCCCCTAGAGGATGTGAGGTCCACCCCCGAATAAACCAGGTTGACATGGATACTAGATACATTTGCACACTCATTATATACACAACACATTTGTCTTGGATTTAACACCATATTTGTAGAAAGGCAGTAAATGGGATTCAAATCGAGAACGTTTTTCGTTGCGAAGGACCCACAGACCCCCAGTTTTGTGTCCCCTCCACTTCTCAAACCAAAGTTACACCCTTGGTCTATACCACTGTAGCCCCGGACAATTCTCCCTCAATAATATAATCAGGGGTGCACATAACTGGTACGCAGGTACGCATGCGCGGCAAAAATCTAATTGCATAACGTCACTTGTGTGACTACGCACCTTTGCGTACCTGAAAACATCAAAACAAAACACATATTTCGTCTACACGTGTTTCTTGTCAACACTCAATGGAGTAAAATGGCCGAGCCGCCCAGGACATAACCGACGGACCTGTGAAGCTTTACAGGAGGCAGAGGCTTAGATCACTGGACGACAGAGTTGTTCACGTGTGCACAGACAGGGTTGACGTCGGTATGAACAACAGAATTGTGCCAAAACTCCGCCAACTGGCTGCAGTGGGAGACTGCCCTGTGCACATTCTGTGCCCCGCGCACACACTGGAGAACTAAGCGAAATCAGCTGATCACAACGTTCACGCTCTGTGGTCAAGCTGCTGCAGTTTGATTTACAACAAGGTGGAGTAAAACACACAGTTGCAAACTTATTCAGGGTGTTCATGGAAGAGTTTGAAATCAGACAGAGGTGGAAGAAGTACTCAGATCTTGTGTAGGAATACTCTGTTACAGTAAAAGTCCTGCATTCAAAATGTTCCTCAAGTAAAAGTAGAAAAGTATTATCATCAAAATATAGTGAAAGTAGCGACAGTAAAAGTAGTGATTGTGCCGATTGGTCCATTTCAGAATAATATATATGATATGTTTTATAATGATTGATCATTAAAGTGTTCTCAAAGCTGGTAAAGGTGCAGCTAGTTTGAATGACTTTGTATACCGCAGGGTAGCTTGTGAGTTTACTCCAGGTGGAACTAAAGTCTGATTTAGCACTTGGTTATATTTCACATCATTCATCCAGATCTGTGAAGTAATAAAGGTATTACTACATACATGTAGTGGAGTAAAAGTACACCATGTACCTCTGAACTGTAGTGGAGTAGAAGTACAAAGTAGCATCAAAGTCAAGTAAAGTACAAATATCTCAAAATTGTACTTAAGTACAGTACTTGAATGAGTGTACTTAGTAACTTCCCGCATCTGAAATCAGATATGACTTCAAGTCATGTGATCATTTCTTAGTATTTGATCCTTCAACTTGGCCTCAGGAAATGCAAGGACTTCACAGTTTTGGCAACAAGTTTTGGAGAAAGCAAATCGGAGGCTTAAAAAGAGACAGGGAGGATCATCTTCATCATCTTCATCATCTAGCATGCAAGAAGTATAAATAGAGGACAGTGAAGAGCGTCTCACCTGGCTGCGAGCAGAGCGTCTCACCTGGCTGCGAGCAGAGCGTCTCACCTGGCAGTGCTTTTACTCATCCGCCTCACGGAGCGTGGAAAGTGAGGGGCAGGGCTGCCTCTCCTCCGCCGGCGTGGAAAGGAGGTTTTTGCACCGAGGGCATTGCGAAGTGGCCTGAACGTTCCCGCGTTCGGGCTGGGGCCTGCTTCTGCCTGTCTTGTACTGCTGTAGCGGAGGCCTGCTTCCATCTGTACTGTGCTGCTGTGGTGAGGAGGATTTGCCCCGGGGACATTGCGGAGAGACCGGAGCGGCTCCACGTTCGGGCTGGGGCCTGCTTTCGCCTATCCTGTGCTGCTTTGCTGAGGAGGTTTTGCCCCAAAAACATCACGGATGCTCTGCTTAAATGTCTTTTGTTTTTATTTTGTAAAGCACTTTGAATTGTCGCGTGCTGAAAGGTGCTATATAAATAAAATTGCCTTGCCTTGCGCTGGTCTGGGAAAATGGCCCTCATCGTGTTTCTGCTGTCCTGTTAGCTGTTTTGGACAGCGAAAAGTTATCTCGTCATCCTGAGAAATCGACTGGGTTCAGGTCTGTTCTGCCTCTCCTGTCAGACTGAGAGGCTGATAACTACAGCTCAGTGAGGTGAAGGACTCTCTGAGAGGTGGAGGAGAGTCCTCTCCTGTCAGACTGAGAGGCTGATAACTACAGCTCAGTGAGGTAAAGCACTCTCTGTGAGGTGGAGGAGAGTCCTCTCCTGTCAGACTGAGAGGCTGATAACTACAGCTCAGTGAGGTAAAGGACTCTCTGAGAGGTGGAGGAGAGTCCTCTCCTGTCAGACTGAGAGGCTGATAACTACAGCTCAGTGAGGTAAAGGACTCTCTGAGAGGTGGAGGAGAGTCCTCTCCTGTCAGACTGAGAGGCTGATAACTACAGCTCAGTGAGGTAAAGCACTCTCTGTGAGGTGGAGGAGAGTCCTCTCCTGTCAGACTGAGAGGCTGATAACTACAGCTCAGTGAGGTGAAGGACTCTGTGAGGTGGAGGAGAGTCCTCTCCTGTCAGACTGAGAGGCTGATAACTACAGCTCAGTGAGGTGAAGGACTCTCTGTGAGGTGGAGGAGAGTCCTCTCCTGTCAGACTGATAACTACAGCTCAGTGAGGTGAAGGACTCTCTGAGAGGTGGAGGAGAGTCCTCTCCTGTCAGACAGAGGCTGATAACTACAGCTCAGTGAGGTAAAGGACTCTCTGAGAGGTGGAGGAGAGTCCTCTCCTGTCAGACTGAGAGGCTGATAACTACAGCTCAGTGAGGTAAAGCACTCTCTGTGAGGTGGAGGAGAGTCCTCTCCTGTCAGACTGAGAGGCTGATAACTACAGCTCAGTGAGGTAAAGGACTCTCTGTGAGGTGGAGGAGAGTCCTCTCCTGTCAGACTGAGAGGCTGATAACTACAGCTCAGTGAGGTGAAGGACTCTCTGAGAGGTGGAGGAGAGTCCTCTCCTGTCAGACTGAGAGGCTGATAACTACAGCTCAGTGAGGTAAAGGACTCTCTGTGAGGTGGAGGAGAGTCCTCTCCTGTCAGACTGAGAGGCTGATAACTACAGCTCAGTGAGGTAAAGGACTCTCTGAGAGGTGGAGGAGAGTCCTCTCCTGTCAGACTGAGAGGCTGATAACTACAGCTCAGTGAGGTAAAGCACTCTCTGTGAGGTGGAGGAGAGTCCTCTCCTGTCAGACTGAGAGGCTGATAACTACAGCTCAGTGAGGTGAAGGACTCTCTGTGAGGTGGAGGAGAGTCCTCTCCTGTCAGACTGAGAGGCTGATAACTACAGCTCAGTGAGGTGAAGGACTCTCTGTGAGGTGGAGGAGAGTCCTCTCCTGTCAGACTGATAACTACAGCTCAGTGAGGTGAAGGACTCTCTGAGAGGTGGAGGAGAGTCCTCTCCTGTCAGACAGAGGCTGATAACTACAGCTCAGTGAGGTAAAGGACTCTCTGAGAGGTGGAGGAGAGTCCTCTCCTGTCAGACTGAGAGGCTGATAACTACAGCTCAGTGAGGTAAAGCACTCTCTGTGAGGTGGAGGAGAGTCCTCTCCTGTCAGACTGAGAGGCTGATAACTACAGCTCAGTGAGGTAAAGGACTCTCTGTGAGGTGGAGGAGAGTCCTCTCCTGTCAGACTGAGAGGCTGATAACTACAGCTCAGTGAGGTGAAGGACTCTCTGAGAGGTGGAGGAGAGTCCTCTCCTGTCAGACTGAGAGGCTGATAACTACAGCTCAGTGAGGTAAAGGACTCTCTGTGAGGTGGAGGAGAGTCCTCTCCTGTCAGACTGAGAGGCTGATAACTACAGCTCAGTGAGGTGAAGGACTCTCTGAGAGGTGGAGGAGAGTCCTCTCCTGTCAGACTGAGAGGCTGATAACTACAGCTCAGTGAGGTAAAGGACTCTCTGTGAGGTGGAGGAGAGTCCTCTCCTGTCAGACTGAGAGGCTGATAACTACAGCTCAGTGAGGTGAAGGACTCTCTGTGAGGTGGAGGAGAGTCCTCTCCTGTCAGACTGAGAGGCTGATAACTACAGCTCAGTGAGGTAAAGGACTCTCTGAGAGGTGGAGGAGAGTCCTCTCCTGTCAGACTGAGAGGCTGATAACTACAGCTCAGTGAGGTGAAGGACTCTCTGAGAGGTGGAGGAGAGTCCTCTCCTGTCAGACTGAGAGGCTGATAACTACAGCTCAGTGAGGTAAAGGACTCTCTGTGAGAGGTGGAGGAGAGTCCTCTCCTGTCAGACTGAGAGGCTGATAACTACAGCTCAGTGAGGTAAAGGACTCTCTGAGAGGTGGAGGAGAGTCCTCTCCTGTCAGACTGAGAGGCTGATAACTACAGCTCAGTGAGGTCAAGGACTCTCTGAGGGTTTAGATAGTTCACTTTAGTCTAAGTAGTGGGTCTCAAACGGTTTGGTAATCATTTATGTAAACGAGTATTTTCCAAGGCACACCTTTATATGATCATTATATTTATAAAAAACAAGAGAATAACAGGTATGAAATAATTCCAACTCATACTATAGGACAGCAACACAAAAATACAGGTTAAAAGGGGAGTGATTTGTAAAATATGCATAAAGAAAAAGTTAATCTGTTTACAGTTCTGTTTCACATGGGTGGTGTTGAGAGATGTATCCATAGATTTAGTCCCTAATGTTGCTCTCAAAGTGCACCAGATTGATGCACTTAGCTTCAACATTTAAAAAAAAATCTTCCCGGGGGAGCATGCCCCCGGACCCCCCTAGAGGAGGTTAGGTCCACCACCTGCCCACACCCCCTGTCAAATTGTCCCACCCACATTGAGGATGCTTCCTACGCCCATGGTCTAAAGAGTTAGTACAGGTTGCCAACTCTCACGCATCTGGCGTGTGACACACGCTTTCACTCTCAATCTCACGCTCTCACGCTGCCCAAACTATTCTCACGCCAAAAACAAGATGAACCGGCGATTGTTTTTGGTTGGTTATTTACAATGTTGAGTTGACAGCTGCTCAAGCTGTCGATTCGCTCCCTCCCCGCCCCCACCACTCTTAACAACGTTAACAGACAGCAGAGCAGTGGGAGCCGGTTGGTCAATCCCCGACCCGTATTGCGCAGATCTAAGATCCAGTAGAAATGATAACAAAGTAAAAGTCTGCTGCTTATTGTTCTACTAGGCCAAAATAGAGTCAAATACTATATGAGAGTGAGAGTGCGTTAATTAATATATTTGGCAGTTTGGAGTAAGTCTGTAGATTAGTTTGTGTGTGTGTGTTTCATGTATAGGCCTCTCACGATAATTATTATTATTGCGATAAACGATAATATTGTCGGCACCGTTGTATGACCATTTTAGACCACTGACATAATGATAGAATATAATAATAATTCAAGTACATCCTTTCAAACTGCTAGTCACATCCTTATGTAAATGGCAATTTATCGAGGTCAGAAAAGTTATCGAGTTCATTTTTATTTATCGTACGATAAGTCAATGAATTGCTTATCGCGACAGGCCTATGCACACAATAACAGTGGAAACAAACATGTGTTTGACTTTCATTACTGAATGAAACTTTGTGCCCTTTATAGTCTGTGTCCAATATTGTGTATTTGTATATATATCATATATATATATATATGCTAAGGTCCCGCTGCTGACACGATAGCAGTCATTTAGTGCGCATATGTGTAATTAAACCCATGATATCAAAATCTCACTCCAGCCAGGTACCCAAAGTTGGCAACCCTGGTTAGTATAACGAGTCTAACGTGATAATAGAGAGTCTGAAAAGTTAATATAGAGAGTTAGTAAAGAGGGAACAGACCTGCTCTGTGGATCTGAAGCTGAGGCTGTAAAACAGCGTCCAGTAGTTTCCGGTGTCTCTCGTTCTCCTGTTTTGAACGAGACAGTTCCTCCTCGTACTCTGCTATCGTTCTTTCAAACAGAACAAAGATCTCTTCAGCAGCTGCAGTGAGTCGCTGCTTCACCAACGAGAGCAGCACAACACTCATGTTTACTAAATCACCACTTCCTGTTTCTCTCACTCTGTGTTGCTAGCGTAATTACCAGCTAGCATGCTAAGCTAGCTTCTAGAGTCCGAGCTAAAGGCTTCAGAAGAAAGAGCACAAAGTCAGAGGTTCATCCAGACACACAGACGATGGATCAGCTGCTCACACACACTGTCTCAGGAACACCGAGAGAGAACCATGGATGTAGAGAGAGAACCGACGAGACGCGATCTGGTTCCCTCCGTTAGAAAGAGCGGGACCATCACTTCCGGTGCAGAGGACTTCAAAATAAAAGAGGATATGATTTCCACTTAGACAATACCTAAACCTTTAAGATACACAAACATGGAGCTGTGGAGAGAACCCGGTTTATTTCTCCTGAAACACCTTTATCTATATTATATGTATTCCCCCCCTTCCTATATATCATATTTGTAAGAAGAGAAAGGTGAAGAGAGAAAACCGTGGGTTTTATTGTGAAGGCCAGCACCGGAAGTTGTGTTTCAGGGTCTCCGTTAGCATGTTAGCTGAGGGTAAACAAGAAACCCTGGTTTCCGGTCGAATTGTCCAAAAATCAGCTCCTCTCGTCTTTTCCTAACCAAGACGAAAAGACGAGAGGAGCTGATTTTTGGACAGTTTGTCCACAGCCTAACTCTCTGCATGAGTTTTAAAAGTGTCTCTGACTCTTTACAGTCTCAACAAGTGTATCTCTGTTAGCAAGGATAACAGCTAATGCATCATGGGGGTTGTAGTTTTTAATACACTTTATAGAGATCCAGGGGAAGAAACAAACAGTGCCATCAAGGGGTGGAGCTACAGCAACACATGGGGGCAATACAAACTGGAGCATTCCATACAAGAGAACGACTCATCTATATAATAGAGACAATACATACATACATCATTAAAATACTTATCCTGAGGGAAGAATTGGTTTTGTGACATATAGTCCATTGATAACAAATTAAATATAATAAGATACATAAAATAAAAATATGTATTTATTAAAGTAAACGTAATATGAATGTACAATAATAATAATAATAATATTAATAATAATACAGTCTCAACAAGTTTATCTGAGGCCTGTTAGCATGCGCGGCTAACAGATAGCTTCCAATGCATAAGATGAGATGCACTTTATTGATCCCAATCTGGGAAATGATTGCGTTGCAGCAGCATAAATGCTGACATCCTCGTGGATTCATCTTCTTATTATAGACACATGCATTTCCAAACATTTGGTCTACCTACGCTGTAAAATGTATTATCTCTTCGATTTACACACGGCATCTATTGCACGTCTGTCCGTCCTGGGAGAGGGATCCCTCCTCTGTTGCTCTCCCTGAGGTTTCTCCCATTTTTCCCTTTAAACTGTGGGTTTTTCTCTGGAAGTTTTTCCTTGTACGATGTGAGGGTCTAAGGACAGAGGGGGTCGTTTTTCTCATACTGATATTCTGCACTAACTGTGCTGTTGTATTTGCTGTAAAATGTCTTTACTGTAGGGTACTTTTTATTATATGTACAGCACTTTGGCTCGACCAAAAATCGTTTAAAAATGTTCTATATAAATAAAACTTGATTTGATTTGATTTGATTTGATAAAAGACAAGGCATTGCACATGAGAGAAATTAAAAGAGTAGAAATAAACACTTCTAAAATGTAAACATCTCAAAATAGAAATAAAACAGCATTAAAAAAGAAGAACATATACATTTTGAAATACCAATTTACGGTAAACCAAATATAAAGCAGGATATTATAAACATTAAGTGTGTAAGGAATGGAATATTAAATTAAACATAAATGTAAAATGTACATTGTGCTAAAAACATCTCTGATTTGTAAAGAGCGAATTACGACAATTTAAACCAAGAAATAACAAAGATATAACAAAGTGGAAACCGATGGACTGTCCACTCCAAGTAGGGAATGAGTCCTTACCCCAAGTGAAGGAGTTCAAGTATCTCGGGGTCTTGTTCTCGAGTGAGGGAACAATGGAGCGTGAGATGGGCGGGAGCGGGAGCGGTACTGCAGTCGCTTTACCGCACCGTTGTGATGAAAAGAGAGCTGAGCCAGAAGGCAAAGCTCTCTGTCTACCGCGCCATTTTCGTTCCTACCCTCACCTATGGTCATGAAGGATGGGTCATGACCGAAAGAACGAGATCGCGGATACAAGCGGCCGAGATGGGTTTTCTCCGCAGGGTGGCTGGCGTCTCCCTTAGGGATAAGGTGAGAAGTTCAGTCATCCGGGAGGGACTCGGAGTAGAACCGCTCCTCCTTCGCGTCGAAAGGAGCCAGTTGAAGTGGTTCGGGCACCTAGTAAGGATGCCACCTGGGCGCCTCCCTAGGGAGGTGTTCCAGGCACGTCCAGCTGGGAAGAGACCAAGGGGTAGACCTAGGACCAGGTGGAAGGATTATATCTATTCGCTGGCCTGGGAGCGCCTTGGGATCCCCCAGTCAGAGCTGGTTGATGTGGCCAGGGAAAAGAAAGTTTGGGGCTCTCTGCTGGAACTGCTACCCTCGCGACCCGACCACGGATAAGCGGGAGAAGATGGATGGATGGATAACAAGGTGGTCTACCTTACCACTCGACCTAAACTCAAGAATTGAAATCGTTAAACTAAATGTTCTACCTAGATTTCTCTATAAGATTCAAAAAGATGCAAATATAATAAAATGGGTAGCTTATGATGGAAACTTCAAACCTGCAAAATAAGATCAAGGTTTTAAACAATGGGTAGAGAAAGGAATAACAGCTTGGTGTGTTTTGGTTAAGGAAGGGGAGCTGGAGGGTTTTGATAATCTGAGAAGAAAACACACATTGGGAACACATGAATTCTATAGATACCTTCAACTAAGGGACTGTTACAAGAGGGAAGTCAGATCAGATTCTTCCAAGGAGTTGAATAATATCATCCAAATAATAACTAAAGCATATCAGGAAAGAAACATAAGAATCATTTCAGCATTATATCAAGGATTTAGCAAAACATGACAAACACTCAACTAAATATATCAAGGTTAGATGGGAGGAAGAACTCCATATAGAATCAGAATCAGAATCAGGTTTATGCCAGGTAGGTTCGCACATACTAGGAATTTGACTTGATGTCATGGTGCATACATAAAATATAAAAAACAAGAAATCTAATATAAACACTCAAAATCTTTTACACCGCAATAAAATACAGTTAAATAGCAGTACAAATTAAATAAAGCAGTAATTTACATGTAAATAGAATGCTATGAATGAATTTTTGCATATAAACTATGAAATGTGAAATCAGAATATGTGCAGAAAGGAGTATGACATTGTGTGCATTAATGTAATGCATATAGTCTATGATGTGGCAGAGGTAAAGTGTCAGTGGGGGGGCCGGGCCTTGTTTAAGAGGCCGGTAGCGGAGGGGAAGAAACTGTTCAGGTGGCGAGAGGTTCTGGTCCCGCTGGAGCGCAGCCTCCTGCCAGAGGGGAGGGGGGTGAACAGTTTGTGTCCAGGGTGGGAGGGGTCGGCCACTATCTTCCCTGCCCGCCTCAGGGTCCTGGGGCATGCAGGTCGTGGAGGATGGCAGATTGCAGCCGATCACCTTCTCTGCAGAGCGGATGACACGCTGCAGCCTGCCCTTATCCTTGGCTGTGGCTGCGGCGTACCAGATGGTGATGGAGGAGGTGAGGATGGACTCCATGATGGAGGTGTAGAAGTTCACCATCATCGTCTTTGGCAGGTTGAATTTCTTCAGCTGCCTCAGGAAGAACATCCTCTGCTGTGCTTTTTTGGTGAGGGAGCAGATGTTCTGCTCCCATTTGAGGTCCTGGGCGATGATGGTGCCCAGGAAGAGGAAAGACTCCACGGCAGTTACTGGGGAGTCACACAGAGTGATGGGGGTGGGTGGGGCTGCGTTCTTCCTGAAGTCCACGACCATCTCCACTGTTTTTAGGGCGTTGAGCTCCAGGTGGTTTTCTCCACACCAGGTCACCAGATGGTCCATCTCCCACCTGTAGGCAGACTTGTCCCCACCAGAGATGAGTCCGATGAGGGTGGTGTCGTCTGCGAACTTCAGGAGCTTGACAGACTGGTGACTGGAGGTGCAGCTGTTGGTGTACAGGGAGAAGAGCAGAGGTGAAAGGACGCAGCCTTGAGGGGAACCAGTGCTGATGGTCCGGGGGTCAGAGACGTGTTTGAAACACCAGATGAAGATTGGCATGATATGTGGAGGATCCATCATTCATCCACCAGTTCACATGGAAGAATCTGATTGGTCTCTTCATAACACCAAAGGTGAAGAGGAAACAGATGCACAGTCGACAGAAGTGTTGGCGACAATGCAGTTCTTATGATGCTGACTATACGTTTTGGCAAGGTCAGAAAATAATTGTATTTTGGGAAATTATATTTAAGGAAATATGTCAAATAGGGTATGACATTTCTAAAAGTAGTGGAGGAGCCATTTGTTCAAATGTATAATTTTATATATTAAGAGTATATATATATATATATATATATATATATCATTTAACACTGTAATTCTTTGTAATTAGTATTATTACATCATTTATTTAAACCAGCCGTTGTAAAATTGACGTCATAGCCGACTGCAGCTGCTGGTAATTAGAAAGAGAAAAGAATCACGGAGCAATATCGTTTTTTGACCTTTGAAAATATGTGTTTGTATTGATATCTTTTGTTTAAGTAAAGACGTATTTTTGTTGGAGTCAAGCTTATTGCTACTTGTGTATATATACATTTTTGGATTAGATGGAATTACATTTAGTTTGGAATTTAGATAGTTAACTTTAGTCAAAGTAGTGGGTCTCAAACGGTTTGGTAATCATTTATGTAAATAAGTATTTCCAAGGCACACCTTTATATGATCATTATAGTTATAAAAAACAAGAGAATAACAGGTATGAAATAATTCCAACTCATACTATAAGACAGTAACACAAAAATCTCGGGCGGACAGCCCGGGGGCAAAGCAGAGGCCGAGAAGGGGGACTCGGGCGGACGGCCCGGGGGCAAAGCAGTGGTAAGAAGGCGGACTCGGGCGGACGGCCCGGGGACAAGGCAGAAGGGCGGCGAAGTCCGCAGCGGGGAAACTCAGGGGGCCGAAGACAGAGGTGAAGGCCTCGACTGGGAAACTCAGGGGGCCGGGCTCGAGGGCGACGGCCGCGGCTGCGGAACTCAGGGGGCCGGGCACAAGGACGGGCAAGAAGGCGGCGACTGGACAGCTCCGGAGGACGGGCAGGAAGGCAGCGCCGGGACAGCTCCGGAGGACGGGCAGGACGGAGGCGGGACAGCTCCGGAGGACGGGCAGGAAGGCAGTGCCGGGACACCTCCGGAAGACGGGCAGGGAGACGGCGTAGGCCGCGATGGGACCCCTCCGGGGTCAGCTGGATCGCCGGGGCACGAGCACAGGGATCGGGAGCACTGGAGATGGCGGGACCCCCGGTGGGACAGGAACCGGTGTCGGCCGGACAGGAACCGGAGCCGTCGGGACAGGTGCAGATGGAACCCATGACGGGACAGGCACAGATGGGACCCTGAACAGAACATGGGCTGGTGTCATTGGGACCCCGGACGGAGCAAGGGCTGGTGTCGATTGGACCCCAGACGGAACAAGGGCTTGTGTAGACGGGACCGCCGACGGAACAGGAAACGGTGTCGGCGGAAGAGGCGTCAGCGGGACCCCCAACAGAACTGGACATGGTGTAGGCGGGACCCCCGGCGGGTCAGGATCTGGTGGCCCCCTCTCTTTTCCTCTGTACCCAAATCTTTTAAAAACGGGGGTACAACGAGCGGATACAGATTTGCTGCCGATCTGACGTCAAATCGGCAGCGGACCCACAGAAAATTGCTATCAGAAACAATGCCTGACGTGTTTTGGATATAATCTCGTCTTTGTTTACATTAGCAAGCCTCGCTAACACTCAGAGCTAACCTGTACTGAATTGCACATGTGTTTAAAAAGCAGGAAATAAAAAAAGGAACTCACCTTGTGATAAACCCGCAAGAGAAAAAGCATTTGAGCTCCATACTGTTTCAGAAATAATCTTTGATGTGGTTTAGAACAGGATGGCGTTTTATCACAGCAGAATTTAACTTTATCTCCGGTAGAATTCTGATCAGGCATTAGCTCCGCCTCCTCTTTTTTTTTTTTTCAAGCTAAGGACCCAAAATCCGCGTTTCTCTAAAGGCTGCTACACACCAACCTGAGACCAAAGAACGCGTACCGAAGGCGTCCCGACTTTTACGTCCGCTACGTCGCCTGCGTCAGCTACGCCGCCTGCCTACGAACACACCGCAAAGACTTCAGTCGACGAGTGGCAATAACTGTCCTTACCAGCAGGCGGCGGTAGTGTGTATTCGTCATTCAAAAGAGGCAACAACCCGGAAGACAGACTGCGCGATAACCGAGAGAAGAAGAACAGACTGTGTGATATAAACAAACAACAAATAGCGTGTGCGTTCCATTTTCACTCTACAACGAGAAGCTCATGGGGCTTTCCCGAACCTGTGTCGAGAGCTGGAGTTAAATGAAATCTCAGATTTGCCTTCTTAATATTTTGTTTGGGTCCCTCACTTCCGCTTCGCTTCTCATGCACTGATTCACTAAGCTGAACAGCCAATCAGAGTGATTTCTTTGGCCGACTTTCTTTGGCCAACTGTCTACTAGGTGTGAAAATGTGCCGTAAAGAGACGATGGTGCGGGACACACCAACCTGAGTAGGGCGGCGCGAATGTCCGACTGCCTCTGACGGCCTCTGACGGCCTCTGACTCCCAAAATCGGGTAGGTGTGTAGCGGCCTTAACAGGGCTGCAAAAGAGGGGTATGAGCAGTATGAGGCATGGCTACAATGGGTGAACTGTTTGGTATTTTAAGCAAAAAACTTCACAGACATGTTTTGTATAGGTATGGCCCTACAATATCATTTACATCAGATTTTTAATTTTTTTTATTATTTTTTTTAATTTTTTAATTTTTTTATAATGGGACACAGGGTTCGGTCCGGATTGATTTGCAGTTCGGTCCGGATCCGGACCTTGGTCCGGAGTTTGAGAAGCCCTGGTCTAAATGGTTTAAAATGTTGCAAGTTGAATTTGATGGTATTGGATACTTTCTTGATATGTTTCTTAAAAGACAAAGTTCGAGTCCAGTATTACTCCAAGATACTTGAAGTGGGAGACTAGTTCTATTTCTGCTCCGTTTAAAAACACGTTGGATCCTTCGATTTTGACTGGTCGTTTACTGAACATCATGCATACTGTTCTTTTTTACGTTTAACCCTAACAAAGATGACCGCATCATCGGCATACATTTGTACATTCAAATCAGGACATACATTAGGCAAGTCATTAATGTACAGTGAAAACAGTAACGGTCCAAGAATGGAACCTTGAGGAACCCCAACAGGGTTCACAAGGTAGGGCGATTTGGCACCATTGACCAAAACACACTGTTTTCTGTTCGATAAGTAAGACTTAAACCAATGTATAGAAACTGCTGAAAAATTGAAATAAGTCAGCTTTGTAAGGAGCACTTGGTGGTCAAATGTGTCAAATGCCTTCCTGAGATCTAGGAAGACAGCACCTACATATGGGCTCGTATCCAACATACATTTAACCTTTTCCACAAAGACACAGTTAGCTGTCTCAGTGGAGTGGTGAGCACGAAAACCAAACTGCATTGGGTGGAGTGGAGCGAAACCTTTGTCTAAATGTTTGGTGATTAGTTTTGACACCCATTTCTCAGCTACCTTAGAGACACAGGGGAGGATGCTGATTGGTCTATAAATGGACATCATTGCCTTATCCTCAGATTTAAAAATCGGTGTCACCGTGGCCACCTTCCAGGATGATGGAACTTCCCTCGTGCTGATAGATTGATTCACTAGCATAGTAATTGGTTTTATTAGACCGTCGATATGTGTATTTATAAAGTTGGTGTCTAAATCATCTGCATCCCTAGCCTTAGAACCTCTTAACCCTGAGATTATATGTTTTACCTCAACCTCTGTGATTTCCTCCAGGTCAAAAACGGGGTGTGTATCCACAGTCGGGCTAGGTGAGACCTCAGATGGCGGGAAGAGCTTTGTAATGTCCAGAGCACTATTTATGAAATACTCATTGAGAGAGCTGGCCAACACTGCAGGGTCTTTTATCAGGCATCATTGATTTTTAATTCTAGAACATTATTTTCCTGTTTGGTATGTTTACCTAATAGTTTATTTAGGATTTGCCAAACATTTTTACTTTTACCTTTCGCACCTTCAATTATGTTGATGAAGAAGTCCGCTTTGGCCTGTCTTATTGTTTGAGTTACCTTGTTACGAGCAAGAGTGAATTTCTGTCTGTCAGTGGATAGTCCGGATTTCAAGCTCTGCTTTAGTAGTTGGTCTCTAGATTTAATTAGATTCCTGCATTGTAGATTCAGCCAGGGAAGATGATGTTCCTTCCTGTCCCTAAGGCACCCTCTCCTTGAGAAGGAAGATATTGTATCATTAATTTGAGACAGATTACTGTTTTCACCAATGTCTTCAGAGGACAGAGTGTCCCCCCAATCAATCATTTTCACTGCATCCATAAAACGTTGTTGCAGATTTTTGGGGATGAAGCGAGAACCCAAGGCAGGGGTTTTAGGTGTGGCCATGAACCTTTTTTTTGTGAGTTTCCTGGCAAAAATAACAAGATTATGGTCAGAAAGACCAGTCAGGAAGTTGTAGGTTTTAACTATTCTGTCAGCTTTGTTAGTAAAATACTAAATCTATCATAGTTTTGGAGGTTTTGGTTATTCTAGTCGGTTGATCCATTAGTTGTATTAAGTTGTGTTTATCAGTGATCCGTTTTAAGTTCTTTCTATTTTGTTTATCATTCCAGTTTATGTTAAAGTCTCCTAAAATGATTAGCTCTTTGTTGGAGTCACAGGAATTCAGCATGAGTTTTACCTGATCGTAGAAATCCACCTTAGCGGAGGGTTGTCGATAGGCAAATCATGGTGAGGGACATTTCCTCAGAAAGTGTGATTTCCACACCAACACAATCAAATTCAATATTAGCTGGGAGTGCACTCTCCCTGCAGGTAATGGTATTCCTCACATAAAGCAACTTATCTGTCTGTCCAGCTGCAGGTGGGGGGGGGCAGGGGGTTATCCATGATGGATAACAGTCTGTTCAGTGTCCTCCTCTCCGCCACAGCTTCCTTAGAATCTTGCAATAGCAGTCCTGTATTTTTTAACATAACGTTGCAGAGATTAAAAAGTCATCTATCCGTGAATATGTCTGAAAAGTACTTGAGTGACACGAGTAATATCGTTAGGTTTCAGGTGTCACCAGATGTCTAACAAATGTATCTCTTGAATGAAATGTTGAATAGTTGTTCTACTTCTAGTGTGAGTTTGATCAACACCTGTAGATCGGTCCCTGGTTGGATCTAGTGTACAGTTCCAGTCCCCTGCAATTATATATTCTCCTGGGAGAGATGCAAGTGTAAGAAATACATTTGTAAGAAAGCCAGGCTCATCTGTATTGGGGCCGTGTATGTTAACCAAATTCAAAGTAACTGAGAGCATGGATCCCTGGATAACCAAATATCTACCAAATGTATCCTTAATTACATTAGAAACTTGAAAGGGCACTGATTTGTGGATAAGAGTCATGACTCCCCTTGCTTGTGATGTAAATGACGATACATAAATGCTCCCCTGTTGGGTCTCGTGTGCCTCATCTTCCTCTCGACAATACATGGAATCTCTACAGGGTTCAGGTCAGGCGAGTTGGCTCTCCAAATTCTGACTATTATCTCAACATTTCGCAAATCTCATAATTACTTTTTTCTAAAATGCTGAATTTTTCAGAAAATCTCAAATGTCTGACTTTTTCTCCCCAAAAATCGGACTTTGTTTCTGAAAAATGTCAGATGATAGAAAGGCAACAGTAACTCAAATAACCACTTCTTACAACCAAGGTATAATCAAGACCATTTCTGCTGGGACATTCAGGCGGTCAGAAGACAACATGAGAGCATGGATCCATCCTGCCTTGTATCAACGGTTCAGGCTGGTGGGGGTGGTGTAACGGTGGGGGGGGAGATATTATCTTGTCATACTTTGGGCCCCTTACTACCAATTGGTCATCGTCTAAACGCCACAGCCTACCTGAGTGTTGTTTCTGACCATGTCCATCCAAGCCCCCTGGGGGCGAGAGGCCTCCAATCATCCCATTTGTTATTTGTATTATTATTATTTTGGTAGGGATTGCAAATTGAGTGTGTGTACAAACCAAGTTGTGAAGCTGACCATTGAGCGGCCCGACCAAGTAAGGAGGCAGAGGCAGAACGTCCAAATACAACCCGGTGTGGGCATTTATTCATCATTGTGGTACATGATACACAGCCTCAATATGACTGTCTCATGTGAACACAGTCACCAGCAACCAGGATCTCCCACACACCCAGACTAACAGGAAACCAGAACCTAAATACACACAGGACTAATCAAACCAACAAGACACAGGTGAGGAGGGAGGAGAAAACACAGGGCACCAGGTGAACACAATCACCAGCAACAGACAAGACGGGAGGGGGAACACTTTCAAACTAAAACAGGAAACAGAGACAAACTAAAACGACAGATCGTGACAAATAGATGCATAAATTACATATATTCACACGCTTCCTGTGCAATGTTTTAGCGTGGAACAAATGAATATGCTTCACCAATAGTGAAGAAATATCCTACATAACGGAGACCGAGATCTACGGCCCCAGAGATCACCTCCGTTACACAAGTTATACCTACTTAATTATTGGGCGAATAAAAATATGATTGATTGGTTTGCTGAATGGTTGAATCATGACACGTGACACAGTTCCTCCTCTCTCTCTCATCCTCCCTCTCTCTCTCATCCTCCCTCTCTCTCATCCTCCCTCTCTCTCATCCTCCCTCTCTCTCTCATCCTCCCTCTCTCTCATCCTCTCTCTCTCTCATCCTCCCTCTCTCTCATCCTCCCTCTCTCTCTCATCCTCCCTCTCTCTCATCCTCCCTCTCGCTCATCCTCCCTCTCTCTCTCATCCTCCCTCTCTCTCATCCTCCCTCTCTCTCTCATCCTCTCTCTCTCATCCTCCCTCTCTCTCATTCTCCCTCTCTCTCATCCTCCCTCTCTCTCTCATCCTCCCTCTCTCTCATCCTCCCTCTCTCTCTCATCCTCCCTCTCTCTCTCATCCTCCCTCTCTCTTATCTTCCATATCTCTCATCCTCCCTATCTCTCATCCTCTCTCTCTCTCATTCTCCCTCTCTCATCCTCACTCTCTCTCTCATCCTCTCTCTCTCATCCTCCCTCTATCTCTCATCCTCCCTCTCTCTCATCCTCCCTCTCTCTCATCCTCCCTCTCTCTCATCCTCCCTCTGCCTCTTCCTCTTGCTGCTGTCCATATATCTGTTGTTGATGTAAAAAGTTCTCACATGAAGCCTTTTTCTAGTGTTTACATTTTGATAAATGAGTCAACAATAAAGCAGTTTGGTGTTTATGGTCATTTGGCATGTGTATTTGTTGAAAATGGAATATGTCAGATTTCCGTGTGTTACTTAGAGAACCGTGTGCAGTGTTTTGCAAAAAGTGCCAAGCTGAATTGCAAATTTGGTGCAGAGCTGAAAATGTGTTTAGAGTTTGGGAGATTTGAGCTGAGGTTTTGCTCTTTGAGGGTGAGATTAAATCATTTTGCTTCATGTGAGATTTGTGTTAGTGTTACGTTCCCTCCTGGACTAGGGGTACAAAGGGAAGTAACAAAATGTAAAAGAACCGGAAGAGAGAAAAAAGAGAGGAAACTGATTGCTGAAGCCACGAGGTGATGTTTTAATTAGTAAAAGAAAGTAAAGAGGCTCACCAGCCAATTTGCAATGCATCTAATGATAAACTAAAATAACTTTCTCATAAAAGAAAGCAACAACAGTAAACCAAGACACTGGTCAGAACTTCTACAAGTTGCACGTCCAACGTAGACAACAAAATACTACACTGCTGGACAGATCACCCACTGCCATCCATGCAGCTCACAGGAGAAGGAAGAGAGAGACTGCAGCCTTCCTCAGGTCCTTTATGGAGGCCCTGATTGGGGATTGGGAGCACCTGAGGGAGACAATCAGGGGGAGAGGGAGAGAGAGACACACACACACAAACACACACAAAAGCACACACAGGCACCCACTACGGCACGTAACATCCCCCTCCATAAAACCAAACAAGTGTTTGGCCACAGTTATCAAGAGCACACTTTATTGGGTATGAATGAAGAAAAAAGAAAAAAGAACCTTATGGATCTCACCCACGGGACAGCACATCGGCCACCACATTATCCGCTCCCCTTTTGTACTTGATGGTGATATTGTAGTCTTGTGCCAGCAGGGCCCAGCGCATCAACCGCTGGTTGTGGTTGAACATCTGGGACAAGAATACCAGTGGGTTGTGGTCGGTGTACACCACCACTGGCGTTGAACTGGACCCAACATACACTTCAAAATGCTGCAGGGCAAGAAGCATGGCCAGAGTCTCCTTCTCAATGGTGGAATAGTTGAGCTGATGTTGCTTGAACTTGGTCGAGAAGTAGCAGACCGGATGGCACAAACCCCGTCACCTTCCTGCAGCAGGACAGCACCAGCCCCAGAACCACTAGCATCCACCTCTAGCTTGATGGGAAGGGTGAAGTTAGGCGCACACAACACTGGAGAACTACAGAGGAGAGACTTGGCAGAGTTAAAGGAGTGGCAACACTCATCAGTCCATGCAAATGGAACAGTAGGACTACACAGTTTGGTTACCGGTGCCACAACTACCGAAAAGTTCTTGCAAAAACACCGGTAGTACCCAGCCATACCCAGGAACCGCCGGAGTTCACGTCTGGTGGTTGGAGACCAAATTGTAAAAAAAAAAGTTATTCAGATTGTAGCAGGATAAACTGTTCAGCCCTATCACCACACGGGCAACCTTTATAAAGAGGGGTCAGTGTCGCTCTTGCTCTTTGGCACGAAGGCCACTTCCGGGATCCACTTACGTGCTTTCTCCACTGGCACCGGTGAGTTTGCGGTGGCTACCGTTTGTTGTACACTTAGCATTAGTGATGGGCAAATGAAGCTTTGAATGAAGCATCGAACCACTTGGACAATTGTTTCGAAAATAGGTTAATTTCTCGAAGCTTCAGTTACAGCGACCTCTCCTGGCGAAGTGCAAGGCTGCAGTGGGTTTAACGTATCTTTCCCTTGAAACATATTCGATGCACACACACACACTAAGACTGAATATCATGTTCTATTTGCAATTAAAGATTGATAATTGTGTGTATTGGGTTAGTGAGAAGAGAGTGCTGGAAAATGTGGCATTGGTTGGATGTGCTTGTGTAATTATGGCAGGGGGTGATTGTGTGGGATGGGGAACACTCAAAGATCTTTATTGAGGTAATTATTATTTTTATTTAATTTATTTTTTATCAGTTATAGTACTAAAGTTGAAAAGCGGGCAATGATTAAAAGTTCATCCATTCCAGGATTTGAACCAGTCGTCGCACGCGGGCCGCCGGCTCTATCCACTGGGCTAACTATCCTTTAAACTGTTGAACTTTTTTTTTAATACTCATAATTGTCTTTTTGTTCACAACTTGTCCACGTTTTGAAGTGTTTCCCGAGCCAGAACGACCTATCTTTCTTCCTGGCTTGCTCTATAATGATCCTATACAAATGCAATACCAACAACAACTCAACAGCAACAACGCAAACTACGACAACAACTCACACATTGCGCATTGTTTAGAGCGGTTATAAAGTGGTGAAGCGCTCAAATTCTAAACTGTTTCAACCTGTCACCTGTCAGAATCGAGACGAGGCAGTGCATTGAATCACCTGATTTGACCGCGAACCAGTCAAGTGATTTATTCAGGAAATGAAGCAGTTGCTGCTTCGGACGTCACATGTCACGTGGTTTGAAGCAGTTGCTGCTTCGGACGTCATATGTCACGTGGTTTGAAGCAAGCTTCGAAGCACTGCTTCTATGGAAAAGGAAGTCCAGGGTTTGAAGCACGTATCGCAGCTTCAGTGTCAAACTGCCATCACTACTTAGCATGACAAGTAGCATAAATACTAAATGTATCGCTGGTTGTAGACCGTTGCAGGGATCCTGCAGCCCATGTCTGCTGCCACTGTGAATGAATTATCCTGCTGTGTGTTTGTCTGAACTTGGCCTGATCGGTGGGTACACATTTTGCTTGTCTCATCCTTCCTGAATAATCTTAATCTAGTATTATTATCGTAACATCACCTTAAATGTCTGCTAGCCTCTGCGCTAGAAGGCGGATAAAGAAAGACTGCTGTTTTGCCTCCACGGCTGTGTTGCATCCACAACTGCTTTACCTCTACGAGTGTCTTGCCTGCCCGACTGAGTGTTGCCTGGACGGCTGGTCTTCCGGCCTCACGGCTGTGTCTGTCTGCACAGCTGGCTTGCCTGCCCTACTGTGCTTCACCGCTATACTACTGCCTGGCGGGTGCTGCTCTTGGCCTGCATTGCCTCTTGGTGTCACCTTGCCCTTCACTACAGGGCCATATTTTAAACATTGTTATAGTGGATTGTTCGATAAAATATCTGTTCA
This sequence comes from Dissostichus eleginoides, assembly GCA_031216635.1. Classification (NCBI taxonomy): domain Eukaryota; kingdom Metazoa; phylum Chordata; class Actinopteri; order Perciformes; family Nototheniidae; genus Dissostichus; species Dissostichus eleginoides. The sequence goes on along the minus strand of JASDAP010000094.1, from coordinate 414,592 downwards.
TAATCAGTTATTTCATTGACCCTGTTGAGTTAAGCTTGTTGTGTTTATTTAATTCAATATTAAGTAGACTGTTGGGTTAATTTCCGTTTCTTTTGTTTAGTTGTTTTCGACCCTGTCGCTCTAAACTTGTTTTGTTTATTTCAGTTAATATCAGTTATATTTCGTAGTATTATTGACTTCTTATTGTATTTATACTTATCTTATGTGTTGGTCTGTGTATTAATTTGTGTTGACTGTTTACCCCAGTAATTGTGTCTTGTTTGCCCATCTTTAGTTGCTGAGATCCAAAGGTGTGGCGCTGGTGTCCCCGGTGGCGGCTTCCCCCTTTTTGTGTGTCGTGCTCCCCCTGATTTTGGTGTTCCTTCGTGTGAGTGAGTGTTAAGTGATCGCGGGTGCCTTAATTTACTTTGTTGGGATCCCTCTCACCCCTCTTCACCTCCATCCACTGGTAAGCCTCAGCATCCCTGAATTCAGATGTCCCCCTTTATTTCCAGTGTGTATGTTGTTCTTACTGTGTTTTTAATGATATTTTAATACATGAAATAAAACATTTGATGAATTGGAACCATGTCTCCTGCCCCTCAGTATTACGAACCGGAGTGCCTTATTGGTACTTTGAATAATTATGTCCTTGGGTGCAATTCCCAAGGTGGCGTTGTCTGGCTTTTTGGTTAAATAGGATTTCAAACAAACCCTCCCACGTGCCGCCACAAAATCTCCCATCAACTACCTTTCATAGTAAGCAGAGAAAAACAAGAGTGACAGACATAATTCAAGTTTAACAGCTTAAGCTTTATTTCAGCATGAATTGATTCATATTATATGATTCAACACAGGGAAACACTCCTTGTGCTTTACTCTGCTGCTTCTTTTCCCTGTAAAAAAAAACAGATACATGGTTTTTGTGAGTTTGAATAAACTATAGGTGACAAAGAGGATTATAAACAGTTAATTTCATAGTAATTAAAGCTAAAGCTTTGTGAAGTGAATGTAAAGATTCTGCTTATTTTGCCCTAAACCGACATATAGTTACCTTGCCAGAGTCACGGCTCTTTGCTCTCAGTTTGTTGACCTGGGACTCTGCAATGTCAGCACGCTCCTCAGCCTCCTCCAGCTCATTCTGGACCTTCCTGCACTTGGACAGATGGACATTGGCCTGCTCCTCCTTAAATACAAGAAGTATAAACATGTTTCAGTGTTTAAAATCATCTTTTGTGAATTAAATGAGACATGGAATCAAGTTCCCAATGTTTGGAATATATATGTGTTGTCCTCACCGCCTCCTCAGCCTGCCTCTTGTAGGCCTTCACCTTCAGCTGCAATTTGTCAACCAGATCCTGCAGCCTGGCAACATTTTTCTTGTCCTCCTCAGTCTGAGATAGAACGTTTAGATTTGCATGTTTTAATATTTTAAAATGTTAGTTTGTAGGATAATATTTGTACTGTACATGTTAACTATGAAAGTGACTTTACCTGATAGGTGAGCTCCTTAACTCTCCTCTCGTATTTGCGAACACCTTTAACAGCATCTACTCCACGTCTCTGTTCAGCCTCAACCTCTCCCTCCAGCTCACACCTTTTGAATAACATTAAAACATTAAGTATCCAGCCTTTTTCAAAGTCTTTCTTCAGATATGTAAATCTGAGTGTGATTCTTTTACCCTAGACTCAAGTTTCTGGAGCTGCTTCTTGCCACCCTTCATGGCCAGGTTCTCAGCCTCATCCAGACGATGCTGCAGGTCCTTAACAGCAACCTCCAGGTTCTTCTTCATCCTCTCCAGATGAGCACTAGTATCTTGCTCCTTCTTCAGCTCCTCAGCCATCATAGCAGCCTGGAGGAGTCAGCAAAACAAGTAAATTAGAAATATCTTGAAAAAAAACATTGCTGTTAAAGTAAGAACACATGACATTGAAACCTACATCAGTGATGGCCTTCTTGGCCTTCTCCTCTGCATTCCTTGCTTCCTGAACAATGTCATCCACTTCACCCTGGATCTGGACCAGGTCTGTCTCAAGCTTCTTCTTGGTGTTCACAAGGCTTGTGTTCTAAAAGGTTAAAAGATTTAGCCTCCTAAGTCAACACCTGTCTAATATTCACAATATTTAAGATCTCATTAGATTCTTGAATTATTAAAAAAATGATTGTGTTTGTTCACCTGGGAGTAAAGAAGTCCAACACGCTCACTGGCATCAACCAGCTCTTGCTCAGCAATTTTGCGACTTCTCTCTGTCTGTTCCAGAGCAGCTCTAAGTTCCTCAATTTCAGCCACCATAAGACCGTTTCTACGATCCACCATAGCAGCCTGCTCCTTGAAGTCATCCTGGGCTCTGACAGCATCATCAAGGTGCAGTTGAGCATCCTAGTGATAAAAAGATCCGAAATATATCCATGAATGCCAAAATGTAGCCTTATGAAATATATTATATGTAAAACTTGTGTTTTATACAATACCTTCAGCTGTGCCTGCACATTCCTGAGCTGCTTCGTGGACTCAGCAGCCTGGCGGTTGGCATGGCTGAGCTGAATCTCCATCTCATTCAGATCTCCCTCCATCTTCTTCTTGATTCTCAGGGCATCGTTCCTGCTCCTGACCTCAGAATCCAGAGTGCTCTGCATGGAGTCAGTCACTCTCTGGCTGTTCCTCTTGATCTGTTCCATCTCTTCATCTTTCTCTGAAAGCTTCCTGTCCACCTCACCCTTAATCTGGTTGAGCTCCAGCTGAACACGAAGGATCTTAGACTCTTCATGTTCCAGAGTTCCCTAATGAAATCAAACAATTAAACACTCATCTTTGCCTTCAAACACTGATATATTTGTCAATGATTTTTAATGTTATAAACTCCCAGGAAAAAACAATACCTCAGCCTCTTCAAGAGCTGTCTGGATCTCAGTCTTCTCTGTCTCCACCTGCTTCTTGGACTTCTCCAGCTCATGGATGTTCTTGCCAGTCTCACCAATCTGTTCAGTCAGATCTGAGATCTCCTCTGCAGAAAGATACATGTGTTTTATCATATTGTTGAACCTTAAATTGTAAAATATCTATTTTTTTTATGTTACATTTTGTAGAACTCACGTTGCAGATTCTTGTTTTCACGCTTCATGGTCTCCAGATGATCAAGAGCCTCCTCATAAGAGTTCTTCATCTTGAACAGCTCAGTGCTGAGAGAACGAGCCTCCTTCTGTGCTCCCTCAAGCTCTGCCTGACCCTCCTCGTACTTCTGCTTCCACTCTGCCAACACCTGAATAATACAATTCATACAGTTCATTTGGTTATGTTCACGTAAGAGGGCGAAATAAATATTCATCTCATCGTTTGTGTGGTTTGGCCACATAAAGTCAATTGTGTTACCTTGTCAAAGTTCCTCTGCTTTTTGTCCAGGTTGGCAGCAAGGCCATTGGCCCTCTCCACATCAATCATGAGGTCCTCCACCTCACTCTGGAGCCTCTGTTTGGTTTTCTCAAGAGAAGCACTCTTGGAGTTCACTGCCTCAATCTGTTCCTCAGCCTCCTGAAGGCGCTGGGCAAGCTTTTTCCTGTTTGGAAATTGAGGTATTTGTGGCTCAGTTAAACTCGTAAAGTTACAAGTTATTTTCTAATTATATTTGCATATCTGAAAGTAAGAAGCTATACACATTTTAAAATACTAATATCATTACCAGCAATTCAGGAATCAGTAGAGTTGTTGCTTAAATGCTACACTTCTGGCCATTTAACAGTTTGAATGTCACTCACTTGGATTCCTCAAGCTCCTCAGTGCGCTGGATAGCATCAGTTTCATACTTCGATCTCCACTGAGCCACCTCACTGTTGGCCTTGGACATTCCACGCTGCAGCTCAGCCTTGGCCTCCTGCTCCTCTTCAAACTGCTCCCTCAGCAGATCACAGTCATGGCGGGCTGATTGCAGGCCATGGGCAAGAGCATTCTTGGCCTGTTGTAAGAAATATTATTAACCTTTACACAATTTCTAAATCACAAACAAATCATACAAATACACACTATCTTAATGGTTTCTTACCTTAACCTCCTCCTCAATCTGTCTCTTCAATTCATCAATCTGCTGTGTGAAGGCCTGCTTGCCTCTGGTCAACTGAGAGACAAGAGCTTCCTTCTCTTCAACTTGACGGCTGAACTCACCTTGTGTGAAAAATATTACAATACGTTAGTTTGTGTTACGTTTCTCAATCATACACTCCACAGATCGTTCACCAAAAACATGTAGATACCATTTTCTGTCAGGAGACGTGCTTTCTGTGAACTTGTGTCATTGATTTGGCGGACGTTTTCATCATTCTTGGTCTTCAGTTCGCTAAGTTGGTCCTCAAGAGTACGGCACATCTTTTCAAGATTTCCCTAATGAGGAAAAAATAAACAAGATCAATGATCAGATTTTATTCACAGAATAATTTACATGATGTGCTATATTCATATTGGTAACATAATATAATAATAAAAAAGCATGTAATGCGAGTGTACCTTTGCCTTAGCAACATTCTCCATGTTGCTAGAGAGGTCATCAATCTCCATCTTGTATTCACTCTTTTCCTTCTCAAGCTTCTGCTTGACACGCTGGAGGTTGTCAATCTGCTCTCCCAGCTCAGCAACACTGTCAGCCTGCTTCTTGCGAAGGGCAGCAGTTGCTTCATGCTGCAGAGTGGACTCCTCAAGATCACGACGGAGCTTCTGGAACTCAGCCTCACGCTTCTTGTTCATCTCAATCTGAGCAGCGGTGGCACCTCCAGCCTCCTCCAGCCTCTCACTGATCTCTTCAAGTTCCCTGGAGAGGTCAGCTCTCTGCTTCTCAACCTTGGCACGAGCTGCACGCTCAGCCTCAATCTCCTCTTCCAGTTCCTCAATACGAGCCTGTTGAATGTAGATGTTTTCTCTTTTAGCAATCATTCACTTTATTACACATAATAGCAAATGTATGCAGTATTGTTAAGTGTAACACAATATCTCACCTGGAGCTCCTTGATCTTCTTCTGGAGCTGAGCACCCAGAGACTGCTCATCTTCAATCTTGCTAAGGAGCTGACTGCATTCAAAGTCCTTCCTGTGAAATTGATAAAGTGCATTGAGTTCATGCAATTGAACACTTCTTTAAAAAAATGCATGTTGTGCAAACAGAAAAACTAAGTTACTTTTTGATTTTCTCATCAGACTGCTGCTTGTCATTCTCAAGATCCATTATGGATTCCTGGGCCAGTTTGAGATCTCCCTCAAACTTTCTCTTGGTTCTCTCAAGGTCCATACGCAGCTTCTTCTCTTGCTCCAGAGAACCCTCAAGCTAAACAAAGGTATACGATTTTAATTATCATGTTCAAGAATAATCTTGCTTTGCCAAATCAAGTGATTGTAAACTTACATCATCCACTTGCTGCTCAAGCTTGGTCTTGGCCTTAGTCAGAGTGTTGACTTTGTCTTCCTCTGCCTGCAGGTCATCAAGAGTCTGCTGATGAGCCTCCTGAAGGGCTTTCTTTTCCTTGGTCAGCTTAACAATGTTCTCATCCTGAGAGGCCATCTCCTCGGTCAGGTTCTTCACCTAAGTGTGCAAGAAATCGTCAATACAAAGAACACTATCATTTCAGTTCACTTAATGGACAGATTATGAATTCTAAACCTTGTTCTCAGTGGCATGTTTCTCCTTCTCCACTTTGGCCAAGGTAAGCTCCAGGTCATCAATATCCTTCTTGAGCTCAGAGCATTCATCCTCCAGCTTTCTCTTTTTGGCAGTGAGCTCAGCATTCATTTCTTCTTCATCCTCCAGTCTCTCAGTTGTCTCTTTGAGTTTGGCCTCCAACTGAATCTTACTCTTGATAAGTCCCTCACATCTTTCCTCAGCATCAGACAGATTTTCTCCTTCCTTGACCATTTTTATGAAACAGACGTTAGCGCTTTCATACTCACAAACATGAACAATCTTATTTGTCTGTTGATGTTTACTTACGGATGAGACTTGCAGCGTCAGATCATTCTTCTCCTGCAGAAGGGAAACCATCTTCTCCTCCAGTTCCTTCTTCTTGGCCAGGGCAGCAGCCAGGTCACTTTTCATTTTTTCATAGTTCTCCTTCATATTTGCCAGCTCCTTCTCAGTTTCAGCACTCTGCAGCAGAGGCTTAATCTTGTAGTAGACCTTCATCCATGGCCAGTGTTTCACATTCATGAAGGAGCGCACGTTGTACTGGATGGTATAAATGGCATCCCTGTGGAAAGTAAATTGCTGTTAGGAACTAAATATACTTTATTATTAATGTCATGACTTTTCACTCAAACTTGCTGTTTTCAACATGCCTCCTTGCTGTCATCTCCACAAATTCCCTTCTCATGAGGAAACCACGGCATATAGCCTGAGTCATGGTGACCAGAGATGCCAGTTTTTCATCTCTCATCTCCTCAAGGGTACCAAGCAGACCAGCCTTGAAGAACACCTGAACACAGAGAGAACATAAATGTATTCTATTTTCAACCAAGTCAGACTTGCAGTATGATAACCAAGTAATGGTCAATTAAATAGTCATTCAAAAAACGTTTAAATCTGAAGAACCCCCTTAGACAGAATGTCATAACATTTCCAGAATCACTTGTGTACAAGGCAAGATTTAAAATACCTATCAATGGTCACTTGGGGGCGACATTTCTCCACTTCCATGTCTTAATCGTTCCTTCATTCATGGCCTTAATTTCCGTCACAATAATGTGAGACGTTTTGGCGATGTCATTCCATCAAGCAGGAATTAATTGACAGCCCTTGATAAGAACACTGAAGTATATAAATGCAATCAAGGCGCTTACCTTTGTGTGTCCGAATCTGTACTCATCATGAGGAACATCAATTGACCCAAGCAGCTTCTCTGAAGCCTTCTTGTTGTCCATGAACTGACCCTCAGGGATGACACTGGCATTCAGTATCTTGTATCTATATGAAAAAGTTTATGTTAAGTGAAAGCATTTTATTTGTATTCAGTTTCATTAAAACATATTTTAAAATAACTATTGATACCTCTGCTTGAAGTCAGCATAGGGGATTCTGCTGGGGAAACCTTTTCTGCAGATTCTAATACCCTCCAGGACACCATTACACCTGAGCTGGTGGATAACCAGGTGGTTCTCCATCAAACCTGAACAAACACATTTCATAATGAATTCTAATGAAATGTCTAAGTTGAAGCCATACAAAATGAATTCTGTGCAAACAAAACCTAACCCAGTCATCAAGACTATCAAGGTCTGTTGTATATGTACCTGGAGTCTTTGACTCATTGGGAATCAGACAGCGCACAAAGTGAGGATGGGTGGCCCTCAAGTTAGTCATCAGCTTGCCCAAGTTCTCCTGTAGATCAACAATGGTAACATGTTAGTTTGATTACAAACCGATATATTGTTAAGATGAGATTGCAATGTACCGTACCCTAAACTGTGAAGACACAGTCTGCATAGAACCACCCTTCTTCTTGCCTCCCTTCCCTCCCTTCTCTGTTGATGTTTTTGTTAGAATGTCACAAAAATTGCACAAACACAAGTAACAGTTGATGAGATCAAATAATAATACAAATATATGGAAATGAGTTTGAGTTAACTGTAGTTAAAATCATACCTTCAACTACTGGAGGATACAGCAGACTCAGCAGTTTCACTGAGGATTTCTGGTACAGCAGAATGACAGAGTCATTCAGGGGATCCTTGTTCTTGTCCAGCCAGCCAGTGATGTTGTAGTCCACGGTACCAGCATAGTGCACCATGGCGAAGTGGGCCTCAGCCTTGCCCTTTGCGGGCTTTGGCTTCTCAAATGCTTTGTTTTTGCCAAGATGCTGGTCATACAGCTTGTTCTTGAAGGATGAGTCTGAGGCCTTGGGGAACATGCACTCCTCTTCAAGGATGGAGAAGATGCCCATTGGCTTGAAAAAGTTGAAAGAGGTATATCGTTTAGTGATACATTATAACAAATAAAAAAAAGATACATATGATACAAAATGAAGTGTTTACCTTTTCAATCAGCTCAATGCAGGCAGCCAAGTCCATACCAAAGTCAATGAACTCCCAGATAATACCCTCCTTCTTGTACTCCTCTTGCTCCAAGACGAACATGGTGTGGTTGAAGAACTGTTGCAGTTTCTCATTGGTGAAGTTGATGCACAGCTGTTCCATGCTGTTGTACTGCGTTGGGACAAATAATCAGAATGATCTCTTGCAACAGGCAATAATAATGATTTTGACTTGAAAAGTAACATTTTCAGAATTTCTTACATCAAAGATTTCAAAGCCAGCAATATCCAGGACTCCAATATAGTACTGCCTGGGTTGTTTGGTGTCCAACATCTGGTTGATACGGATGACCATCCACAAGAACATCCTCTCATAGATGGACTTGGCCAGGGCAGGCACTGCGTTACTCACCTGAATAAAAACAAGCATATCATTTCATCATGATTGCTAAACAGTTTTTATAAAATGCTGGATAACTGGTAATTCGACTCATTTGATACATAAATAAACTTCTTAATAGTAGAGCTAACTTTCGTACTGCATCTGGTGTTAAAAACTGACTGGAGATTTAATTTGACCTAATATAAAAACACATCTACTGTACATTTGAATGAAGGGTTACCAGTAAATCTCTATTACCTGAGGTACAGTCTGTCCCTTGGTGACATACTCATTTCCGACCTTCACTCTAGGATAGCACAGAGCCTTCAGCATGTCAGTGGAGTTCAGACCCAGCAAATAAGCAACCTTGTCAGCATCTGAAAATAATTCAGAAATGTCCATCATAATTTGTGAAGAACACAATGTTATCAAGAAATGTACCAATGTTGTTGCTAAGCTCTAAGCTTTGAGCTAAGATGAAATACTCACCCTCTGTGCCATCAGGCTCAGCCTGCTCCTCACGCTGCTTTTGCTTGAACTTCATGTTACCATGGTGAAGCACAGCACCGGTCATCTTGTAAATGCTCATCTTCTCTTCATTAGTGAAGCCCAGGATATCAATAGCATTCTGATTTCAAAAGAAGTGCCCACACAAAACATAAACCCTTTTAGAAAATGAACTTGAAAGAGCCGTTTTGATTTTGCATGTCAGCACAAAATAAATGTAAACATCACTTACATCGGTGGCTTCCAGCTCAACTTTGTCATCAATGCTGGCCACAGTGATATGACCCTGACTGCACATGGGGAAGTCGTAGGGGTTGGTTGAAATGAGTGACAATTCTGCAGATTTAAGAAAGGGGAAAACATGTCAATAAACGTGTTTCATATGTAAAGCTGTAGGATAAAAAATATGCAATATTGTAATCTTCTTACCGATCAGCTCAGGTATGTGGGCAGTCATCATCTGGTAGAAGATATGGTAGCCTCTCTCATCAGGAAGCTGGAATGTGACTCTAGACTTCTCCAGCAGATCTACAAGTTTTGATCATGTCAGAGCCAGGCTAAATCTTACTTACAGTAGTTTGTATACTATAAGGATTGTTACTTACAAGTCTCAATATCAGCACTAGCCAGTTTGCCAGATGCGTGGAAATGGATTCTGATGAATTTACCCTGTTTGGAATGACATAATCAATAATGACCCTCCACATGTGCAATATGTAAAAATGATCCTCTCGTGTGTAGAAACTGTTCCATACTTACAAAACGAGAAGAGTTGTCATTCCTCACAGTTTTGGCGTTACCATAAGCCTCCAGCAGGGGATTGGCTGCAATAATCTGATCCTCCAGTGAACCCTATAAACCAAGTTTGGAACTGCTATCAGGAAATTACTTTATTTCTTAATCCCTGGACAAATTATAAAGGTAAAGAATCTTGATTTGTAATCATCATAGAGTTACATACCTTTGATGTGTCTCTCGCCTTGCCTCCACCAACTGAGATGGTTGCAAAGTACTGGATGACTCGCTTGGTGTTCACAGTCTTTCCAGCACCAGATTCTCCACTAGGTATAGAGAGAAATTATATACAATTTGATCAAGATATTTGCCGTTTTTGAACAAAGTCAACAAATGTAAATGTAGCAAACTTACGTGATCAAGACAGACTGGTTCTCCCTATCTGTTCAATGAAAAATAGAACAATTTAGTATGTGTAACTGAAAGAGCAACCTTGTTTCTGATCAATTCTACATTGGTGTAGTAATGACTTACCAATAAGCATGAACTGATAAGCGTTGTCAGAGACAGAGAAGATGTGGGGTGGAGCCTCCATACGCTTCTTGCCTCTGTAGGCATTTACAACTTCCATATCGTACACTGGGAGCATCTTGTAGGGGTTCACAGTGGCACAGAACAACCCAGAGTAGGTCTACAAGGGATCATAGATCATTTAAATGTCACTTCATGTTTCCCGCATCATTTTTTAATGTCATTAGGCAAATTGTCTTACGTAGATCATCCATGCTGCATAACGCTCTTTGAGGTTATACAGCACAGAGGCTTCATTGAGATGGGTCATCATGACCATGTCCTCAATCTTGTCATACTTGGGAGGGTTCGTTGGAAAGACGTCCTCTTCTTTCACTACCCTCTCCTAGAACAGGAAATGTGTTAGAATGAGAACTGATCAAATTGAATTCCTTATACACACTGATTTAATGATACAAACCTCCTCAGTGGTCAAGACTTTGACAGTGACTTTGCCACCATCTTTCTTGAGGATTGTTCCCTTCAAGAACAGCTCCTTGACATCAGACACATAGCAGGCACTCTTGGCATCAAAAGGTGCGCTTTGAGCCTCAATTCTTTCCCTCTCTGGTTTACGGAGGTAAATGGCAGCCGCGCCGTACTGGGCCATCTCCGCGTCTGTACTCATGATTGCGGTCTATGTCTGGGTAGCAAGTCAAACAACATCGATTTTAGAATCATGTCAGCTCATGCCATTGAACATTGAATACTTTTTATGGTGTTGTACTAAACAGTTAATATATCCACATCAGAATCATTTTCATTGCATTGCATCATTACAAGGGACCTTTACTGTAATTCAGGGATGGGCAAATGGCGGCCCGGCGGCCCTCAGATTAATTTATAAACAACGTAATTAATAAAAATAAAAATATAATTTTTTATTGTTTTACTTGTAGTACTGATACCGTCCACTAGACTCCTAGTTACGTCGCGTACATTATTTCCTTCGGCAGCGAAATACCGGGAAATAATCTGTGACGCTTTTGTGTGTGTTGTGTTTGTTTCCCGGGGAAACACTCACAAGAAACACCGGCTGTTGTTATGCCTGCTGTGACGTTAAGTTACCGCTTGTAATTATTACATTACATTACATTACATGTCACTTGTTAGACGCTTTTATCCAAAGCGACTTACATACTCAATACTGTGGGCAATCCCCACAGGAGCAATTTGGGGTGAAGTGTCTCAGGGACACAACGACATACTGACTGCAGTGGGGTTTGAACCTGTGACCCCCTGATCCGAACACTAACGCACTACGCACTGCACCACACGCCTCCCAATTATGCCTTTACAAGCTTAAAGGTTGTATTTATCATCTGAATTTAGCAAAACAAGTTTAATATTCTAAAAACCAAGACTTTGTTTATTTGAAATCAGATGAAAACAAACTGTCACGGTCCGGACCCTGCCGTGTGATCTATGATTACTATACGCCTTACATTCATAATTTCAGCGGGAGGGAGGGGGAGCGGCGCTGAGGAACAGCAGAGAGTTGACAGGTGCCTGTGTTGACATTCCCCTTATTTGCGTCAGCAGAGACAGGCTACAAGTGTCTTAGGTTCAAGTTAGACAACTAATGTCTGGTTAGTGTTCATGACTTCATGTTTATGTCATCTTAATGGTTAATCTCAATGCACACACATTTTCCGTGCTTTATTCCACTGTTAACTAACCTGTTCAACACAAACATGCCACTTGTAAAAATTAAATAACATTTCTGTGAACTGATATTTGTTTAGTGAGCTTATTAGAGGATGTTCCCTGAAAGATTGTAAAATGTCAATGAAGATGTCCGAAAAAGTATATTTCTTAATAATTACATACAATACATGGAATTTGTGTGTGTGTGTTCCAATTGAATCTGCGGCCCCCTGGTGGCCAGTACTTAAATTATGTGGCCCCCACCACCATCCAAGTTGCCCATCCCTGCTGTAATTGTATTAAGTCGCTCAACTCTGCACACCAAATGTCTATTGCATGTGTGTCTGTCACGTGAGGTCCCTCCTCAGTTTCTATTCCTGAGGTATATTCCCTTTTTCCCCATTAAAGGGGTCCAAATGGCGTACAGATTGTAAAGACTATTCAAGCTCATTTTTTATATTTGGCTGTATAAATAAAATGAAGTTGACTGATTGAAGTAAACAATGAACACTAGCTTTTACATTTTAAAACCTGAGATCACTGATGTAAAACAACAAACACTTGAAAAAAGAAAATGAATGGTAAAAGTTGTACATACCTTACTCTTCCCACTTGTGAAAAAAATGTCGTATTCCACAAACCTAATGAAAAGGAAAATAATTAGTCAGTGCAGGAAATAAAAAGAAGAAATATTATTATTATTAATAATTATTAATTTTAAAGTTAAGTGAAAAGTATATATTACATATTGTGTCAGAGGAAAGCAAAGATTGCTTTGAATATTAATAAATACATTATCATGACGTTTTTAACAGATTTCTTAAAATACAATGCATAAGACAAGACCCCCTCACCACAAGCAGGCACTCCACTGGTCATCCACCACACACCTCAAGCAGTCCGTGGACCCCTTATATTCAGTCTGGCTTGCTTACATTGCAGAAGTTCAACAGACTGATGTGCCAAATATGGTAAGGATGACAGATGGGTCATGAGGTATTTAAAATATTGTGCTGATACTACATTTGGGAGAATCCCTACCTTATGTAATAAGTTACTAAGGTAGATGACAGTGGACATTATGCTCTAATTCTTTTGTAATTGTGCTTGTTTGGTCATTTGTGCCTTTAAATATTCGTAGTGGTGGTTCATTCTGGGGAGATGAGAAAATGAGAGGAAAATCATTTTCTAATTAATGGGCAACTTTTATTGGAAAAGCAATAGTGAAGCACACAAGTTACTATTTGCATTGCACACAAACAAGTTTAAAATGGATGGCATCCCAATGAGGGTATACTGAGCTCGATCAACACTATTCTGTTCTCCTGAATAATCATAACATTGGAATATAATGGGGATATTTATTTTGAACTTGAAAATTAATGAATTGTTATTTTTTGTATGTTTTTGTTTTGTTTATTTGACTGTACAGCACTTTGGTCTTGGGGTTTAAAGTGCTTTTATTGTATGTATCTGAGCCACATTTGTTAGGGACCCACTGTCATACTCCATCAGGTCATTTGAGTAGTTCCATGTCATCAATGAGTGGGAGGTTACAAGGCTCGCCGTGGATAGGTTGATTGTCTATTGATGAATTAAAAAGAATGTTCCAACCAAAATGGAATGCTTTAAGCAGTAGGAAACATACTGTAAGCATTTTTTCTTTCTTTTTTTCGCCATGACACTGCTTTGAGATGTGCCTTGGATGTCAAGAAATTTATTTAATCAGTGTTTCTAACATCTACCGAATCTATCAAGCGAGGGAAAAGCACTAATAAAGTAAAATAGTAAGGTCACATCAGGGAAAATGCATCACATAAACATTATGTCTGATAAAATCACATTTCTGCAGACTATTCTGAGAATTTTAAAACATTGTCCAATAGTAAATGTGTGAGTATAAATTATGATGTGATGTTCTCATTTGCTCTACCTAGCAGGGGCAGTGAGAAAGCAGCAGATTGATGGCTCTCAGTAAAGCCCTCCCACTCCATAGTCGTGCTGTGTCAACAGTATCTCATTACACCAGCTCAATGTAATTAGATATGTGTTGGTGTACTGAGAAGGAAGAGAGAAGATGGGAGGTCACAGGTTGGGTGTTGTGTTGAGGCACAAGACAGTTGTTGAAGGTATGTAAAAAGCTTGTCTGCTGAGTTACCAAAGTTGGATTGTATGGTGTGAAAACGCTTTGACCACTCATGATATAATCTATTTGTGTCTTCAAAGATGAGAATAAAAGGGTCTGCAGCTCACCAAGGGTTGAGAGCCTTATAGCATATAGAATAGACTTGTCTTTAGTCAGGCTTCCCAACGTCACTCACTAATTTGAGACTCGAGAAACGATTTATTTCAAGAAGCAAATCAGATCACAGCCAAACAGTATGTGTTAATATGGTGGATTAAATCCAAGCTGCATATAGCACCATTTGAGACATACTGTACAGCTCAAGAGTCCCCACCACTTACTGTAGTGGATCCTGATTGGACTGGGATTCTTCAACTAAGCAGCATAAGGCACATGGCAGACTGCCAACTGCAGCTTGAACATGTGCCTTTTACTCTGTTTCGCAGGATGTAACTCACACCCATCTCCCACTCACTCACTGGCCTTTCAGCCAGACTTTCTAGATCAGGGCTATTCAATTAGTTTGGAATGGGGGCCGGTTGATGAAAATTATCCAAAGCAAGGGGCCGGGAAAAGAATTGCTTGAAATATGAGCAATCATATTAAGAGCTTCAGATACAGTAAATACTACAACAGCATAGTGGAGTGCATATATTTTGTTTAATTGAATCAAACATAGCCCCAAGGCCTTTATAAATGGCAAGTTCAGAACTCAGTACATGTGAAGCTAATATAACCATCAACATCATTAGATTTAGATTAAATGATCTAATCATTCACACAAAATAGCAATTTAGGGCCATACACAAACAACAGTGCATATTATGGTATAATAACAATAAAGACATGTGAGCCATACCACATCAATTGCTTAATTAAAAGCAAAAACAATTATCAAAAGACTTGTATTAATTACCAAACCACAACACACAGCCTTTTAAAACTCAAACCTTTTTTGATTAACATAGTGATAGCTGACATACAGTATGCACCAACTTGGCAGATATGTGCCATCTAATGAGAGAAATGACATTTTTTTGATTTAGGAAGGGCAGGGAAGTCGGGAGTATACGTTGTCATGGCAACATGCATACAGTGATGCAGATGCTGGTCAGTGAGGGATGCGCGATTAGAGAATGCCGATTGCACGTGTAAGTCGAGCCAAACATTGTAGGACAAAAAGTGCAAGACCCCTTGAATGAGGGAATTTCTCGTGGCTGACTTCATGAGTCCAGAACTTTTCAGAACCTGCCAGCTGAAATGACTGTCGCAGGTCATCTGATGACTGAATGTCAATGAGTTCGAGTTGTAAAGACGCCTCATTTAATGTCACAATCAGCTCCTTTGCTTTCAGTGCAAACTCCCCCTCTACATTCACAGAGAAAGGGTCCTTCGCAAATCTCATCACTTCAGTGGGGAGACTGAAATGTTCAAACCTCGCGGCAAAGTTGGTTTTCAATGCGTCCATAAATCCAGTCATCACCTCGATGATTTGTAAACCTGCAGTGCGCAGTGTTGGAAAATGGAGCATTTTGCCTGGACATAAATCCGTAGAAAAAAGTGTGAGCTTTTTTTGAAACGCCTGGAGTCTCTCCACAAGTTGTGTGACCATTTTATCTCTGCCCTGCAGCTCCAAATTGAGTTGGTTCAGATGTTGGAAAATGTCGCTCAAAAAGCAAACGGCAGCGTAAAACTCATCATTCTCTATCAGACACAGAAAGGCGTTGGCTTTTTTATGTTTTGAATTGCGGAGAAACGCCATGATCTCCTCCTTAAGTTCACAAAATCGTTTCAAGACGTTTCCTTTGCTTAGCCATCTAATGTCACTGTGCATGAGCAAATCATTATATTGAGCTGACATGTCTGACAACATCTGGCGGAAAAGGCGGTGCTGTAAACTGGAGTTACAACGAATAAAGTTAATAATCGCCATGACAGAGTCCATTGTGTTTTTTAACTCACCACTTAGTTTTGCGCACAGGAGGCTTTGGTGGATGAGGCAATGAAGCGATCTCAGCTGTGGAGCCACATCTGCCAGCCTAGCGGACAGTCCCTGTGTTCGGCCCGACATCGCAGGTGCCCCATCCGTTACAAGCATGTTAATACGATCCAATCCCAACTTGTGCTCCTTGAAAAACCAAACCACTTTGTGGAACATCACCTCACCGGTCGTGTGTCCATCCAAAGGAATTCATCCAAGTAGATCCTCCCGAAAGCACTCACCATCAAAAAATCTAACATAGAGGCACAGCTGTGCAACATCGCTGCTCTCAGTGGATTCATCAATAGCTAGCGACATAACCTCCGCCTTTCTCAGTTTGTCCAAGAGAATCTCAAAAACGTCCGATGCAAGGGTCTCCACTCTCCTCGATGTTGACGTGTCAGAAATCGGAATGTTCTTAATTGAGTCAATAACGCTTTTTCGGATTTTCTCATCTGCACCCACTTCCTCAATTGATGCAAGCATACACTCTTTGACTGTCTCTGCGTCCGTAAAAGGCCTTTTATTTTTGCCTAATATCCAGGCCACTCGTAGGGATGCTGCGGTAGCTCTCTCTTGGTCAGTGCAAGCCCGAAACAGGGAGCTACGTCTTTGGTCATAGCACCAAGTTAGCCCCAAAGGGCCAGTAAATATCACCCGGGGGCCGGATTTGGCCCGCGGGCCGCCAATTGAATAGCCCTGTTCTAGATGTTACATGAGTCATCACGTTATTTAAACTTTCTTTTATAACTTGTTGCTCTACTAGTTTTACCCTTCTATTAACCTTTTTGCTCTTTTTTTTACAATTATTTGGCTTCTTTCACCAAATTGATTTTTTTTCTTTAAATGCTGCATAAATAAGTTAAATATTATTTGGCTAACCCCTACTAACCTCCAAGAATCCTGGCAGCCTTTCTCACACAGACTTGCGGAGTAATGGTAACGGGATTATGAAATTAGGATAAAATAAAAAAAGGGGGATTTCTAGAATCAAGGTATTGAAATAACACAGAAGTACACATCCATGGGAGACTAAATGTGTGGCAACATTATAATAAGTCATCATATAAAAGTATTGAATCAGCGGTCAGTAATACTGCCTGAATATGCGTAATAATAGTCCGTTTTTTCTCATAACAGAGGACATATTTTTGATACAGAACATTCTGGTTTCTTCCTACTAAGGTTTTTCTTTTGTCTTACATAATAATCTTAAAAAAATACGTATTGATATTTATTTATGTATATATATATGTCTTATATTTGACGTCTTATATATATATATATAAGACGTCAAATATAAGACAAGCACAAGTTTCTGGTATGGGCCATATTCAATCATACTTTTAGCATTTGCTGCGGGCCAATTAGAAGTGAGCCGTAGTTTGGACACCCCTGCCGTAGGGGTAGTGTGGGAATGGCAGCTTTGACAACGCTTTTGGTACTTTCATGTAATCTTTTCCCACATTTATCATTGAAATAACTTATTAGCGATGTAGTTAAATAAACACACGCTTTCTAACCATCCACTGTTTCTGGCTTTCGTGAATTCACAATGACTGTGTCTGCGCAGCTCGAACGCAACAACAACACCAAAACTAAAGTCTTTCCTTTGGTTTCGTTTTCAAATAAATGTCCTGGCTGCAGAAAGATGCCGTCTACGATCACAGCGGTTGGTGAGTGCTTATTTTATATCAGTTTAAAGCGGGTTTTATTGAACTATTAAATGAACAGAAACTGTAATGTTTAATGCAGCCTAAAAGCTTTGTATGCAGCTGCAGAATAAAGACTCTGTGATGCTCGTTACCTTAAATGACCTTAGCTATAATACATTTCAGGTCAGGCTGGAGGTCAAAGTTCACATTCCGTCGATACTTCATACGACTTTATATTCAAAAGTTAAGGCATTAAACGATGTATTACCTTGCAAAACAGGAGTTATGTGATATATAATCATGCGCATTAATACAAACACGCATTCAAAATAGCTGCGCCATTGTAACTTATATTGACTATACTGTATATTCTTAATTGACATTTCCCATAATAATAGATTATATAAATGGTTTAACAGAACTCTTTTATAATAGCATTTACAAGTATCTTATGATATGATAGAAATGGATACATTGCATGTGAAAAACAACCAGAACACGTGTTTGTCACGTTGTAAATAATTCAGATATTACAAATGAAAGTAAACATCTCCATTAACTAATTGAAAGAGGCGTAATATATCAATGAGGTGTTTTATCTTTCTTACGTGTGCTTTCCTCTTTATTTAATGTTAGTCTACTCTTTCATTTGGTCTTAATCTGCACTGTTCCTTGTGCTGAAACAATGTAAATGTACCGGTTGTGGGAAGAAATTAAGGATTTCTGATTCCTATCAAGAAATTAGCAATTTCGAATTGGAAATGGAACACTGTAAATAGTAATATATTTACTATTATTACTTCCCTTCTTGTACTTTGCCAACAGTGGCCTTCTGTGTTATGATAAGGATGTTTGTTGGTCAAGAGAAGAGTTGGTAGAAGTACTCAGATCTTGTACTTCAGTAAAAGTAGAAGTACTCAGATCTTGTACTTGAGTAAAAGTAGAAGTACCAGAGTGTATGAATACTCTGTTACAAGTAAAAGTCCTGCATTCAAATGTTATTCAAGTAAAAGTATCTGGAGTCGAGGCTCATGTCAGTGGCTGGAAATGTAAATAGTAAGTATAAAAAATGCAATGTGCTTCAGTGGTCAACTGACTAATGAGCATGACATTTAAACACATGAAATACCACCTAAATGAATAATTCCAATATGTTATTTCCATGGCTTAGAAAAGTTCATTCCATCTGAGAGGACACAAACTTCTCTTTTTCAAAACCAGAAGACAAAGATGTAAACCTGAAGCTGCTTTTTGAAGACCAACAGAATGCTTTTCATTATTATACCAAAATGAGTTTCAGTATATTGTAGTTTTATCCATTTTAAGCAGAAGTTATTTCACTGCTGCCCAACTAATTATTGTAAAATAACGTCTAAAGTTTAGTAAAGGGTAATTCAACAACGATGATACAGGGCATGATTTATGGCTGCACTTCTCTCTACAGTTTGACGAGGAAGTGTGCAATGGAAAGCACCTTTGAATTCGGCATTTATGGTGTGTGGCCAGACACCACAGTGCTGCGGTTTAAAATGTATGTGGTAACACATTGTTCCGTTCACAATTCGTTTTTTGGTTGATTGCTGAAAGGGGCACACATACAGAAGTGTATTTTAGATTTAACCGTCATAGTCCTTTTTTTACGTTTAAGTATGTGGATATCAGATCACCTGATTATTTTATTAAAGACTTGTGTAAATACTTATATTTGTTAACTACATTTAACCAATGTTTGACTGCTCAGTTGATACAGGTGCTGTTGTTGTGTATTTTCTTATTGTGCACACAACTATAGCAGCTCCCGAAATAAAATGTGGCCTACCTGGAAGATTACATTGATCCAATGCAATGTGAGGCACCAGTGGTCTGTATTGAGGTGAAAATAGTTGTTTTAATGTCTTCCCTCTTGTTTAATAATCATTATCTGATTTACAGTGAAGCGCCCCAAAGCACAAATAGCATTGACAAACTCAATAGGAAAAGTGAAAGCAAAAGAGGGGAGACCCAGCAGAGACAATTAGTTTAGACAATCTTTTGACTTTTGTTTCACTTTAGGAATCCCCTGCATTCCCTTTGATTTTTGATTTCCATGTCTTGATGAATTGAATGTGCAACATATGCAAAACTCTTGCATTGTGCATGATAGCACTAGTCTTTTTTGTAATGCTCCAGTATTCTCCAGGATTTGTTCTGTACTATATGTTTGTTTGTTTTTCTGCATTGTAGATGATTGTGAAAATTCCAGGCCTAGTGTAACGGATGGCAAGACCTCTTCGCCGCTTTCAGAGAAGCAGCTCATCAAACGCCCACGGATTGGTAGTACACACACACAACGCGTCAACTTTGTTATATTGCAGCTACAAATTAACTTGGCACCCGGTTAAAGTTCATTGATTTATTAGAACTGGATTCAGTCAGCCTTGCTGCTAATATGTCAAATTGCAGTACTGTAATGTTAAAAAAGAGTTTTTTGACTTGAGGCGACACAACAGTCGGGTCCGTCGGGACGTGTTCTTTGGTGTCAGCTTGGTGTGTCAGGGGCTTTAGTCCAGCAAGTTCACACTTAAGGCAAAATGTCACCTGGAAACTATTTTTGGCACCAAGTGGTGTAAGCAAATAACCCATACTGTAGGACCAACACAAACACTTAGCAGCTACCAGTTCCACCTCAGGCGGTGTTTACACGAGAACGAAACGGGTTGTATCTGCTACTTTTCTCTCGTGTATAGCCCGTTCGTTCACACAAGGCCGTAACGGAACCGCGGAAACGGACCCTGCAAACGATAACGGGTCCCAAGGTGGATAGATCTGCAAACGGAACGCTCTGGGGGGCCAAACGGCTCAGTGTGTACGCCCTATACGATCATTTCCTGATAACGATGAAGCCATAGCCCCACCTCTGCTGCTCACTGCTGCTGTAGCATGGTCAGTAGCTACTGTCAGTAGCTACTGCTAGTGCTACTGCTACTGACCATGCTACAGATGTTGGTGCAAAATCTACAGCTTGACCATGCTACAGATGTTAGTGCAAAATCTACAGCTCCTCCACCACAACCATCAGCAACAAGTGGACATGGAGAACTACATGTTGCTAAATCCACCGCGGGGCATAAACAGAAGGGCAACCATGGCAACCATGCTCGGGCTCTTCTACGCTGCTTTTGTTGTATTTTGTGGCAGAAGTACAGCGCCACTTACAGGCCCGGCATATGTACTACAGCGTTTCCAGTGGTCTCGTGTGAACGGACACGTTAAATGAGCCGAATGCGTATGAACGGAAGACTTTTTTGATAACGAATTCAGTCCGTTTGCGTTTGCACTCCCGTGTAAATGGGGTCTCAGAAGGAGCTCCACCAATTTCACACATAAGTGTCGATTTACAGGTCTTGGGAAGTATGTGTGAAAAACGTTTTATAGACCCCTTTTGTTGCTCCAAATGAGGGCTGTTTGAAGCTGATGCTGAACCAGTTTTTCATGTTTCCATTGCAATGGCCGGCACTTTGGCCCAAACATGTTTGAACTCAAGCACCAACAATCTGTCGCCACTAGTTCTTTAATGTCCGTTGGGTTTGCTAAAAGGTTTTCCAATCCTTTATGTGCCAGTAGAAACACAAACTCTGCACATTTGCTTTTTGCTAGTAGAGGCTATCCTTAAAGGGAAACAGGCTGCAGCTACCTTTTAAAATATATGCAGTACAACTCCACAAGACCTGTTACAGACTTTGGTGTGTACAATTGGTGGAACTGCCCTTTAACCGTTTCTTCTCTGCTTGGTTGATTCTTGCACTTTTTTTGGTTTTCTTACTGGTTTTTATCCTCTTTGAATCGTCAAGGCCCCAATCCCTTCGTCTCACCTGTTTGTCCTGCTGGAGTTTCGTCAGCTCAACCTGCTGTCCTGCCCTCTCTCCTTGTCTGAGCAGCTATTCCGACACTACCTCCCTCTGAAAGGATGCAACGAAGCAAAGGTATGCAGGTAGAAACACCTGAACACGGCCTTCATAAATCAGGACTTTTCTGATTGTACATTGGAAAGTAGTACTTTAAACATCAGATTACATTTAGAATAGTATAATCATACTGTTGTCAGGTTGGTTGGCTGGGCCTGTATTAATATTCCAATATTTTGAATTGAAATATTCCAAATAACAAAACCAAGAAATGGGACATTAGTGTCACACAAAGAAATAGGGCCTAGTGTTGGTCCTGAAAGTTCAATTCATACATTTACAAAAATAACTCTTAAAAAATCGAATTGAAATGACCCGTTATAAATGAAAGAATAGTTTATCTTTGAGAGCAGATAAGAAAATAAGTAGTTAGGGCAGGATAAAAGTTACCAAATAACAGTATGTAGACTCAAGCGAGTCGTTTTTCAAAATTCCTCATGTTTTCTGTTTTCTGAGAGCCATTGCGGATTACCTCATCTCCATTCCAGAGCAAAGCTGTTGGGGGCTGGATGGCTATGACGAGTTTCACAGCAAAATCACCAAACAAGAGTTGCACGGAGAGCCGTTGGACGCAGACAAGTCTCTGCTGTTTCAGACCTGGTCTCAGGGCTGTTAAATCGGCAGCTTCTTCCAGGATGTACCGTGGTGGTCACCTGTCGTGCACGAAATGTCAGCGATTTGGAAGGCTTATCCGACAAAGTGGGGCATCTGCTGGGGTGGGACCGCCATGAAATCAAGGAGTATGTGGACAATTTCTTTGGATTAAAAGGTGAAAACATGTTTACATTGTGATATTTGTTATTCTGCATTGCATGTCTGTAGAATGAGGTCCAGACATTTTCTGGGTTTCCATTGGACACATGAAGCACAGAGAAGGAAATTGTCCATTGCATAAGTTCTCACTTTCTGAAAATACTCAGCTTGTTTTAGGCAAGTGGTGGCATCTGGGTAAAGCGTGCAGGCACAACTTGATGCAAAATTAACTGTGGTCTCCTAGTCTGTGTCCTGAGTCCTCAAAAATTCCTTGTATTCGTCTGATGATTTTAACGTCCGTCCTTACCGACAAAGTTCATGATTCTCACCGTCTTTCCAATAACAGCTGAACATGACCCTACCTGATTTTGACTTATTTAGTTGGTTGATGTTATTTTGGTCACTTGATTTGGGTCCAGTAGTTATTTTGTATTGTAGACAAATACTTATTTATATAATTTTCCAAGTACCTTCAAAACATAGTTGCAGTGAAAGATGATTCCAAAAACTCTCCTTGTAATCTCAAGCACTTCGTGGAATATGAAGTCAATTTTGAATGCGTATGCTGCTTTCCAAGTTTCAGGAAATATCGCCGGATGATGTTTTCATCCACCAAACACTGGAACATGCAGCAGGACCATTTTTTGAGAGAGAGAGAGAGAGCGAGAGAGAGTTTAGGATTTAATCCTTAATCCTTTCTCAGACCATTTACATGCACAAACACATATAACACACTACAGGAGAGGGGAATCCCCAAAAAGCATAATAGGGCCCCTTTATAGCTAGTTTTAATTTGGATAGAACTCGTATAATGCAATCCCTGTGTGTTTTAAAATCAACCCTTATCACCTACACATATTTTAAATTACTCTGGGTTACCTTTGCTCTGCTTTAAGATGGCCTGGGCTTCACCATGCTGTGTCACATAAGATCACTAAACTGCATATAATAACAAGAATCATAACAGATGCAATAAAAAATTAAACTTGAGAAACAGGACTATGTCACCCAAGCCTGTTTGAAAATGCTCCCGCAGTCATAACATAGGTCTGATAAAGCATAACAAGCAAAAACAACTATTCTATGGGTTTAAGATTACTGTGATATCTGTGGATTAGGGGGGTATATGCGCTGACCTATCAGGCAAAGGGTCAGTGGTTTGACCCCAGCCTCTCGGATTACATGTTGAAGTGTCCTTGGGAAAGATACTTAACCCCAAACTGCTCCATTGAGCATTGAAGTGTATGTAAGTCACTTTGGATAAAAGTGTAAGCTAATTACATGTCATACCAATCGTTTCTTAATTGATGTCTTAACTGCATAGGTCACTCATCACACAAAGCTATCGGGCCGCAAGCAGAAGATCTTCTTCTTTCCAGCCGACACCTCCTCGCCATGTCGTCCCTCCCTGGAAGAGGAAATGACGACATATTGACAGATGGAACGAATGGTAGAGCCCAGCCAACTCCAACAGAAGCCCAGATACCCCCCACCCTTACCCAGATCTACCTCACTGTGCTCTGTGCATTCCTCAGCCGTGACCCTGACGCAAAAGAGTGCAACGAAGGGTCAAAGGCTACGTCACTTCCACAGAGTAGAGCACTTAACATTAACGCCATTAATAACCTCTCGGCACTCCATAAATAACATTTCATTTCAGTCTATTTGATTGACAAAGTTAATTCAGAGTCTGATCTCTGGTTATGAAAAGCATTTTGTAATCCTGCGAGATTTCTTTCAAACAAATAAAAAACTGTCCAACCGAATAATCCAGAATCCAATAGAATTCATAAAAATCAGCCCACCAGGGATACTAAATGGCCACATTCTGGTTAAAACTGCAATTTTGGATCCTGAAAATGGCAGAAATTGATTCAGCATCCTCAATGACCCCCCAAAACCACACCAATATCGTCCAAAAAGACAGTTTTAAACTATTATCTGCATAGGCTATAATGGTAATGATTGCAAATTAACGCAATTAACGCAATCTGGCAGTTGCTATGTGCTCGGGATCCGTACTATAAATATCTAACATACAACTATGGGGTACTCAACATTTCCGTGTTCACAATACAACTCTATGAGCTGTCAACTAGATCAAACTCCTGGCAAGATTTATGAGCCAAGATAGCACAACAACATCAAAATGTCTCCAGAGAAAGCTACTAGTGCAACATATTCATTTAATGAGTTAATTTCCAACAGTTGCATCTTCTCATCATCATTCATTATATAAAGTATCAGTGCAGCAGATGTTTTTTTATTATTTGTGTTTTCTGTCTCTGTGCAGTGTTGTGTGCACCATGGCTCGGTACCGATCTGAGTTGTGTGAGCTGAGCCAGCTGGCCTGGAGAGGCGTAGAGGAGAGCAGGATCCTCTTTATGAAAGAAGACATTTCTCCGGAGGTTTTGGACTTTTCTATCAGGACAGGACTCTTCTCACAGGTCAGGCAATGCGTAGGCAGGGTTTTCAGGGGGTGGGGCAGAGGGTGGTGTATGTGTCTGTGTCTTTTTTGGGAGAGCATCTGTCACCACACTTTCTTTAAACCATAATTAGGTTTGCTCAGTGTGCAACACATGTAGAACACACATGTTCGGGAAGCATGAAACATGTTATCACTCAACATTGGAGGGGAATTACTCATGCATTTGTATTGGGAGTGAAATAAGATCCGCTTTACCTTTAGTGATGGGGTATCTGCACTATTCTATAGTATAAACAACCACAATCAATCCCTCTGGAACAAACTTTGGGATTTTAGCCTTTCAGACCATTATCTTACACAAAAACCTGTATAACACACTACAGAAAGGGAAAACCCCAAAAAGCATAATAGGGCCTCTTTAAAGCTAGTTTGGATTCAGGTATAGCTCATATGATGCGATTACCTGTGAACTTTGAAATCGCCTTTGCACACCTTCACATGTTTCAATTTATTCTAGTTGACCTCTACCCTGCATAAAGCTGGGCTTCTAGAGGATTCTAGAGTTGTAATAGCTTTAGTGACAAAAGAAATTGGTTGAAAAACAATTGACCGTAAATAAAGATCCTCTTTCTACTGTACATACTGCCCCTGGGTTCAATTCTCAGTAAACACAACATTCCCTTCCACTGTTACGCCGACCATGTACAGATCTATCTGCCTCTCAAAGCACATGTCAAACACTCACTACAGCCGTTGATGGACTGCTTGACAGAGATCAAATCCTGGCTGAGCAAAAAGTTCCTTAACCTCAACGAGAGCAAGACAGAGGTCATCTTTTTTGGTCCCCAACCTCCAGCCTCTCCGTTTGATATTCTGGGCTCTCTCAATGAAAACATCCTCCCCTCTGTCAAGAACCTTGGAGTGACTTTCGATAGCGCTTTTAAATTTGATAAGCAGGTCAGCTCCGTAGTCAAAACCTGCTTTTTTTTTTTTAAATAAGACTATTGGCCAAGACCAAGTCGTTTTGATCTTTTAAAGACCTAGAAAGGGTCATTAATGCCTTTGTAACCTCGAGACTGGACTATCGCAACGCTCTGTATGTGGGTATGGACCAGGCCTCAATTAGACGCCTGCAGCTAGTTCAGAACGCAGCTGCACGTCTTCTGACTGGCCACAAAAAGCGTGACCACATCACCCCAATTCTGGCCTCACTGCACTGGCTTCCAATTCGGTTCAGAATTGATTTTAAACTCATTTTATTTGTTTTCAAAGCCCTAAATGGGCTGGCTCCGGCCTATATAGCCGAACTCCTCCAGCGCTACACCCCAGAGCTTTAAGGTCTGCTGACCAGCTGCTGCTGGTAGTGCCCAAGACCAGGCTCAAAACCCGAGGGCACCGAGCCTTCGCAGCAGCTGGCCCCAGGCTCTGGAACACTCTGCCCCTCCATGTGAGGTCGGCCCAGAAACTAGGGGTTTAAATCCTCACTAAAGACTCACTTCTTCTCTCTGGCCTTCTAGTCAGAGCGGAGTATGACACTTTTCCCTGTGTTTTTGTTTTTATTTCTGTTGTAAATTATTGTCTTTTTTTGTGATTGTAGTAAAGTGTTTTTATTACATGTACAGCACTTTGGCTCGACCAAAAATCGTTTTTAAATGTGCTGTATAAATAAAACCTGATTTGATTTGATTTGATTTGAATAGACAGTTAACTTGTTGAATAATACAGACTAGAAAATAATGCTTGTGTAAACTCCCTAAAATGGGATTACTGAACATATTACAATGTTTTCAGCCAGCCAGTAAGCAGAAATGATTAAAAAAAAAAAAAGACAAACATATTTGACAAATGAAGTGAAGGTTGCATCGGCAGCTATCAAGGAAACAGCGAGAACAAAGCAAATGTGTGTGACTCAAGTCCCTTTAATCCTAACCGGTAAAACGGGCACACAAATAGAAAAATAAATTACCTAATCCAAGACACGCTTTCCCTTGTGAGCTATCTTTGGAGGCCGCATGCAAGACTGAGATAGATTGACATAAAAGAAAAACTAATTAAGTATGACATTGTGTCCGCTCAAAAACCCAGTGTAATGGCGCATTTCCACTACAGCGCGGAGCTCGCTTTAAGCGTGCCGAGCCGTGCGGGGCCCGTTTTTGGTTGCGTTTCCACTTAGCGTAGTACCGGCTAGCGGGTACTATTTCCAGATTTTCTGGCCCCATAAAATCGAGGTTCTTTCCGGGCCAACAAACAGGGCTGAGTATGCTAAACTAGTGACGTCAACACTCTCGACTGCTGATTGGTCAGAGAGAATCGTCACAATCGTTGCGCGCGAGATAATCCCTAGATAATATCTAGCGAAGCTTGCAGCATTTTTATAAACAGCATTTTTGTAAACAGAGGAGCTACAAAAATGGCAAGAAAAAGCACGATCAGTCGAAGAAGTGACGACGTTCCTCCATCTGATTGAGGACGACAAAATCCAGCGGGAGCTCGACGGAACAACTCGCAATTTAAAAGTGTTTCAGGAGGTCTCTGCTCTAGTGTCCGATCGCGGATTTTCGAGGACTTTCCTGCAGTGTAGGGAAAAACTAAAAAAGTTGAAGAGTGAATATCGCCTAGTCAAGGATAACAACGGCACGAGTGGTGCGGGTAGGAAAAACTGGAAGTGGTTCGACCTGTTGGACGCTATTTACGGCCATAGACCGGCTAACGTTGGGAGGGAGGGAGGCCTGGACTCTGCAACTGCGTTACTTGAGTCCCTGCATGGTCAGTTCTTGCTAACGCTCTGTTATTTGCTTGAAAGCGTTGTGTCCCTATCTGTTCTAAAGCTCACTTCTAACAAAGAAGTCTATTTTATCCTTACATTTATGTTCGACAACCCATGCTTTTATGGAGCCCCGAAGAGCTACATAGCTAGCTAAGGCAGATAGCATTAGCTAGAGCTATTGTTTGCTAACACCATGTGTGCCATTGTTTACGTTCAGTTTTCCTTTTCTAGAGTTGTTGCTATTTAGTATTGTGCTGCAGTAGTTTGTGGAATTAACAAGTCAGTTGCTGTTCTAGATGATGCCATTGGGACTAACGAGGAGGAACAGTCCCGAACAACGGGGGGTGGCAGTGTTCCGTCCTCAATATCAACTGAAGAACAGACCCCAACTCGACCAACTCGACCACCAACAGAAGAACCAACACCAACTCGACCACAGACCCCAACGTCGAGTGCCAGCGCGACACCGCAGCGTGTGGCTCTAGGTAAGAAATAGGCATGGCCAAATGACTGGAATTGTGACTTTTTTTAAACTTTAGATCATCCATCGTCAGTAAGTAAAATAAGCTATACCACTGTGTGGAAATGCTCTGTTACAAGTAAGTAACTAGCTAGTAAGCAGCTAGTACAATTGTGTGTGACATCCTATCATATACATATATTTATATTCATTATCAACAGGCTGGACATAATGTAATTCACTTTCACAATCATTGTAAACATCTAGGGCAGAACTGTCTTTAGTTCATCCTTACTGTTGTTCTGTTTATACATGTTATTCTTATATCCTTGTGTGACCTGTACCTGTCCTGTGTTTTTCATTCTTATTGCTAATTCTTATTGCTATAATTATCTTATCGTCACCCAGGCAAGAGGAAACGAGGAGGACAGGATCTGGCCCAGCAGGAACGGCACCATGAACAGAACCTGGCCCAGCAGGATCAGCACCTGGCCCAGCACCTGGCCCAGCAGGATCAGCACCTGGCCCGGCACCTGGCCCAGCAGGAACAGCACCATGAACAGAACCTGGCCCAGCAGGATCAGCACCTGCCCAGCAGGAACGGCACCTGGCCCGGCACCTGGCCCAGCAGGAACGGCACCTGGCCCGGCACCTGGCCCGGCACCTGGCCCAGCAGGAACGGCACCTGGCCCAGATGGATCGACACTTTGACCTGAGCTTAGCGGCTGCTGCCCGGACGAGGGAGATGGATGCGACCTTGAGAAGGGAGGAGGCCGCTCAAGCACAGACATTTAATTTAGCCTTCCTGCGCAGTCTTGACCAGGTGCTGGGGGGAATGGGCAGCCGGCGTGGCCCGTCTCCTCAGGAAGACGAGCCTCTGTGATAAAACAAACAAATAACCTCTGGCTGAGAATATATTGTTATTATATTGTTTATATCTTGTTATTGTTCATTTGTAAATGCAACATTTGTACTTTCTTGTTTATTTCTTATCTTTAAAATGTTTATTTTATTTTTACAATGCCTTGCCTTTTTTATGCTGCTGCGACAAAACACTTCCCAAATTGGGATCAATAAAGTACTTATTTGACTTATCTTATCTCTTGTTGATAAATAATTGCACCCAACAGCGATCACACAGAAAGATGGCATCATCTAGGCGTCCCTCTGCAGTGAGAAATATAATAAACACCATCATCTGAATCAAATTCAGATTCACATCATCTTGAGAAGATATAAACATACATGAATCTATAAAGCAATAACAAACACCATCAGTTAGGAAAAAGCCCATAAGATAAAAGTTCATATTAATAGATTTAAAGCAAGAAATTGAGTTTGATAGCTTGAGGTCCTCCTTTTAATATTTGCTTAATTTATTAGAAAGATTTTCTTTTCATGATCTGATATTTTCTCAAATGTTCTTATTGTGGGGCAGTACTTACTGGTGCTTGACATTTGAATATTTACTAAATAGTCAATTCTGATAAAAAAAAATGTGACAAAGATTTATTTATGTTCAATACAATGCATATTTAGCTATTCAGGTAGCGCATCAAACCCTCTCGTATGCCAGTGCCCTCCTCCTCTGCACCTTGTGCCACTGCTACCCCAGGCTCTGCTGCTGCTGGTGCATCCCACCATCATCATAGGCCTCTCCATGACTCTCGCAGAGGTTATGCAGAGCACAGCATGTCAGCACCATAGATTTCACAAGTTTCACATCACAGTCATTTATTTTCATGAGGCAACGCCACCTTCCCTTCAGTCTACCAAAAGCGTTTTCAACCACTACCCGTGCTCTGCAAATTCTCTTGTTGTATTGCACATGTTCTGCTGTCAGCCGTCCAGTGTCAGGGAAGGGTTTTAAGAGCCAGTTTTGCAAGGGATAGGCATTGTCTCCCAGGATGTAATAGCCAGCATTCACCCCACCAATGTTCCTGGTGCAACCTGGAAAGTAGTTGCCACGACTGGCCAACTCCCACAATGTGGACAGTCTCAAAACCCGAGCGTCATGCAAGCTCCCAGGCATTCCTGCAAACACATTCCAGAAATGTCCCTTTCCATCTACAACTCCTTGAAGGATGATGGACTGCCAGCCTTTACGGTTGAAATAGTCGCAGTGGTATTCCTCTGGTGCCAAGATGGGTATGTGTGATCCATCAATAGCACCTACACACTGTGGGAGCCCCCACCTGTTCTCAGTGTGGTCAGCCATTTCTGCAAACTTCTCCCGGTCTGGTGAACGAATTAGTTCCGGTACTAACAATGTCTCTGCAGCAGCACATACGTCTTGCACACACTGGCACACAGTTGTGTTGCTCACTCCGAAAAGATGTCCAATGCTTCTGTACTCTGAGCCGGTAGCAAGCTTCCACAGTGCGATGGCCACTCTCTTCTTTAGAGGTATACACACGCGGAATGTTGTGTCCTGTCTCTGCATCGCTGTCCGCAGTTTGTTGCACAGGTAGATGTAGGTTTACTAGACATCCTGAAGTTCTCCACCCACTGAGTGGGTGTGAAAGATGGAACAATCACACCCCACCACTCGGTAGCTCGGTCGAGCATCCAAACACATGGTCTAAGGCGGCGACGTAACTTCTGAAATACACAAACAAAAGCATACATATTTGAATACGTAAAAGTGGTAGATACAATTAAATACTTGAAACACTTTGGTCGTATAGTGAGCGTGAGCCTAAAGACATTGCTAGTTAGCGAACGTTAGCTTACCGAGTAGCGTTGTCGTCTAGTAGTGATTAGAGTCGTCCTGTAGTAGTCTCTGCCGCGTTGTAGGATTGCCAAAACTCTCCCGTCAGCTTCTCCTGCGTTTCCTCTTGCTATAAGCAGCCTATTTCGAAACAAAGTTTGCCTACTTGCTGTGATAAAAAGCCACATACCAAGAAACAAGTAAACAATCGCTTCCACATCCTCCATTGTTGTGTTTTGTGAGTTGTGTCGCATTGAAGATGACGCCACGCCAGTTTTATGCAGCGTCGCTCCGCCCGCCAAAAAGCAGATCGCCCCACCTACACTGCGTTACTATAGATACTACCCCAGTTCCTAAACTGTAATGGAAATGCACCATAAAGTGAGCCAGTCCTAACCAGGCCTAACGAGGCCTAGCCAAACCGAGCGAGGCCGAGCGAGGCCGTGTAGTGGAAATGCGCCATAAGTGTGATGTGAGCGATTATTTTGGAACACTTCAATCTTAAAATAAATGTAACATCTTTGAATGTAAATATTACCAACAGGAGATTGCAAATTACAAAATCTTGTAATTTTATTGGGTGACAATTAAAAATACACAAAAGTGTTTTTCACAGGGACATTTGAAAATAACTTTGGTCAACAACTGGAACAAGGCTGACATTCAAAGTGCGCTGCATAGAGCCAAACATTGACTTGAAGATATGTCTGCAGAGTTAGTCGAAGTGTTAATAGCGTGACATAATGAGTGTGAATACCACAGCCATATCTCCTACAACTCAACACAAGAATTAGCTTTATATTTTCCTTTTTTCTTCACAATTATTTTCAAAATAATAATAGCATTCTTCTCCATGTAGTATTTTTTATTAAACAATCTGTCGGATGGATTATAATGTGTCTTCTGTTTCCTTGAACTAAAGAAACCTATTTTAAGTACGGATTACTAGAAGTTCAGGTTGTGCCTTTGCTGAAGGAAACCCTGAAACATAAGATGTGTGTGATAGCAACATGGGGATTAAAGGATAGCTTCCACTTAGCATCCACGGGCCTCACCTGCCCATGACCCACTTGTTTGCTGGATAGGGGACAGTGGGCTTTTGACTTACTATAAAAGGTCATTCTTTTCTTTTTGTACTGTGAACTTTTGAAAGAGTTTATTTGTGAGCTGACTGAAGCACTTTTTATGTGTTTGACCTTTCAATGTAAAGTACAAACAAATACACAATAAATCAAAAATGTCATTGCACCAGAAAAGGTGAGCAACTCTCATTCCATTTAAAATATAGTATCCAGTTTCCATAAACTAAAAGTGTCTTTGAGTTTTCTCTTTGCATCTGCTGATATGTAACATTATGTCCTTGATGCCTTGACATGAAGCTCTCGCATTTCCTTTACAGAATTATTGGTGTGAGTGTGGCTTGCTACCAACATCAAGATGTAACCATAACATTTGAAATGAGAGGAATGAGATGTTTCCATTCCACAGTAATGTGCACATGTAAAGGGGTTACTTGCATCGTAACTCTGTTTCCTTAACTGAGTATCATATTACCAATGACAGCCGGTTCTCGAGTTCAGATGAGCTGAACCAAAACAAGCTTACTTGACTAAGAGCAACATGATCTGTATGGAGCTTTATCAGGGTCATAAGCTTTGATCATTCCAAAAAATACAATTTATTTGAAAGTTCAAGTTTTTATCCTGTACTTTGCAAAATATGGGGATTATGGCTTCATGGATTCCAGAGTGACATTGGAGACCTTCCTTAAGGGATGTGCAGGGAAGGTGACAATTGTTGTCGGCCCGGCTGGATCAGAAAAACTCTGCTGATGTCTTGTTTAGGACAGCAGTGGGCACAACGACTAGTACGTTTAAAACATTCATCCTTCAGAGTTCGGCAGGTAAACTGTTATTTTCTATATACTTTGAGTAGGATTCAACTTAAGAGTCAATATTTTATTGACATATCCGTATGAAAGATTGCAATTTCACAAAAAAAAAGACAAAAAAAGACAAATTATAAAACCACTCACCCTTAAAGCACATGATACCTAAAATAAATATCCATGCCTATGGAATGATTTTAGAAGCATAAAAACAAATAAGATCAAAACCAACACATGAGAACACTGAGGATATGAAGGTAGCACCTGTAGGAAAGTTAGCAGCAACATCAATCACCAGATGGACGGCAGTGCTATGTTTATGGTGTTAAGGAGGCGGATAGCTTCAGGATATCTGCTGTTCTGGAACCTGGATGTTCTGGTCTTAATGCGACTTAAGCCCCTGACACACCAAGCCGATTTCAGCCGTCGATAGATGTCTGGCCGTCGATGAGCGTCCTGTCGCCCTACTCAGATTGGTGTCCCGCACCGTCGTATCTTTTCGGCCGTGCCGACACCTTCCGCGGCCGATTCGACTTGTTGAATCGGCCGCGGAGGCTGTTGGCTGTCGGCAAAAGAAATCACTCCGATTGGCTGTTCAGCTTAGCGACTCAGTGCATGAGAAGCGAAATGGAAGGGAGGTACGCAAACAAACGATTAAGAAGGCACACACAGACGGCTATTATTTTTCAAACATGTTTTCGATAAGTCGTTATGTGAAACAGTCTGTGATGGACGAGAGTGAAAATCGAACACACGCTATTTGTTGTTTGTATATATCACGCCGTCTGTCTTCCGGTTGCCTCTTTTGAATGACGAATACACACTACCGCCACCTGCTGGTAAGGAGAGTTATTGCCAGTCACGCATGCGCAGTTCGTATGTGCAACTTGGCCGTGGGCTGAAGTCTTTGCGGTGTGTTCCAGTGCGACTGTTGGCCAAGACGCAGGAGACGTGAGGCGACACAACAGTCGTGTTCCGTCGGGACGTGTTCTTTGGTGTCAGCTTGGTGTGTCAGGGCCTTTAGTCCAGCAAGTTGACACTTAAAGCTTCTTACACACCAAACTGACACCAAAGAACACGTCCCGATGGAACGTCGGCTCACGTCGGCTCACGTCGCCTCACGTCACCTACGTGTTGGCCATGTTTCGCACTGGAACACACCGCAAAGACTTCAGCCGACGGCCAAGTAGCACGTACGAACTGCGCATGCGTGAGTGGCAATAACTCTCCTTACCAGCAGGCGGCGGTAGTGTGTATTCGTCATTCAAAAGAGGCAACAACCGGAAGACAGACTGCGTGATACACCGAGAGAAGAAGAACAGACAGCATGATATAAACAAACAACAAATAGGGTGTGCGTTCCATTTCACTCTACAGCGAGAAGCTCATGGGGCTTTCCCGAACCTGTCGAGAGCTGGAGTTAAATGAAATCTCAGATTTGCCTTCTTAATAATTTGTTTGGGTCCCTCACTTCCGTTTCGCTTCTCATGCACTGATTCGCTAGCTGAACAGCCAATCAGAGTGATTTCTTTGGCGGACGGCCTTTGGCCGACGGCCTCCCGATTCAACATGTCGAATCGGTGGCGGAAGGTGTCAGCAAGGCCGAAAAGATACGACGGTGCGGGACACACCAATCTGAGTAGGGCGACACGACGCTCATCGACGGCCCGACATCTATCGACGCCGAAAATCGGCTCGGTGTGTAAGATCAAATCCTGGCTGAGCAAAAATATCCTTAACCTCAACGAGAGCAAGACAGAGGTCATCTTTTTTGGACCCCAACCTGCAGCCTCTCCGGTTGATATTCTGGGCTCTCTCAATGAAAACATCCTCCCCTCTGTCATGAACCTTGGAGTGACTTTCGATAGCGCTTTTAAATTTGATAAGCAGGTCAGCTCCGTAGTCAAAACCTGCTTTTTTTAAATAAGACTATTGGCCAAGACCAAGTCGTTTTTATCTTTTAAAGACCTAGAAAGGGTCATTAATGCCTTTGTTACCTCGAGACTGGACTATTGCAGCGCTCTGAATGTGGGTATGGACCAGGCCTCAATTAGACGCCTGCAGCTAGTGCAGAACGCAGCTGCGCTATATAAATAAAACCTGATTTGATTTGAATAGACAGTTAACTTGTTGAATAATACAGACTAGAAAATAATGCTTGTCTAAACTCCCTAAAATGGGATTACAGAACATTTTTCAGCCAGCCAGTAAGCAAAAATGAATTAAAAAAAAAACACAAACTTATTTGACAAATGAAGTGAAGGTTGCATCGGCAGCTATCAAGGAAACAGCGAGAACAAAGCAAATGTGTGTGACTCAAGTCCCTTTAATGCTAACCGGTAAAACGGGCAAGAAAATAGAAAAATGAATGACCTAATCCAAGACAAGCATTCCCTTGTGAGCTATCTTTGGAGGCCTGAGATAGTAGAATACACTCTGGTATCCTCAAACCAAAACTGGTATCGTTGGTAGTTATCTCCATCTAAAGCAGCAGCTGAACCTGCTGAGAGATTATTATATAATAATAATAATATTAATGCAAATCAAGCACACCAAAGCCACACATTGGATAAACCTGAGTTTATATTTTGGATTGACATAAAAGAAAAACTAATTAAGTATGACATTGTGTCCGCTCAAAAACCCAGTGTAATGGCGCGTTTCCACTACAGCGCGGAGCCCAGTTTAAGAGGGCTTTGACGTCAGCGGCCCGACTTTGGTTGCGTTTCCACTTGGTCTAGTACCGGCCGGCGGGTCCTAATTCACAGTTTTTCTGGCCTCATAAAATCGTGGTTCTAGGGCCAGGAACAACCAGGCTGAGTTGTGACCTCAACACTCTCGACTGCTGATTGGTCAGAGAGAATCGTCACAATCGGCGCGCGAGATAATCCCTGGCGTCGCATATATATATAGCGAAGCTTGCAGCATTTTTGTAAACAGCATTTTTGTCAACAGAGGAGCTAAAATGGCAAAGAAAAGCACGCCGTGGTTGGTCGAGGAAGTGACGACGTTCCTACATTACATTGCAGATGATAAGATCCAGCGGGAGCTCGACGGGACAACTCGCAATATTAAAGTATTTCAGGAGGTCTCTCACAGATGTCCACAAGCGGCTACTCGAGGACTGTCGTGCAGTGTAGGGAAAAACTCAAAAAGATGAAGAGTGAATATCGCTTGGTCAAAGATAATAACAAAACGAGTGGTGCCAGTAGGAAAAACTGGAAGTGGTTTGAGCTAATGGACACCATTTACGGCCATAGACCGGCTAGCGTTGGGAGGGATGGAGGCCTGGACTCTGCAACAGCGTTACTGGAGTCTCTGCATGGTACGTTTTTTCTAACGCTCTGTTATTTGCTTGAAAGCGTTGTGTCCCTATCTGTTCTAAAGCTCACTTCTAACAAATAAGTCTATTTTATCCTTAGATTTATGTTCGCATTGAAGATGGCGTCACGGCAGTTTTAAGCAGCGTGACTCCGCCCACCAAAAAGCCGATCGCTCCGCCTACACTGCGTTACTATAGTTACTGCCCCAGTTCCTAAACTGTAATGGAAACGCGCCATCAAGTGAGCTGGTCCTAACAAGGCCTAACGAGGCCGAGCGAGGCCGGGCTCCGCGCTGTAGTGGAAACGCGCCATAAGTGTGATGTGAGCGATTATTTTGGAACACTTCAATCTTAAAATAAATGTTTTTGAACATTGAAACATCTTTGAATGTAAATATTACAGGAGATTGCAAATGACAAAATATTGTCATTTTATTGGGTGACAATTAAAAATAAAGTGTTTTTCACACTTTCGCCAGGGACATTTGAAAATAACTTTGGTCAACAACTGGAACAAGGCTGACATTCAAAGTGCACTGCATAGAGCCAAAAATGGACTTGAAGATATGTCTGCAGAGTTAGTCGAAG
Organism: Dissostichus eleginoides; assembly: GCA_031216635.1. Classification (NCBI taxonomy): domain Eukaryota; kingdom Metazoa; phylum Chordata; class Actinopteri; order Perciformes; family Nototheniidae; genus Dissostichus; species Dissostichus eleginoides. The sequence goes on along the minus strand of JASDAP010000094.1, from coordinate 378,150 downwards.
TGTTAATAGCGTGACATAATGAGTGTGAATACCACAGCCATATCTCCTACACCTCAACACCAGAGGCGGATTTAGGATTGTAGGAGATCCGGGGCTTAGCCAGAATTTTGAAGTTGTTGAGCGGGGGGGTGCTAGTGGAGCACGTCAAAAAAAAAGGTGCTTTACGTGAAACATTCGGGGCTTTTCAGAAAACATCCGGGGGCTTGAGCCCAAGTAGCCTGCCCCTAGCGCCGCCACTGCTCAACACAAGAATTAGCTTTATATTTTTGAGATGTGTGTACTAGCAACATGGGGATTAAAGGATAGCTTCCACTTTAGCATCCACGGGCCTCACCTGCCCATGACCCACTGGTTGCCTAGATAGGTGATAGTGGCCTTGCCAAACTCACACTTTGCCAGATTCAATGTCAGCGAGGCCTCTGCAAGTCGCTGAAACACACATGTGAGGCTAGCCATATGGGCAGTCCAGTTGTTGGAAAAGACATTACAGTTGGTCCCTGTTTTTCATGAGTCAGAAGTGGAGACCTACTTTGGTGCATTTGAGCGCAATGCTGCTGCGCGCTGGCCAGAAGATGTGTGGGCCATACTTTTATAGTGCAAGCTAGTCGGCAAGGATCAGGAGGCTTGCTCTTCAACTGAATAAAACTGTAATTGTGTTCTGGGAAATGATATGTAAGGAAATATTTCAAATAATAGGGTATGAGGTTTCTAAAAGTAGTTTGGTACTCTATTTATATAAATTTACTGAGGAAAGTATTGCAAGTGACAGATAGTTGATCAAAATTCTGCTAATATCCAGCAAGAAAGCTTTCACTAGGAAATCTGGGTAAGGAAGCACCACCAACGAAAAACCAATGGGTAACAATCGTGGAAGAAATCTTTTTGATGGAAAAAATGATTCATAAATTGAGATTACAAGAAACACAACTCAACAGAAAGTGGGAACATTGGACTCTATACAAGACTCAAAACAAAGACATTTGATTGGAACAATAGCTAACAGATACATTTATCTTCAAGACTATAATAACATGAAGACCTGTTTTCCTCTCTCAGCTGCTGCTTTTAAATCATACCAACAGAAGCAGAAGCAAATACACACCAACAGACCCATGCATGTGGAAAAGAGTCATTGCTTCCTGGACATGTCCAGACTTGCCTCAAAGACTAAACTAAAGCTTACAGTAATATCCCATTGAGTCAGGGGCCTCCTGCTGTGAGAGTAAGGGTGTCTTCCCTCTGCTGAATAGTGACACCTTTAGTGATAAACTATATCAGACCTTAGACTCTTTCACGTCAGTTTACCAAACCGTGTACATTTAGTATATAAGTATAGAGCTTCGTGACATATCATGCATTTTACATTGTGTATTCTACAAAATTACATTTGATTATATTAACTTTTGTTTTAATATATAACCCAATATGGAAACCTCCTCAGTCTCTGGTTATAAATGTTGCCGGTTCTGGTCCTCCACAGTCCTCTCTTTACTTGGACCAAACATTTTTTTATCACAAACAGTCAAGTTATCGCATTATATACGACTTACTGGGACTTACCCAAAGAGTTTAAACCTAACAATAATCACTGTCTTCAGTGTCAGGTTCAGAAGAGTCTCCAGGGTTGTCCTCAGTCTCTGGTTGTAAATGTCTCTCTGGATCTGAGTTCCTGTCTGGTTCTGGTCCTCCACAGTCCTCTCCATCAGCTTCTGTTTCCAGGTGTTCAGTTTGTCTTTGATGAAGCTGAGAGGACTGAGGTTTCTCTTCATCATCTTCACTCTTCACAGGGACAGGAGTGAATGTGGACTTGGTGATATCAGCCTCCTCCAGCTCTTGAAGCTGCTCTCCCTCCTGACTGCTCCAGAGTTCCTCCTGTTCCTCTTTAATGTGTGCGGGGGGCTCTGGGTCCTCCTGGTTCGGCATATGCTGGTTTTGATTTCCACCTTCCGTAAACAATTCCTCTCCCTGGTGATTGCTGTTAAATGTTTCACCACTGTGGGAAAATGTATGTTTCAAAAAGCTTAAATCTGACAGGCGTTCACTGCTCTGTTTCCGAAAATCATTGTTTTCTCTATCTCCAGTGTCAGGTTCAGAAGAGTCTCCAGGGTGGTCCTCAGTCTCTGGTTGTAAATGTCTCTCTGGATCTGAGTTCCTGGCTGGTTCTGGTCCTCCACAGTCCTCTCCATCAGCTTCTGTTTCCATGTGTTCAGCTGAGCTGCTGGCTGGAGGCTCTGCCTCTCTGTTCTCCTCAGTTTGAGTTTGATGAAGCTGTGAGGACTGACGACCAACACACTTATGTCTTTTGACATGACTACTCCAGGTGAATATTTTGTCGCAAACACTGCAGCTGTATGGTTTCTCTCCTGTGTGGATTCTCGTGTGTCGATGTAATTGTCCCTTTTTTATAAAAGATTTCTTACAAACTGAGCAGCTGAATGGTTTCTCTCCTGTGTGGATTCTAATGTGGTCCTTTAAAGTTCCACTCACTGCAAAAGATTGATTACAGACTGAGCAGCTGAATGGTTTCTCTCCTGTGTGGATTCTCATGTGTCTCTTTAAATCTCCTCTATGTATTATAGACTTCTCACAGATGGAGCAGCTGAATGGTTTCTCTCCTGTGTGGATTCTAATGTGGTCCTTTAAACTTCCTCTCACTGCAAAGGATTGATTACAGACTGAGCAGCTGAATGGTTTCTCTCCTGTGTGGATTCTCATGTGTCTATTTAAATTTCCACTCTGTGTAAAATATTTCTTACAAAATGAGCAGCTGAATGGTTTCTCTCCTGTGTGGTTTCTCATGTGGTCTTTTAAACTTATTCTATGTGTAAAGGTTTTCTCACAGACTGAGCAGCTGAATGGTTTCTCTCCTGTGTGGATTCTCATGTGGCCCTTTAAAGATCCTCTCTGTGTAAAAGTTTTCTTACAGACTGAGCAGCTGAATGAATTCTCTCCTGTGTGGACACTCATGTGCAGATTTAAATGTCCTCTCTGTGCAAATGTTTTCTCACAGACTGAGCAGCTAAATGGTTTCTCTCCTGTGTGGATTATCATGTGTCTCTTTAAATGTCCTCGCCGTGCAAAAGATTTCTCACAGACTGAGCAGCTGAATGTTTTCTCTCCTGAATCACTGACATGGTCTTGTTTATTTTCCTGAGAGTTTGAACCTGGTTCTCTGGTCTCCTTCCAATCAGCACTGTCTTCAGTGTCAGGTTCAGAAGAGTCTCCAGGGTTGTCCTCAGTCTCTGGTTGTAAATGTCTCTCTGGATCTGAGTTCCTGGCTGGTTCTGGTCCTCCACAGTCCTCTCCATCAGCTTCTGTTTCCAGGTGTTCAGTTTGTCTTTGATGAAGCTGAGAGGACTGAGGTTTCTCTTCATCATCTTCACTCTTCACAGGGACAGGATTGAATGTGAACTTGATGATATCAGCCTCCTCCAGCCCTTGAAGCTGCTCTCCCTGCTGACTGATCCAGAGTTCCTCCTGTTCCTCTTTAATGTGTGGGGGGGGCTCTGGGTCCTCCTGGTCCAGACTGGAGCTCCACTCCTGCTGCTCAGGGGGAACCTCTTCTTTAACCACCACCAGCTGCTGGACGTCTGCAGGAAACAGGAAACAAACAGTAAGAAAAAACTGTTAAGTGTTAGAATTTAAAATGTAATGACCATTACCAACATTAACATTTCAAATGCTTGCCTATCATTTTTGCTAAGTCCCGCCCCCTTTGTATGTCTGTTGGCTCAATTGTCTGTAAATTACACATTTTCTCCTGATGCTCTGGAGAGTTTCAGGAAAACAGGTGAGTTAGTACTGTAGCTGATATAAAAGGAAGTTACACTGCTTAGTTTGGACAGGGAGAGCGTGGGGGCGAAGTTTCTCCTTTTCTGTTTGCAGATATGAGTTTCTACATGTAGGTTTGTGTAATTCATGATCATGTTAGTTATCAGGGTTAGATCTGCATTTAGTGGCTGTATAAGCTGATGGTGCATTTTAGTGATTGTTTTTAAGGTAAAAGGGCGCTGCTATTGCACAGCTCACTGTGTCCTTCAATGCACACGTAGCAAATGGGTAGGAATGGAGGAGCCAAATCTCAAATCCTGACTTTATTCACAAAATGTGGACTTTCTTAAATTCTCAAAAATCAACTATTTTTCTCAACATGTTGAAGTTGGAGTAATGAGGCTAATGTTAAAAGTCAAGTTACTTTAGTTGTTGCATGAAAATATCAAACACTGAGACCAGTGTCAGTGTAAGCTTGCTGACTGCCACTCGTCCACCGGCAGACATCGATCCCCTATTGATATACAATTAAATAAACTTAACACAAAGTAAGGAAATCTGTGTTTGGTAGATTATTTCTTTGTTGTAACAATGCTGTAGCGGCCAAAATCCTATAGAACTAAAACAGCCGCTGAGGCACTAGTTAGCGGATCTTACGCAGGGCAATGATCATCCAAGTCCAGACAAAACCTCCATTTGTGCATTTTATTCCAATAATAAAGTACAATGAACAGGTGTCCTATAACTCCTTTCCTTAAAGAGCAACTTGCAGGTTAGAGACACCAGTGAATAAATGTGTAGGAAAATGATGTATACACTAGATTTTCCAAAAAATATACATAAATATACATAAATATACACTACAGTGACATCTGGCGTCATTTTTGTAAGACATTTTTACTTCCGCATAAAAAAAGCCTCCCCATGTGACCTCCCGCGTGTGACGTCACATGGGGGAGAGCGGCCGGTCTAACGTAGTAATAAACATGGATCACAATGCTAGTTTTGACACAGAAGAGGTTGAAAATAAATATTCGAATGCATATGACGGACCACAACCATATAATTATGAGCCTGCTAGGCGGCCAAGAGACCAGGAGCAGCCAAGGATTAGAGACCAGGAGCAGCCAAGGATTAGAGACCAGGAGCAGCCAAGGATTAGAGACCAGGAGCAGCCAAGGATTAGAGACCAGGAGCAGCCAAGGATTAGAAGAAATAACGGCCATCGGCGAGAAATGGAGCTGTGGTGTGAGGAGAACCAGTGGAGAACAGGGCAGCTGTCTTGGTGAGTGACCGGCGTTAGCTACAGTTAATGTTAGCTAACGTCGGTCACATCCCAACATTGTAAAGTTAGCTATCATATATCAGGCTATAACTAAAGTAGTATTGATAATATAGTAACGTTACTGGCAGGACGATCTGGCGGAGAAAGGTTGTGGAGCCTCCGTTGATATGCCGTTGTAAATGGCTTGATGGAAAGCAGGTGTGTAGTCGGGGAGGGCGCACAGCTGATTGCAGCAGGTGAGTGGAGGTTGAGCCGGGAGCCAGGAGTGACAGCCACCATGCCCACACAAACAACCCAGACAGGGGGAAACAAACAAACACAAAGGAGACGGCTGGAGGAGTACAGCCACCACAGCGTTACCTAATGCAACTCCACACTACGTCTTACAGTGCTGTGTACCGGAGGGGAGAGAGAGAGAGAGAGGAACGAATGGGGGAGAGAGAGATGTACGGGTTCCTGATAAACGTTTTGTTTGATAGGCCTCAGCTGTGCAGAGTATGTGCTGCAGGGAGGTGGATGCTCCTCGCACAACGCACCCAGGACCGAAAGCTAGCTCCGGTCCTTTTCCTGTGAGGGAAACTGTGGACTCGATGTCCTGACAGGCTGGAGTTTGTGCAACCTGCTCAAACTCCAGCTCACCATGATTAAAAATGGTGAAATGCAATGAAAAAATACCAGCTCACTAAATCACAACCGCTCAAACCAACTACAAACTACTACCGTGAATTGGGCAGAGAAGGAGTCCGAGAAAGTTGCTCCCCCATGTGACGTAATATGACGCGTTTGACGTATGACGTTAAAAAAAAGCAGTTTTTAGTAGCAGAGCTCAAAACGGCTCCTTTCCCCTCTGAATTATTGCCCTTATGTCTTGTAAAACATATCAAATCCTGCATTAACTTTTTTAATTGTAATTTTCAGGCAAGGTTAAGCATTAATGTAGTAAAAAAAAACCTGCAAGTTGCTCTTTAAGCCTTTCCTATGGCTTTCCTTTGTGTGGCTTGAAACACCCTGGTAAAAACCCGTTTGCCTACTAGTGCTCTGGCTCCCACCACCCACCTGTCTCCAATATATACAATTACACCAGGTGCTCTAATCAACCAGTGCCCAAACATGCCTTCAAAATAAAAGCATATAAACTACTTTAACTTATGACACTAACTAAGAATACATTTACAATAAACAGCAAGAAAATAAATGTTAAACTACTAAATAATATAAAGAGATATATAGCTCCAACAAATGCTTCTTGGCAATGAATCTGATAACGTTGGAAAGCCTGGTTTCTTACCTTTCAAATGGGGCCACATTGGTGCACACTGTTTCTCCGTGTGGTTAAACACACACTGTTTCTCTGTGTGCTTCAGTCTCTGTTAAACACACTGTTTCTCTGTGTGTGCTTCAGTCTCTGTTTCTCCGTGTGCTTCAGTCTCTGTTAAACTCACTGTTTCTCCGTGTGCTTCAGTCTCTGTTAAACACACTGTTTCTCCGTGTGCTTCAGTCTCTGTTAAACACACTGTTTCTCCGTGTGCTTCAGTCTCTGTTAAACTCACTGTTTCTCTGTGTGCTTCAGTCTCTGTTAAACTCACTGTTTCTCTCTGTGTGCTTCAGTCTCTGTTAAACTCACTGTTTCTCTCTGTGTGCTTCAGTCTCTGTTAAACTCACTGTTTCTCTCTGTGTGCTTCAGTCTCTGTTAAACTCACTGTTTCTCTCCGTGTGCTTCAGTCTCTGTTAAACACACTGTTTCCTCCGTGTGCTTCAGTCTCTGTTAAACACACTGTTTCTCTCTGAAGCTTCCTGAGCTGCTGTTCAGCTGGACGGCAGGAAGCAGAGGTTTGGGAGGATGATGTCCCTGATGCTGTTTAGATTTCTCCAGCACCACGGGGGGTCCTGTGTGGATGGCAGCTCGTTCATCAGCAGATCCAGTTCTCCAGAATTGTCCTAATAAAAGAGAAAAGAGAAAAGAGAAAAAGAAACAAATATATTAATCTTATAAACAAATGATGATTGCAAAAGGATGATCATGACCATCCCTAAAGGATTATTTAAAATTCTGTACGGTTTTGGTTTTAAAAATGTCTATATCTATACAAAACATGTCTCTGACGTGTTCGCTCAAAATACCAAACAGACCACCCTTTGTAGCCATGCCTCATATCGCATGCCTGTTACAGCTGTGTTTCTCAGGATGAGCAGGGCAAGATGAGGGTCTGTGTTCGTTAGTTGTGCTTTTTTAAGAACATGTTTAACAGTTTTTACAGTTCTTTCAGCCAGACCATTGGACTGTGCATAGCCTGGGCTGGAATGAGAGAGTTTTAAGCCCGCTGATTCTGCAAAGTTCCTCATTTCATGACTCGCGAATGGGACATGGTCACACACTATCTCTTTTGGTATTCCTATCCTGGAGAAGACTGATAGCTCCTTTAACTTACAATGAGACGGGTTAATATGTCATCTAAACATTAGAGATTGCCAACATTGTCAAACATAACACTTCAAATGGAGAAAGTACAGCTAAATAATGCTAACACTAGCTAATGTAGCTTAGCTTTACATATCAATAACAACCTCAGTTAGCAAACTCCAATACAACTCAAATGCCGTGCAAGGCTCAATGTCCATTTCAGTGAGAGTAACAGAGACTTACTATTGGTCAGCGACGCACAAAACTCACACGCCATGTTGCCACATTTAGGTCGTCTGACGGGCCTCTCTCTCTTTCTCCTAACTCCAGCTGCACAGCTCCATGTCCCAACAACAGACAACAAATACTATGCCGGATTTGCAATGTTGGGGAGAAGCGATGCTACCGGCTTAGCTAACATATTCAGTAGCTTTACGTTAGCTTCGCTACTTTTAAAACAATGTAGCTTTCCCTGAAGCAACCTACTATTACCACCAAGTAGAGGCTTAGCGGGAGTGTCAGCACCTGCTGGCAATGGAATCTGACGAGGAAGACGCAACTATTTCTTGCACCGAAATGGGATGGGCACCGAAACCTGGTATTATTGCAGGGAACCAACACATTAATACTTCTTTCGGTTAACTACGATGCTTTTACACCGCTCACTCTGCTGCTGACACGCACCTCACCTCTGCCCCAGTTACACACTCTCAAGATGGCACTCGTAGCTACCCACATTCAAATGATCTTCAAGTGAGCGCTTGCTCCTGTTTACAGACCTGCTGCGATACTGTCCAGTGCGATAGTGATGCCAAGTGACGACTTTATATAACAAAGCTCTATTCAAACCAATGCTTTAAATGTACAGATATGATAGTGAGGAAGCACACACACTCCCTCACTAACATATTGGGTTAACTATTTGTTGTTAAGAAAGGTAGTCTATTTTTCTTCAGAATTGTCTTTATTTCAGTTAAAGTTATAAAACCAGCTTACACAGACAAATTAATACAATGCATCTAAATTAATGTAACAGTCTTTAAAACACACAATCACAAAGTAATCCCAATTGCCTTTGTTCAGACCTGGAAGCCATCTCTACAGTGCTCAGAGGGGGAGCACGCCTCCAAAGGACTCCATGTGCATTTGGTTTGTTCCTTGCTGGTGAACGCAGCACCAGGCAGGAAGTTTATGTTTCTGTAAAATGATGTGGAAGGCTAAGAAACAAAACGCCTGTTTATTTTGAAAGAAAACCCTCTCTCCATGTATTGTTTTTTCACCAGCACCTCGCATTGCAACAATGATCATAATAGTTAATGAAAAGTACATTTAAGAGTAGTATTGCCCATCTACTTTCGACCCATGGGACCTTATTTCGGAAAAATTATGTATTGAAGTCAATGGAGAGAGAAAGATTATCTTTCGATCCCGTTTGAATTGTGCCACGAATTACAGATATGATGTTTGTCAATCTTAAAACATAATTTTCATGTAAAAAAGGTCAGGGTTTGTCGTAAAACTGTTGAAATATAAGACTATGAAAAATATGCAACTAGAAAGACTACAAATCCCAGAGTCCCGGTCCCGCATGCTGGCTCTTACGGAACCGACTAACTCCCCTTGTGTGTATGTACAGCTCTCAACATGCCCAGACTTGGAGTGATTTTCACCTCTTTTCATAGCCTACTTTTCGCCTCATTCTGAAAGAAAGAAGTGAAATGTGCCAACGTGACGGCCGTCTTGGTGTTTGGTGCGAGACAGGAGATGTAGTTCATTGAGCGGTTTCACACAAAAAAAAGTGTTACTTCACAGTTTACGACACATTTTTTTTTTTGACTTGCAAAATTATCTTTTAAATTGACAAACATCATATGTGTAATTCGTGGCGCAATTCAAACGGGATCGAAAGATAATCTTTCTCTCCCCATTGACTTCAATACATAATTTTTCCGAAATAAGGTCCAATGGAGCTCCCCCGGAAAGGGAGGGACTTCGCCTCTCTATTCCAGCACAACGGGGTCTCTCCTGATTGTAAATTAAACCCAAAATAGGCCTACTCACATTCATCAGTTATTAAAGTAAGTTAAACCCAATACTCACATTCATCAGTTATTAAAGTAAGTTAAACCCAATACTCACATTCATCAGTTATTAAAGTAAATTAAACCCGATACTCACATTTATCAGTTATTAAAATAAGATGAACCCAATACTCACATTGATCAGTTATTAAAGTAAGATAAACCCGATACTCACATTTATCAGTTATTAAAGTAAGATGAACCCAATACTCACATTTATCAGTTACTCCTGACGTGCAGCTTTCTCTCTGAGACCGGACCGACATTTTTCTTTGTTTCCTCGTCACCGGCGCGCATTGCATCCTGGGATACGGTGGGCTGCGAGGAAGAGGACTCTTCAAATCCGGGAAAAGAAGAAAGCCGCATTCCAACCTTTATATATACAGTCTATGATTCCAACCCGCCCCTCCACCCTCTCTTCTGTCTGTCCGCAGAATCAGAAGTCCTTTATTGGTCCCACAGAGGGACATTCACATGGTTACAGCAACAGTGGAGATAGATGCTGCTCCAGACCGTAGTGGAGGAATACAGGGGAGGACTCTCTGCAGTCTTCCCGGACTGAAGCACCAGGCTTCGGCTTCAATAACCACTCTGAAATGAGGCAGACAGGCAGGCTGTTCCTTGGGAGGCCGCTGTGTTTCCTCAGGACTTTGTTATACAGCTAACTGAGACAGACTGATCACTGCTGCTACTCCCGCTCTCTTCCGGACACACACTACGCTCGCTCACTCTCGCTCTACACATGCACGCGCCACATGCACGCGCCACACCTCCCTCTCTCTCTTAAAGGGATAGGCGACCCCACTCAATCAATCAATCAATCAATGTTTATTTATATAGCCCAATATCACAAATGTTACATTTGTCTCAGTGGACTTCACAGTTTGTACAGAATATCAGTAGACAATACGACACCCTCTGTCCTTAGACCCTCACATCGTACAAGGAAAAACTTCCAGAAAAAGGAAAAACCCCACAGTTTAAAGGGGAAAAAAATGGGAGAAACCTCAGGGAGAGCAACAGAGGAGGGATCCCTCTCCCAGGACGGACAGACGTTCAATAGATGCCGTGTGTAAATTGAGAAGATAATACATTTACAACATAGGTAGTCCAAATGTTTGGAAATGCATGTGTCTATAATAAGAAGATGAATCCCCGAGGATATCCATCCAGGACTTATGATCCAGGACCACAGCAACAGGCACAGCCATGACTCAAGATCCAGGGCTCGCGATCCAGGACTCAGGACCACAGCAACAGGATCAGCCACGACTCAGGGTCCCGGCGTAGATAGACACCAAAAAGAAATTTGGGGAAGCTGGGTTATTCGGAACATGAGAGTACACAGGTACAGACAGAGAGAAGGAAGAAGTAAAGTAAAGTGTCCCCCGACAAACTAAGCCTATAGCAGCTAAACTAGGGGCTGAATCTAATCAGCCCTAACTATAAGCTTTATCAAAAAGGAAGGTCTTAAGCGCACTCTTAAAAACGGATAGGGTGTCTGCCGCCCGAACACAAACTGGAAGCTGATTCCACAAATGTGGAGCTTGATATGAAAAGGCTCTGGCTCCCATTGTACTTTTAGAGACTCTAGGAACAACCAACAACCCTGCATTCTTGGAACGCAATGCCCTAGTAGGACAGTAGGGTATAATGAGTTCTTTAAGGTAAGATGGCGCCTGCCCATTAAGGGCTTTGTAGGCGAGAAGAAGAATTTTAAATTCTATCCTATGTTCTATAGGGAGCCAGTGTAAGGCAGCCAGAACAGGAGTAATGTGGTCCCTTTTCCTAACTCTGGTTAGTACACGTGCTGCAGCATTTTGAATCAGCTGAAGCGACTTAACTGACTTCTTGGTACACCCTGATAATAGAGAGTTACAATAATCTAGCCTTGAAGTAACAAATGCATGGACTAGTTTCTCTGCATCGTTTTGAGGCAAGATATGCCTGATTTTTGCAATGTTACGTAGATGGAAGTAGGCGGTCCTTGAAATAGATTTTATGTGGGCGTTAAAGGATAAATCCTGATCAAATATAACACCAAGATTCCTTACAGTCTCACTGGAGGCCAAATTAATGCCATCCATAGTTAGTATATCTTTAGATAATTTGTTTCGTAGATTCTTTGGGCCGAGTACAATAACTTCAGTTTTGGCCGTGTTTAACATCAAAAAGTTTAAAGTCATCCACGTTTTTAAGTCCTTAAGGCAGTCTTGAATTTTATTTAGATGATTAATTTCATCAGGCTTGATTGATAAATATAGTTGAGTATCATCCGCATAACAATGAAACTGTACAGAATGATTCCTTATAATAGCCTAACGGAAGCATATATAATGTGAACAAAATAGGTCCAAGCACTGAGCCCTGTGGCACTCCATGGCTAACTTTGGTTTGCATGGAAGATTTATCGTTGACACATACAAACTGAGAGCGTTCAGATAGATAGGACCTAAACCAGCCTAAAGCAGTTCCCTTTATGCCAACTAAGTGCTCTAGTCTTTGCAATAGGATATCATGGTCGATAGTATCAAATGCAGCACTGAGATCGAGTAAGACAAGAATAGAGACAAGTCCTTTGTCTGAGGCTATTAGAAGGTCATTTGTGACTTTAACCAGAGCTGTCTCTGTGCTATGATGTGTTCTAAAGCCAGACTGAAAATCTTCAAATAAATCATTGTTTTTAAGTAATCACACAACTGTTTTGCGACCGCTTTCTCAAGAATTTTTGAGAGGAACGGAAGATTAGAAATAGGTCTATAGTTGGCTAAAACCTCTGGATCGAGGTTGTGCTTTTTAAGAAGCGGTTTTATCACTGCTACTTTAAATGATTGTGGAACATAGCCCGATAATAAAGACATATTCATAATATTTAATAAACAGGTGCTAATTAATGGAAAAACTTCCTTTAACAGCTTAGTTGGAATCGGGTCTAAGATACACGTTGATGGTTTAGAAGAAAGAATCATTGAATTCAATTGTTCAAGGTTTATGGCTGAAAAGCATTCTAATTTACTATCTAGTCTAATATTAGAACTTACGTTTCCGGGAGCTGTTGATAACACTATACTGGTCGAAGTCAAGAGGTCATTAATTTTGTTTCTAAGAGTAACAATTTTATCGTTAAAAAAGCACATAAAATCATTACTACTGAGTGCTATGGGAATAGAAGGCTCAGTAGAGCTGTGGCTCTCTGTCAGCCTGGCTACAGTGCTGAAAAGAAATCTTGCATTATTCTTATTCTCATCTATTAATGAAGAGTAGTAAGCTGCTCTCGCTTTACGCAGTGCTTTTTATATTCATTGAGAGTAATATGCCAAATTAAACGAGATTCTTCGAGTTTAGTGGAACGCCATATCCTTTCAAGTTGTCTCGACTTTTGCTTTATTTTGCGAGTTTCGGCATTATGCCATGGAGCTAGTCTATGTTGTTTTATTTTCTTCTTTTTCAAAGGAGCAACAGAGTCTAATTTTATTCGCAGCGCATCTGTAGCACTATCAACAACATGATCAATTTGGGGTGGTGTACATTTTGTATAAGTTTCCTCCCTTACATGCAGACATGCTATCAAGTTAAGTATTGGTGGAATCTCTTCTTTAAATTTGGCTATAGCACTAACAGATAGGTTTCTGCTGCAGGAACTTTTGACTAATGGTTTGTAGTCTAGTAACAGTACTTCAAAAGTTACTAAGAAATGGTCGGATAAAGCAGGATTATGCGGTTCGACTAATAGTTGCTCAATTTCAATACCATAAGTCAGAACAAGGTCGAGAGTGTGATTATAGCAGTGGGTTGGTTTATTTACACTCTGACGGAAACCAATAGAGTCTAATATAGAGTTAAATGCAACAGTAAGGCTATTTTTATCATCGTCAACATGAATATTAAAGTCACCTACGATAATTACTTTATCTGTTTTAAGAACCAAAGTTGATAAAAACTCAGAGAATTCTGTTAAGAATTCTGAATAAGGACCTGGTGCACGGTACACTGTAACAAATAAGATTGGATGCAAAGTTTTCCAGGTCGGATGCGTAAGACTAAAAACAAGACTTTCAAAGGAGGTATAATTTAATTTTGGTTTAGTATTGATAAGTAAATTTGAGTCAAAGATGGCTGCAACTCCACCTCCTCGGCCTGTGCCTCGAGCAATATGAGTATTGATATGGCTGGGTGGAGTGGCTTCATTTATGCTGACATATTCTTCATGTCTCAACCAAGTTTCAGTGAGACAGCAAATATCAATATTATAATCTGATATTAAATCATTTACCAATATTGCTTTAGATGCTAGAGATCTTATATTTAAGAGACCACATTTAATCTTCCTGTTTTGTTGCACTGTAGTAGTTGTTACATTTACTTTTATTAGGTTATTATGTATGACACCTCTATTAGGCTTCATCTTAAATTGTCCTTGGGCAGACACACACACCGTTAATATTGGGTATTTTATTGGGTTCGGGATTCCTATGGATGACTGCCCAGGAGAGAGCGCAGAGAAGCGTGTAAGACTGCGACTCCGCCTCCTGGTCTCAACTCCAGTTTGTCATGGATTAAGTCCACAAATCCCTGAAATGTTTGCCGAAATGAGATGTGCACCTTCCAAAGTAGGATGAATGCCGTCTCTCTTAATCAGACCAGGTTTTCCCCAGAAGGCTGTCCAATTATTTACGAAGCCCACATCGTTTGCTGGGCACCACCAAGACAACCAGCGCTGAAATGATGATATGCGGCTATACATGTCGTCATTGATCAGATTGGGGAGGGGACCAGAGAAAATTACGGTGTCCGACATTGTTTTAGCATATCTACACACCGACGCCACATTAAGTTTAGTGCATTCTGATTGGCGTAAACGAACATCATTACCACCGACGTGAATAACAATCCTACTGTATTTACGTTTATTTTTAGCCAGCAGTTTAAGATGCGCCTCAACGTCGCCCGCTCTGGCCCCCGGAATGCATGTGACTGTGGAGGCTTTGGTCTCTAAATTCACGTATCTCATAATAGAGCTACCAATAACCAGAGTTGACTCCTCAGCGGGTGCCTCGCTGAGTGGGGAAAATTTGTTAGATACGTGAACGGGTTGGTGGGGACCTGTGGGTCTCCTGTAATGCCTCTTCTGAACAGTCACCCAGTCTCCCTGCTGCTCGGGAGTTGTCGGGGGACGGCTAGTAGGAGCTACCTCTTGCCGGTCCGCACCGACTAACATGGGCTTTACTGTAGCTGAGTTACTTTCTAAAATGCGGAGCCGGGCTTCTATGGCTATGATTCCCGCCTCCAACCTAACAACTATACTACATTTAACACATCGGTACCAGTAAAGGAGGTAGGGAAGTAACCAAACATGAGACAGGTAGAGCAGGAAATAGCACCCGAGGGTGGGGAAAGAGCCATGGCTAGCTATCAAGCTAAAGTAGCTACCGTTAGCAAACCCGAAAAGAGTGTAGGCAACTGTGGAGTTACAGTCGCTAAGAGAAGGAGAGTTGTGGGTGCTTAAGCTGTAGTAACGTGTGATTACAACGTCAGGCAGTTGCCGTGATCAAGAGTTTTAAAACGATCGATTTAAGTTAAGATAATATAAGCTATCAGCAGCAGAACAGGCACACAAGATACCCAGAGGTCACAACCGGAAGTTACAACACGCTTACCGCAACAGTGAGGGTCCGTGTAGAAAACTCATCGTCACCCTGCTATTATAAGATAGATAGATAGATAGATAGATAGATAGATAGATAGATAGATAGATAGATAGATAGATAGATAGATAGATTCGCTCGCCAACTATTTGATATTTAAAATAATATTTTTAAACCTCTTTTCATAGAGGTTTGTTTGTGTGTGTTTGTGTGTGTGTGTGTGTTTGTGTGTGTGTGTGTGTGTGTGTGTGTGTGTGTGTGTGTGTGATTCCAGGTATAACATTTCATTAAGGTTATAATAATAATAATAATAATAATTGATGGATTAATGTCATTATAGTATTTGAGCTTGTTTCAGATGAACTAACTACAGGTATGTTACCCGTATTTATACACTACCAGTCAAAAGTTTGGACACACCTTCTCATTCGAAGTTTTGTATTTATTTAAATTGTTTCTACTTTGTAGATTTATACTTAAGACATCAAAACTATAAAAGAACACATGTGGAATTATCTAGTAAACAAAAAAGTGTTAAAAAATCCCCCCGCTCAAACCTCCTCCTCCATGCTTCACGGTGGAACCTCACATGCAGAAACCATCCGCTCACCTTCTCTGCGTCTCACAAAGACACGGAGGTTGGAACCAAACATCTCAAATGTGGACTCATCAGACCGAAGTACAGATTTCCACTGTCTAATGTCCAGTATAAAAAAAAAATGTAAATAGTAAAAGGTACAATTGTGCTCCGAATTACCCGGAATTGGATTTATATAGCCCCATGATAGTGATTAAAAATCATTTTCATGGAAAAAAGTGTTAAAACGCCTGATTAAAGCATACACAGGACCCCAGTGAGCTCCAGAGTATGCATTGTTTCAGGGAACCATATTAATGATAAAATAAATGCATTTAAATTCAAAGATAATGATTTAAAATCATTTTAGGGGAAAAAGTGTGGAGAGAACCTCACTTTCCAAGGCAGAAATAGTGATTAAAATGCGGGGAAAGTGTCTTAAATATGGACATAGAGTACCCAGAGAAGAGGGGGAGAGGGGAGTGCTTTAGTATGGGTAAGAAAGTGAGGTATTGAAGCCTCCTTCATGTACAATTGATGGAATTTATTTTGCATTGAAACGGTCCCTGCAATGTACAACATTTTACAATTCAGGGACTGTTTCAATGTTAAATGAGTTCCTTCAATTGGACACGAACCAGAATGCAGCACCTCACTTTCTAAGCCATACTAAAGCATTCCCCTCTCCCCCTCTTCCTCCAGGTGCTGCAGCCTGGTTCTCTAGAGCAGTGGGCTGCCATTATGAACGGCGCCCGGGGAGCAGTGTAGGGAACGGTGCCTTGCTCAGGGACACCTCGGTAGCACTTGGTCTTGCCGAGATTTGAACTGGTGACCTTCCAGTTGCCAAGCCAAGTCCCTATGGACTTCGCCACCACCGCCATCTATATTCTGTGTTATGATTTTATGTTAATTTGTCAGTGAATCATTATTTAAATTTGTAGACGCTACATCAGATACTCCTCTCTGCAGCTGGAGGTGTGTTTGTTTCTGTCCTGGGGCGTCCCTGCTGTCAGAAGGTTCCTCTCTGCAGCAGGAGGTGTGTTAGTTTCTGTCCCGGGGCGTCCCTGTCCCTCTGAGCGGTGGTCGTCCGGAGAGGACTCGCCCCACGGGTTGACCTGCTCACAGTCTCTACCTGCAGACAAGAATAATATAGGTTCAACCTGGGTAAGGATGAAAATACAATACATATATAAACAGGAACAATTAAATATATAACAAAAGACTAAAATTAGACATATAAACATCACAAATAAATAATAAACATAAATATATAAAACATATATAAACAAAACAATTAAACATAGAGAAATAAAAAATGATATATAAAAACTATCCATACACACTCCAACTAAATATATAAACATGGCTATAGACAGAAAAACACATATATGTGATCAATACATAAACACTCGAAATACATTTTAAATTTGAATAATAAAACGAAATATAAATTAAATCATAATAAAATATATGTATAAAAAGAGAAATGTAATATTTAAAAAAAACCTAAAAGGATATTTAAAAATTCAAAATAAATGTATAAACACTACAACTAAGCTAATACATATGTTAAATAAATGTATAAAACGGGTAAGTCAAATCAAGCAATCTGAAAAGCATCTAAACCACGATATGCAGAGCTACGTGAAGAGCAGGTAGACCAACTGAAAGTGGAGCAATATTCTCGCCACGCCAAGCAACAGACTAGAACAAGTGACCTCGTGAGCCTTTCTACTGATGCTGGACAGGTTTTCAGAGGCTGCACAATAAACGGCAACATACACATGAATGTAAATAAATAGCTAAATAATGGATCAACGCTCTCTGTCTAATATGTTCGCTAGCTGTTAGTGTTGTTGCATAGCAACCACCTCGCACTATGTTTCGTGCAGAAGGCAACGGAGGGACTATTTTATTTTGAACATCATTATTTACTAATAAAAACTATTTAAATTGGAGTGTGTAATTTTCTGTGCTCCAGGTGCCGGCAGTAACGGAGTCGGAGGTGCTGGAGCTGGACGTGAAGCTGGGCTACAAAACATAAGGCAGTTATTCGACTGAAAAAGACTCACACTCGATTCCTCACTAACACTAAGAAAGAGGATCAGTCCAGTTCTGAAGTCTTTACACTGGTTCCTCACTAACACTAAGAAAGAGGATCAGTCCAGTTCTGAAGTCTTTACACTGGTTCCTCACTAACACTAAGAAAGAGGATCAGTCCAGTTCTGAAGTCTTTACACTGGTTCCTCACTAACACTAAGAAAGAGGATCAGTCCAGTTCTGAAGTCTTTACACTGGTTCCTCACTAACACTAAGAAAGAGGATCAGTCCAGTTCTGAAGTCTTTACACTGGTTCCTCACTAACACTAAGAAAGTGGATCAGTCCAGTTCTGAAGTCTTTACACTGGTTCCTCACTGACACTAAGAAAGAGGATCAGTCCAGTTCTGAAGTCTTTACACTGGTTCCTCACTAACACTAAGAAAGAGGATCAGTCCAGTTCTGAAGTCTTTACACTGGTTCCTCACTAACACTAAGAAAGAGGATCAGTCCAGTTCTGAAGTCTTTACACTGGTTCCTCACTAACACTAAGAAAGAGGACCAGTCCAGTTCTGAAGTCTTTACACTGGTTCCTCACTAACACTCAGAAAGTGGATCAGTCCAGTTCTGAAGTCTTTACACTGGTTCCTCTCTAACACTCAGAAAGTGGATCAGTCCAGTTCTGAAGTCTTTACACTGGTTCCTCACTAACACTAAGAAAGAGGATCAGTCCAGTTCTGAAGTCTTTACACTGGTTCCTCACTAACACTAAGAAAGAGGATCAGTCCAGTTCTGAAGTCTTTACACTGGTTCCTCACTAACACTAAGAAAGAGGATCAGTCCAGTTCTGAAGTCTTTACACTGGCTTCCTGTCTGTCAAATAACTGATTTCTAAATACTGCTGCTGGTTTATAAAGCATTGAATGATTTAGGCCCAAAATACATTTCTGATCTCCTGCTAAATGATGAACCATCCAGATCTCTCAGGTCTTCTGGTCTGCTTTCTGTCCCCAGAGTCAGATCTCTCAGGTCTTCTGGTCTGCTTTCTGTCCCCAGAGTCAGATCTCTCAGGTCTTCTGGTCTGCTCTCTGTCCCCAGAGTCAGAACTCTCAGGTCTTCTGGTCTGCTCTCTGTCCCCAGAGTCAGATCTCTCAGGTCTTCTGGTCTGCTTTCTGTCCCCAGAGTCAGATCTCTCAGGTCGTCTGGTCTGCTTTCTGTCCCCAGAGTCAGAACTCTCAGGTCTTCTGGTCTGCTCTCTGTCCCCAGAGTCAGATCTCTCAGGTCTTCTGGTCTGCTTTCTGTCCCCAGAGTCAGATCTCTCAGGTCTTCTGGTCTGCTTTCTGTCCCCAGAGTCAGATCTCTCAGGTCTTCTGGTCTGCTTTCTGTCCCCAGAGTCAGATCTCTCAGGTCTTCTGGTCTGCTTTCTGTCCCCAGAGTCAGATCTCTCAGGTATTCTGGTCTGCTTTCTGTCCCCAGAGTCAGATCTCTCAGGTCTTCTGGTCTGCTCTCTGTCCCCAGAGTCAGATCTCTCAGGTCTTCTGGTCTGCTCTCTGTCCCCAGAGTCAGATCTCTCAGGTCTTCTGGTCTGCTCTCTGTCCCCAGAGTCAGATCTCTCAGGTCTTCTGGTCTGCTCTCTGTCCCCAGAGTCAGAACTAAACATGGAGAAGTTCAGTTATTATGCTCCAAATATCTGGAACAAACTCCCAGAAACCTGCAGGTCCGCTGCAACTCTGACTACTTTTAAATCCAGGCTGAAGACTTTTCTTTTTGCCGCTGCTTTTAATTGAACTATTCATCTCTCACACTGCACTGTAACTTGAAATATCACTCGTCACCATCTTGAGCTTCAATCTCAGGATCCATGTATTTATTATCCTCTCCAGAATGGAAGTAGTCATCACATACAGAGCATCAACTAGTTCCTGAACAGTGTCCTTCACATGCTGATATCCAAGAGAGGGAGTTACACAGTCACAAGATGGAGGATTATATATATATAATATATATATATATATATTCAATGTTTAGTTCAGATTAGCTAAGGCCCACCTAAGCAATAAACATGACAGTCATATGCCTATCTCCTTACGCAGCGTCCACACGGCGGCGTGCGTTGAAGCTTGCCGGCGGGCGTGTCTGAAGCTCGACCAACAACCAATCACATGAATCTCCCGCCCTACCCTAACGTCTGCGGGGGGCTGAGCTCTGAACACACTGCACAGCATGGCCAGAGTCTGGACGTCACTCATGTGGCTGTAGTGATCCAGACTGCACACACATACACACACACACACACACACACACACACACACACACACACACACACACCACACACACACACACACACACACACACACACACACCACACACACACCCACACACACACACACACACACATACACAAACCGTCTATTTGAGGTTTTTGAAAATGTTCATTTCTAAAACACGTGGGTCTCAGAAGCTCCGGTCTCTTTCTCAAAGTTTTCCAGAATGTATTCATATTTTCAGCCTCAGAAGAGAGAACAACATGCACCACCATTACAAAGAAACAACACATCAACAGTTGTAAAGACACATCAAGCAAATAGCAACATACAAATACAGCAGCTTCACCTATAAAACTACAATACATGTTAATAAAAGCACCGAATAACAGTCAAAGAGGAACAGGCCTGCGTGTTATTAAGATGACATAAGATGAGATAAGAAGTACTTAATTGATCCCAATTAGGGGAATGTTTGCGTGGCAGCAGCATAAAAAGACAAGACATCGTACATTAGAGAAATGAAAAGACTAGAAATAAACAATCCAACATGTAAATAATACATGCAGTTGTTTTGCTGGATAAACGTGTCCTCAAAATATAAATAAAGTTGTATGAAAAGAGGTTTAAAAATATTATTTTAAATATCAAATAGTTGGCGAGCCCCCCCCTCAAATGACATTTTCCCTGTGTCCCTTCTTCTTGGTGACCAACTTCCATGTGAAATAACATCATTTTATGTTTTATTTTATTTATTTACTGACTTCATTGCTTTATTTCTATTTATATAAATATTTAGAGAGATTATATATATCCTGTGTTCCTCTGCTGCCACCTTCAGGATAGCAAGAGTAACATCAGCTCTACTGAACAGCCTCTACCTATGAAGGTCTGAGACAAACACTCTAATTCATGAATGTGATGCATCTATCGATCAATAAAGTATCTATCTATCTATCTATCTATCTATCTATCTATCTATCTATCTATCTTATAATTTATAATAGCAGGGTGACGCAGAGTGGGGTCGCCTATCCCTTTAAGAGAGAGAGGGAGGTGTGGCGCGTGCATGTGGCGCGTGCATCTGTAGAGCGAGAGTGAGCGAGCGTAGTGTGTGTCCGGAAGAGAGCGGGAGTAGCAGCAGTGATCAGTCTGTCTCCAGTTAGCTGTATAACAAAGTCCTGAGGAAACACAGCGGCCTCCCAAGGAACAGCCTGCCTGTCTGCCTCATTTCAGAGTGGGTTATTGAAGCCGAAGCCTGGTGCTTCAGTCCGGGAAGACTGCAGAGAGTCCTCCCCTGTATTCCTCCACTACGGTCTGGGAGCAGCATCTATCTCCACTGTTGCTGTAACCATGTTAATGTCCCTCTGTGGGACCAATAAAGGACTTCTGATTCTGCGGACAGACAGAAGAGAGGGGGGAGGGGCGGGTTGGAGAGCGGCCTTCTTCTTTTCCAGGAGTTGAAGAGTCCTCTTCCTCGCAGCCCACCGTATCCCAGGATGCAATGCGCGCTGGTGACGAGGAAACAAAGAAAATGTCGGTCCGGTCTCAGAGAGTAAGAAGCACGTGAGGAGTAACTGATAAATGTGAGTATTGGGTTTAACTTTCAATCAGGAGAGACAGTTTTGATGTAACAATGTATATATATTGCCGGGTACACACGGATGAATGTAATGGTGTTTGGCGATTAGACCCCGTTGTGCTGGAATATCAGTCGGGGGGGGGTGGGAACTGAACCGATGAAGCCCCCCTTGGGGTCTAGACACTGGTGGTGGTGAAGGCCTGAAGGGATTGATGGAGGTCTGGAGAGGACTGGTTTAAGCTTGACCTGGATATGGAAGGTGGAAGGGGTGGAGGAGGGCTGCGTCCAGTCTCCTGAAATAACAGCTGTCAGAAGGGGAGAGAGCAGATTTAAAGGGTTAGCAATGCTCTATGATAGGCTTGTGGGAATAGAGGAGCAGTGATAGGTTTAGCTGGGAGTGACGCCCCCGATCACTGATTGAGAGGAGAGAGAGTGGTTAGCTGGAAATATGTGAATGAATGACTAAAGACTGTCTTCCTGGTTGAACTTGCGCTAAGCTTCATTTGTACATTAGCTAAAGTGTAGATAAGCCAATGAAAAACTGAAGTCACAGGCTTCTCCAACAGAGCAACATATAGGACATAGAACAAATAAAACAGGTACAATTGTGCAAATAAATAAAATAGAATAGAAATAATGCAAGAAGAGTATATATACAAGTAAATGGAATATATTAGATAAATAATCTGAAGCTTGGCATCACTATCGCACTGGACAGTATCGCAGCAGGTCTGTAAACAGGAGCAAGCGCTCACTTGAAGATCATTTGAATGTGGGTAGCTACGAGTGCCATCTTGAGAGTGTGTAACTGGGGCAGAGGTGAGGTGCGTGTCAGCAGCAGAGTGAGCGGTGTAAAAGCATCGTAGTTAACCGAAATAAGTATTAATGTGTTGGTTCCCTGCAATAATACCAGGTTTCGGTGCCCATCCCATTTCGGTGCAAGAAGTGGTTGCGTCTTCCTCGTCAGATTCCATTGCCAGCAGGTGCTGACACTCCCGCTAAGCCTCTACTTGGTGGTAATAGTAGCTTGCTTCAGAGAAAGCTACATTGTTTTAAAAGTAGCGAAGCTAACGTAAAGCTACTGAATATGTTAGCTAAGCCGGTAGCATCGCTTCTCCCCAACATTGCAAATCTTGCATAGTATTTGTTGTCTGTTGTTGGGACATGGAGCTGTGCAGCTGGAGTTAGGAGAAAAAGAGAGAGAGGCCCGTCAGACGACCTAAATGTGGCAACATGGCGTGTGAGTTTTGTGCGTCGCTGACCAATAGTAAGTCTCTGTTACTCACTGAAATGGACATTGAGGCTTGCACGGCATTTGAGTTGTATTGGAGTTTGCTAACTGAGGTTGTTATTGATATGTAAAGCTAAGCTACATTAGCTAGTGTTAGCATTATTTAGCTGTACTTTCTCCATTTGAAGTGTTATGTTTGACAATGTTGGCAATCTCTAATGTTTAGATGACATATTAACCCGTCTCATTGTAAGTTAAAGGAGCTATCAGCGCGGTTTATATTTGTAATGGTTTTATAACAACCTACCTGTTGATCAGTTAATTAGCCTTAGAGAATATGTACGATTAAGGGTAAAGTTATGCTTATTGTTTATGGTATAATATATTTAAGTAAGAGATTCTAATTATACGTGTGTGTTTCTCTGTTATAGACCCCCCACACACACACACACACACACACACACACACCACACACACACACACACACACACACACATTAAACCTGCTCCATGGCTGTATTACTTAGGGCCGCTCGATTATGGCCAAAATCATAATCACGATTATTAAATAAGATTATTCATCGACCATTTATTGAACTTTAAAAGAAACACAAATAATCCTTTGAACAGTATCTTTGTAACTGTTGGTTACCCTGAACGTATAATTCAACTGAAAAACCAATACTAAAATAAATGATACATTTAAATAAATAATATCAAAATAATAAATACCAATAAACAAGATCAACAAATATTTTGGAGCTTCAACAAGCTACTAAACATATATAAATATGATAAATAAATGAGATCAAATATGTTGCACTGTCACAACCTAGCAAAGCTAAATAATCGTTTTTTTCGATTATGTTGTTTTCGTAATTGCGATTAAAATACGATTAATTGCACAGCCCACACACACACACCACACACACACACCACACACACACACACACATGCACACACACACACAGAGACACACACACAGACACGCACGTGCACACACACACACACACACACACAGAGACGCACACACACACACACACACACAGAGACGCGCACACACAGAGGCACACGCACGCACGCACACACACACGCACACACAGACACACACACACACAGAGACACACACACAAGCACACACAGACACACACACACACACACACACACACACACACACACACACACACACACACACTAAACCTGCTCCATGGCTGTATTACTGTGCTGTTGTGTCGATATTAATAAGTAAAGGAAATCAACCTCTACCAAGAATCTTGTGTGTTCTTCCCGACACCCCAAGGTGTACGTCACTCCGAGTGAAGCCTTCCCCTATACAGTCCTACCTGAATCCCTATTCAATAGGACTCCTTGAAAACAAATAACTGAATTGGTTTTCTTTTGTTGTCGACTAAAGGCTCTCTTTCGGTAATTTTCATTGAGCTGAAGTAAACATACCACCGATTGGCTAAGAGTGAGTTTGGGCTTTTAGGGAGGAGCCAAAGCACACCACTGCAAAGGAAAGGGGTACGCTGAATTTACAACCCAAGACAAAACGAGAGCATAATGCGAAACAGAATGCAGCACAATAATCTGTTTATCTGGATTGTCTTGTTTTGTCAGCAGCACTTATCGCGTGTCAGAAATGTGCACAAACCTCTACTCTGTGGTTTAAGATGGAATGACTTAGAATAATTACACTTCAAGTCTTACCTCTGCAAGAACTCCAGGGCAGCTCCCAGTTCTGAGCGATAACTGATAACTAATATACTGCAAACATCAGCATCAGGGCGTCAACAACATTCGGGACACTGCCTCTGGTCCCCTGCGATCATGTAGTGTCTAACTACATGATTACAACTACATGCAAAAAATATTTGGTGCAGATTGTTTATATATTTATTTACTGCTGAACAAATGGCCAGTTGTATTTTAGGAATTGTGAGCTCCTGCAGCTTTCTTTTCTTTCTTAAGTGTTTCCTAATGTTAACAGTGTAGAAAATGTCACATCTTGAAGGGATAGTTTGGGTGTTTAAAGTGGGGTTGTAAGGTACTTATCCATAGCCGCGTTCACACCGCAGTACTTTTCCCACTTTAGTTCCGAAATGTCGCGTTCACACCAAAAAGAGCTGGAACTAAAATTAGTTCATGAGAACCTTTTTCCCCCCTTTTCCGTCCGTGCTAGAGAGCAGGGACCTTCGTGGGAGAAAAAGGTTCCTATGTCTGATTGGCTGGGCGGATTGCAAACCACGCCCCGTAAAACTCCCAAAAAGTTTTGTGAAGCCGCCATTTTATTATCCTCGCATTAGCATTATTAGCATTAGCATTATTAGCATTAGCCCAGCGCTCCAACGGAGAGAGACTAACTTATGGCAACACAAAAGAAAACATGGGAGCGGTGGAGATGAGGAGGTGTCGGCGTTCTTTACTCGGAAGGCTTCAGTAGAAGCTGATGGGAGTCCCCGCAGCTTCTACTGAAGCCAGTCCCCAACTCCGGGGACTTCCGGCCGGGGACTTCGGGTGGCAGTATATGCCAACGTTGAAATTCCTGGTACTGCAGCTAACAGCTGAGGGAAAAAAGAGACACAAGTTTGCACAAGCTTGGGTAAAAATAACTTAAATAACACAGCACCAGCTTTAACTTACAGTAATACCACTTTAACTGAGATCAAAGCAGTCAGTTTACAATTTTAGCAGCACTGTTGAGCATTTCTACTTTCAAGCCTCTGTGCAAGGCTTTGGATTTCTATCTTTATAGCCGGTGTAAAGTAACTAAGTACATTTACTCAATTACTGTACTTAGTTACAAGTTTGAGCTACTTGTACAATACTTGAGTATTAATAATGTTTTTCTACTTTGTACTGCCCCACTAAAATTCAGGTGTAAATGGTGTACTAATACCTTTAGTTACTTCACAGATGTGGATGAATGATGTGAAATATAACCAAGTGTTAAATCAGACTTTAGTTCCACCTGGAGTAAATCCACAAGCTACCCTGCAGTATACAAAGTCATTCAAACTAGCTGCACCTTTACCAGCTTTGAGAACACTTTCATGATCAATCATTATAAAACATATCATATATATTATTCTGAAATGGACCAATCTGCACAACGACTACTTTCACTGTCGCTACTTTCACTATATTTTGATGAGAATACTTTTCTACTTTCACTTGAGGAACATTTTGAATGCAGGACTTTTACTGTAACAGAGTATTCCTACACTCTGGTACTTCTACTGCTCTTCAACTCCTGCGTGCTCCTGCGTGGTCTCTGCGTGGTCTCTGCGTTGTCTCTGCGTGCTCCTGCGTGGTCTCTGCGTGCTCTCTGCGTGCTCTCTGCGTGCTCTTGCGTGCTCCTGCGTGGTCTCTGCATGCTCCTGCGTGGTCTCTGCGTGCTCCTGCCTGCTCCTGCGTGCTCCTGCGTGGTCTCTGCGTGCTCCTGCGTGGTCTCTGCGTGGTCTCTGCGTGGTCTCTGTGTGGTCTCTGCGTGCTCCTGCGTGGTCTCTGCGTGCTCCTGCGTGCTCTCTGCGTGGTCTCTGCGTGGTCTCTGCGTGGTCTCTGCGTGCTCCTGCGTGGTCTCTGCGTGGTCTCTGCGTGGTCTCTGCGTGGTCTCTGCGTGGTCTCTGCGTGGTCTCTGCGTGCTCCTGCGTGGTCTCTGCGTGGTCTCTGCGTGGTCTCTGCGTGCTCCTGCGTGCTCTCTGCGTGGTCTCTGCGTGCTCCTGCGTGCTCCTGCGTGGTCTCTGCGTGCTCCTGCGTGGTCTCTGCGTGCTCCTGCGTGGTCTCTGCCTGGTCTCTGCCTGGTCTCTGCGTGCTCCTGCGTGGTCTCTGCGTGGTCTCTGCGTGGTCTCTGCCTGGTCTCTGCGTGGTCTCTGCGTGGTCTCTGCGTGGTCTCTGCGTGGTCTCTGCGTGGTCTCTGCGTGGTCTCTGCGTGGTCTCTGCGTGCTCCTGCGTGCTCCTGCGTGGTCTCTGCGTGGTCTCTGCGTGGTCTCTGCGTGGTCTCTGCGTGCTCCTGCGTGGTCTCTGCGTGGTCTCTGCCTGGTCTCTGCCTGGTCTCTGCGTGGTCTCTGCGTGGTTTCTGCGTGGTCTCTGCCTGGTCTCTGCGTGGTCTCTGCCTGGTCTCTGCCTGGTCTCTGCGTGGTCTCTGCGTGGTCTCTGCGTGGTCTCTGCGTGCTCCTGCGTGGTCTCTGCGTGGTCTCTGCCTGGTCTCTGCCTGGTCTCTGCGTGGTCTCTGCGTGGTTCTGCGTGGTCTCTGCCTGGTCTCTGCGTGGTCTCTGCCTGGTCTCTGCCTGGTCTCTGCGTGGTCTCTGCCTGGTCTCTGCGTGGTCTCTGCCTGGTCTCTGCCTGGTCTCTGCGTGCTCTCTGCGTGGTCTCTGCGTGCTCCTGCGTGGTCTCTGCGTGGTCTCTGCCTGGTCTCTGCCTGGTCTCTGCCTGGTCTCTGCGTGCCTGGGTGCAAATCAATTGCCCTGAAAATCCTTTGATGAACTTTATTTTATTTTTTTATCAACACAGAAGTCTTTGAGATGTTATCGTTTGCTGGCCGCTCCAATCCTTGTATTATTTTAAGAATTGATAACACCACACCATAAAGATTCATTTAAAAGTAAAACATACAATGGGGTGCAAACTATTTACATTGCAATTATAATTGTTTAATTATTTGGATTGGATTTTCTTAATTTACAAAATGACTGTAACTAGTTGATAATAATAAAACAAACACTGAAGGCCTACCAAAGACACAAGCAACATATGTTATAAGACTTCTTTATTGTCAGTTTACTCTTTTAAATTGAGAATAGACAACTCTGATAACTAATGTTGGTGCACATTTATGTAAGTTTGATTATGATCAGGAATATCCCATCTGTACTTTGCAGTCCTGTCCCAAGTACAAGTTAAGTAGGTATTAATCAACGTGTACATATAGTTTACTATCACTTTTAGTCATGCATAGTACTGCCTTCCTGAGAAACCTATTCTGCACCTACCTGGGTTTTAAGAGAGTCCAATATGAGACTGTTCAGTCTCATAACACATGCTCAATTTACTTTTTGAAAACACAAGCTCACAATAAAGTCAGATGGGAGCTCTACAGACGCATCGTGTGATAGACAAAGATGCATTCCTTTATTAAACAAACAGAGAGGAAAACGTTGTTGTTCCACGAGGCAGATAGCCATAGCATATGGATTAACAAGTGCATTTAGATACTTAACCTTCAGCTACTTGCTGCCTGAAATCCCTGTGACATCACTGTAGATTGTTGTAACCAACTAGCTGTGTGGGACATTATCACAATATTTAAGTTAATTGACTTGGATTGTAAAAGTATTTCACTTTTTCAACATGCTTTGGTGAAGGCCTATTCTTTCAATAGGATGGATTTGAATAGTTGGATATTATTAGACGTCTAAAAGGACAACATTGGTTGTTTGTTTTACTGTAATTGTAATGCTAATAACAATTTAGCATAGTGGTAGCACTAACTGCTAACAAGGTTTTGATATTCAGAGTCTGGCTGTTAGTGCTTGCTAGCATGTTCAGTGTTATGGGCCAAATTGTACATGCTAGTGTGATAAGGCCTAGGGGAAGATGTTAATGTTATTTAACTTCTAGATCCTTTCATTTTTCGCTTACAGTGAAACTCATTATGTTTGTTGCATACTGTGCACCAATCACTCTGTGTTTTAAATATTGAGTTGAAGTCACATATTTTAGTCTATTGATACATTTCTAAAAGATACTTTCCTAACAAACACGGTGCAGTTGTAGCAATCGCTACGAGAATACACTCTTTGTTAGCTGCAGAAGGGACTTTGCGGTAGCGTCACGTCTCTGATCATCTGTGAAAAGCTAAATGATGAACGCAAAGAACTCTGTCTGTTAGTGCTTGTCTATCCTCCCTGTGTGTGTAATGTGTGTAAACACAACAGAGTGTGGAAAGACATTTCCCTCAGAGGGATTAATAAAGTATATCTTCTTCCTCTTCTTCTACTTAGAAATCATAAGTGAATGGTCACATTAGGTTTGCCTGCAGTGAATGCTGACAGCTATGAGCTAGTTTATAGATTTATTTATTGTAACGCACAACATTTCCTTCGGGTTGAATAAAGTCCCATCTTATCTTAAAGTAGTGTTTAAACTGAGCAAAATGATACCATATATATATATATATATATATATATATATATATATATCATACATTTTCTTGCAATTATATATTTTTTAAATGATTATTAACAGTATTTGTTCTGTATTTGACAGTGATTTATAGCCATAACAAAAGTATTTATTTGTAAAAAAATTGTGTTAAATTTGCATTTAAAGGGGACCTATTACGCAAAATGCACTTTTTGATATCAGAAAATAAAACCCTTTCTCTTTTCCTCCGTACCCAAATCTTTTAAAAACGGGGGAACAACGAGCGGATACAGATTTGCTGCCGATATGACGTAATTTCGGCTGGTGAACCCTCAGAAAGTTGCTATCGGAAACAATGCCTGACGTGTTTTGGACGTAATATGGTCTGTGTTTACATTAGCAAGCCTCGCTAACACTCAGAGCTAACCTGTACTGGAGAGCACATGTATAAAAAGCAGGAAATAAAAAAAGGAACTCACCTTGTGATAAACCCACAAGAGAAAAAGCATTTGAGCTCCATACTGATTCAGAAATAATCCTTGATGTGGTTTAGAACAGGATGGCATTTTATCACAGCAGAATTTAACTTTTATCTCCGGTAGAATTCTGAGCAGGCATTAGCTCCGCCTCCTTTTTTTTTCTTTTTTTCAAGCTAAGGACCCAAAATCCGCGTTTCTCTAACAGCTGGAATAGAGGGATTTGAGGGATGTCTAAAATGCATGATCTGTTTGTATTTTGAGCAAAACACATCATAGACATGTTTTTATATATTTGTATATATCTGAGACCCATAATATATGCCTTAAAATAGCACGATAGGTGCTCTTTAAAAGCTGCTAAAAAACAGATATATAATGTATTCCATTTATACAGTTTTTCTTTTCTTAAAATACATGACGCATTTCAATAAACCGTTTATTCTTGGAATTTAAATGTGATTTCCTGTCATTATGAAATACAATAAAAAAAAATGTTTAATTTTTACAGTGTAACTAATGTATGAGGCATGGCTACAAAGGGTGGTCTGTTTGGTATTTTGAGCGAACACTTCAGAGACATGTTTTGTATAGATATAGACATTTTTAAAACCAAAACAGTACGGAATTTTAAATAATCCTTTAGGGATGGTCATGGTCATCCTTTTGCAATCATCATTTGTTTATAAGATTCATTAATTTTTTTCTTTTTCTCTTGTTTCTCTGTGATTAGGACAATTCTGGAGAACTGGATCTGCTGAGGAAGGAGCTCCCATCCACACAGGACCCCCCGTGGTGCTGGAGAAATCTAAACAGCATCAGGGACATCATCCTCCCAAACCTCTGCTTCCTGCCGTCCAGCTGAACAGCAGCTCAGGAAGCTTCAGAGAGAAACAGTGTGTTTAACAGAGACTGAAGCACACGGAGAGAAACAGTGTGTTTAACAGAGACTGAAGCACACGGAGAGAAACAGTGTGTTTAACAGAGACTGAAGCACACGGAGAAACAGTGAGTTTAACAGAGACTGAAGCACACGGAGAGAAACAGTGTGTTTAACAGAGACTGAAGCAGACGGAGAGAAACAGTGAGTTTAACAGAGACTGAAGCACACGGAGAGAAACAGTGAGTTTAACAGAGACTGAAGCACACGGAGAGAAACAGTGTGTTTAACAGAGACTGAAGCACACAGAGAAACAGGAAGTGGTGATTTAGTAAACATGAGTGTTGTGCTGCTCTCGTTGGTGAAGCAGCGACTCACTGCAGCTGCTGAAGAGATCTTTGTTCTGTTTGAAAGAACGATAGCAGAGTACGAGGAGGAACTGTCTCGTTCAAAACAGGAGAACGAGAGACACCGGAAACTACTGGACGCTGTTTTACAGCCTCAGCTTCAGATCCACAGAGCAGGTCTGTTCCCTCTTTATTAACTCTCACAAATGCATGTTCCTCACACATGTGGCACCATTTGAAAGGCAAGAAAACAGGCTTTCCAACGTTATCAGATTTATTGCCAAGAAGCATTGTTACAACAAAGAAAAAGAAGAAAATAAAGAAGAAAATAAAACAACATAGACTAGCTCCATGGCATAATGCCGAAACTCGCAAAATAAAGCAAAAGTCGAGACAACTTGAAAGGATATGGCGTTCCACTAAACTCGAAGAATCTCGTTTAATTTGGCATATTACTCTCAATGAATATAAGAAAGCACTGCGTAAAGCGAGAGCAGCTTACTACTCTTCATTAATAGATGAGAATAAGAATAATGCAAGATTTCTTTTCAGCACTGTAGCCAGGCTGACAGAGAGCCACAGCTCTACTGAGCCTTGTATTCCCATAGCACTCAGTAGGAATGATTTTATGTGCTTTTTTAACGATAAAATTGTTACTCTTAGAAACAAAATTAATGACCTCTTGACTTCGACCAGTATAGTGTTATCAACAGCTCCCGGAAACGTAAGTTCTAATATTAGACTAGATAGTAAATTAGAATGCTTTTCAGCCATAAACCTTGAACAATTGAATTCAATGATTCTTTCTTCTAAACCATCAACGTGTATCTTAGACCCGATTCCAACTAAGCTGTTAAAGGAAGTTTTTCCATTAATTAGCACCTGTTTATTAAATATTATGAATATGTCTTTATTATCGGGCTATGTTCCACAATCATTTAAAGTAGCAGTGATAAAACCGCTTCTTAAAAAGCACAACCTCGATCCAGAGGTTTTAGCCAACTATAGACCTATTTCTAATCTTCCGTTCCTCTCAAAAATTCTTGAGAAAGCGGTCGCAAAACAGTTGTGTGATTACTTAGAAAACAATGATTTATTTGAAGATTTTCAGTCTGGCTTTAGAACACATCATAGCACAGAGACAGCTCTGGTTAAAGTCACAAATGACCTTCTAATAGCCTCAGACAAAGGACTTGTCTCTATTCTTGTCTTACTCGATCTCAGTGCTGCATTTGATACTATCGACCATGATATCCTATTGCAAAGACTAGAGCACTTAGTTGGCATAAAGGGAACTGCTTTAGGCTGGTTTAGGTCCTATCTATCTGAACGCTCTCAGTTTGTATGTGTCAACGATAAATCTTCCATGCAAACCAAAGTTAGCCATGGAGTGCCACAGGGCTCAGTGCTTGGACCTATTTTGTTCACATTATATATGCTTCCGTTAGGCAATATTATAAGGAATCATTCTGTACAGTTTCATTGTTATGCGGATGATACTCAACTATATTTATCAATCAAGCCTGATGAAATTAATCATCTAAATAAAATTCAAGACTGCCTTAAGGACTTAAAAACGTGGATGACTTTAAACTTTTTGATGTTAAACACGGCCAAAACTGAAGTTATTGTACTCGGCCCAAAGAATCTACGAAACAAATTACCCAAAGAATCTACGAAACAAATTATCTAAAGATATACTAACTATGGATGGCATTAATTTGGCCTCCAGTGAGACTGTAAGGAATCTTGGTGTTATATTTGATCAGGATTTATCCTTTAACGCCCACATAAAATCTATTTCAAGGACCGCCTACTTCCATCTACGTAACATTGCAAAAATCAGGCATATCTTGCCTCAAAACGATGCAGAGAAACTAGTCCATGCATTTGTTACTTCAAGGCTAGATTATTGTAACTCTCTATTATCAGGGTGTACCAAGAAGTCAGTTAAGTCGCTTCAGCTGATTCAAAATGCTGCAGCACGTGTACTAACCAGAGTTAGGAAAAGGGACCACATTACTCCTGTTCTGGCTGCCTTACACTGGCTCCCTATAGAACATAGGATAGAATTTAAAATTCTTCTTCTCGCCTACAAAGCCCTTAATGGGCAGGCGCCATCTTACCTTAAAGAACTCATTATACCCTACTGTCCTACTAGGGCATTGCGTTCCAAGAATGCAGGGTTGTTGGTTGTTCCTAGAGTCTCTAAAAGTACAATGGGAGCCAGAGCCTTTTCATATCAAGCTCCACATTTGTGGAATCAGCTTCCAGTTTGTGTTCGGGCGGCAGACACCCTATCCGTTTTTAAGAGTGCGCTTAAGACCTTCCTTTTTGATAAAGCTTATAGTTAGGGCTGATTAGATTCAGCCCCTAGTTTAGCTGCTATAGGCTTAGTTTGTCGGGGGACACTTTACTTTACTTCTTCCTTCTCTCTGTCTGTACCTGTGTACTCTCATGTTCCGAATAACCCAGCTTCCCCAAATTTCTTTTTGGTGTCTATCTACGCCGGGACCCTGAGTCGTGGCTGATCCTGTTGCTGTGGTCCTGAGTCCTGGATCGCGAGCCCTGGATCTTGAGTCGTGGCTGTGCCTGTTGCTGTGGTCCTGGATCATAAGTCCTGGATGGATATCCTCGGGGATTCATCTTCTTATTATAGACACATGCATTTCCAAACATTTGGACTACCTATGTTGTAAATGTATTATCTTCTCAATTTACACACGGCATCTATTGCACGTCTGTCCGTCCTGGGAGAGGGATCCCTCCTCTGTTGCTCTCCCTGAGGTTTCTCCCATTTTTTTTCCCCTTTAAACTGTGGGGTTTTTCCTTTTTCTGGAAGTTTTTCCTTGTACGATGTGAGGGTCTAAGGACAGAGGGTGTCGTATTGTCTACTGATATTCTGTACAAACTGTGAAGTCCACTGAGACAAATGTAACATTTGTGATATTGGGCTATATAAATAAACATTGATTGATTGATTGATTGATATCAATAGGGGATCGATGTCTGCCGGTGGACGAGTGGCAGTCAGCAAGCTTACACTGACACTGGTCTCAGTGTTTGATATTTTCATGCAACAACTAAAGTAACTTTGACTTTTAACATTAGCCTCATTACTCCAACTTCAACATGTTGAGAAAAATAGTTGATTTTTGAGAATTTAAGAAAGTCCACATTTTGTGAATAAAGTCAGGATTTGAGATTTGGTCCTCCATTCCTACCCATTTGCTACGTGTGCATTGAAGGACACAGCGAGCTGTGCAATAGCAGCGCCCTTTTACCTTAAAAACAATCACTAAAATGCACCATCAGCTCATACAGCCAGTAAATGCAGATCTAACCCTGATAACTAACATGATCATGAATTACACAAACCTACATGTAGAAACTCATATCTGCAAACAGAAAAGGAGAAACTTCGCCCCACGCTCTCCCTGTCCAAACTAAGCAGTGTAACTTCCTTTTATATCAGCTACAGTACTAACTCACCTGTTTTCCTGAAACTCTGGAGCATCAGGAGAAAAGGTGTAATTTACAGACAATTGAGCCAACAGACATACAAAGGGGGCAGGACTTAGCAAATTGATAGGCAAGCATTTGAAATGTTAATGTTGGTAATGGTCATTACATTTTAAATTCTAACACTTAACAGTTTTTTCTTACTGTGTGTTTCCTGTTTCCTGCAGACGTCCAGCAGCTGGTGGTGGTTAAAGAAGAGGTTCCCCCTGAGCAGCAGGAGTGGAGCTCCAGTCTGGACCAGGAGGACCCAGAGCCCCCCCCACACATTAAAGAGGAACAGGAGGAACTCTGGATCAGTCAGGAGGGAGAGCAGCTTCAAGGGCTGGAGGAGGCTGATATCACCAAGTTCACATTCACTCCTGTCCCTGTGAAGAGTGAAGATGATGAAGAGAAACCTCAGTCCTCTCAGCTTCATCAAAGACAAACTGAACACCTGGAAACAGAAGCTGATGGAGAGGACTGTGGAGGACCAGAACCAGCCAGGAACTCAGATCCAGAGAGATATTTACAACCAGAGACTGAGGACAACCCTGGAGACTCTTCTGAACCTGACACTGAAGACAGTGCTGATTGGAAGGAGACCAGAGAACCAGGTTCAAACTCTCAGAGAAATAAACAAGACCCTGTCAGTGATTCAAGACGTAGTGGAGGAGAGAAACCATTCAGCTGCTCAGTCTGTGAGAAATATTTTTCACATAGAAGAAGTTTAAAGCACCACATGAGAAACCACACAGGAGAGAAACCATTCAGCTGCTCATTTTGTAGGAAATATTTTACACAGAGTGGAGATTTAAATAGACACATGAGAGTCCACACAGGAGAGAAACCATACAGCTGCAGTGTTTGTGACAAAAGATTCACACAGAGCTATCTGGTCAAAACCCATAAGTGTGTTGGTCGTCAGTCCTCACAGCTTCATCAAACTCAAACTGAGGAGAACAGAGAGGCAGAGCCTCCAGCCAGCAGCTCAGCTGAACAAATGGAAACAGAAGCTGATGGAGAGGACTGTGGTGGACCAGAACCAGCCAGGAACTCAGATCCAGAGAGACATTTACAACCAGAGACTGAGGACAACCCTGGAGACTCTTCTGAACCTGACAATGAAGACAGTGCTGATTGGAAGAACACCAGAGAACCAGGTTCAAACTCTCAGAGAAATAAACAAGACCCTGTCAGTGATTCAAGATGTAGTGCAGGAGAGAAACCATTCAGCTGCTCAATCTGTGAGAAAAGATTTGCATGGAAAGGATATTTAAATCTGCACATGAGAATACACACAGGAGAGAAACCATACATCTGCTCAATTTGTAAGAAATCTTTTGCAGTGAGAGGAAGTTTAAAGTGCCACATTAGAATCCACACAGGAGAGAAACCATTCAGCTGCAGTGTTTGTGACAAAAGATTCACATGGAGTCATAAGGTCAAAAGCCATAAGTGTGTTGGTCGTCAGTCCTCACAGCTTCATCAAACTCAAACTGAGGAGAACAGAGAGGCAGAGCCTCCAGCCAGCAGCTCAGCTGAACACATGGAAACAGAAGCTGATGGAGAGGACTGTGGAGGACCAGAACCAGCCAGGAACTCAGATCCAGAGAGACATTTATAACCAGAGACTGAGGACAACCCTGGAGACTCTTCTAAACCTGACATTTTCCAAGTCAAATCTGCATGTGCAACAAAAAAAGAGGACAATTAATTAGTCCTACGAAAATTCACATGAGAAAAATCTGTCTGGCTGTTTAAACTCTGTTTGACAATATTCATACATGACTTCATCTAAACTCCATCTTTATCAACAGAAGTTTTGAATATGTTTAATGCTGTTGTCATACTACTTTTCTGATTTATACTATAACCACTGACTGATTAATCTGCAGAGTAGTTTCTCTAATAATCTGTTTGGTTAATGAAATGTTGTGACTTGAAACTTCCATTGGGATGTTGTTGATAGTTCCTGTTGAGTTATCAGTCTGTTCTGGTCTAAAAGAAGAACCAATGACTTATTAATATAGAGAATATTTACGATGTTTCCAGTTTGATTCTGTTCTGTTTATATCATCAAACCAAACTAAAAGAAAAATGCCTTTGAAACAGACTCACATTCCTGCATAGTGTTTGTGTTTTGCAGCAGATTACAATCAGCTCATTTAGAGTTCAGAGTTCAGATGGAGTTTTAGGATTATTCCTGCTTTTTGAAACTGTAGTACGGGCTCATGTGTTTCATTGTTGGTGTTCTGTTAAATGCAAATTGAAGTCCTTTCACCTCCGTTGAATCAGGGTGGAAGCAGAAATAAAATACTTGTTCATATCGAACGCTGAATTGTAACTCGTATTCTTGCTTTTTATACCCGTCTTAATCTATATTAGCCTTTTCAAGTTTCATTCTTTCTGCTCTCTAATATTGAAGGTTTATTTAGATGAGATTAGATTTACTTATATATTTAGTTGCAGCTGCAGAAACAAGTAATAAACAAGGCATTGCACTAAAGCTGAAACTGTTATTAAAAAAGAGATAACTATATGCATATAAACATCAACAATATACTTACCTCCAGAGTTTCTATGGGAGACACACAATAAGATATTCAGAATAAGTTAGAGTACACTGTAATCAACAAATCATATTGTTAACAAATAAAAGACAGGATAAACAATATGTGCTCAGTTCAATCAGGAGAGACGGTTTTGATGTAAGAATACATATTTATTGCCGAGATACAAAAATGAATGTAATGGTGATTTTGGCGATTAGGCCCCGTTGTGCAGGAAGTATCATTCGGGAGGGTAGAACCGATCCGATGAAACCCCCCTGGGGTCTAGACACTGGTGGTGGTGAAGGATAGTGGGGTCGGTCTGAAGAGGAGTGGCTTAGCTTGACCCTGGATTCAGAGGGACAGGGGTGAAAAGGGGTGGAGGAGAGTTGCGTTGAGTCACCTGAATGACAGCTGTCAGAGGGGGGAGAGCAGATTTAAAAGGTTTAGCAGAGCGCTATGATAGGCTCTTGGGAATAGAGCGAAGTGATTGGTTAAGCTGGAGAGTGACGCCCCCGATCACTTATTGAGAGGAGAGAGTAGTTACATGGAAATAGTAAATGAAGAGTAAAGACGGTCTTCCTGGTTGAACTTACGCTGAGCTTCATTTCAATCAGGAGAGACGGTTTTGATGTAAGAATTCATATTTATTGCCGAGATACAAAAATGAATGTAATGGTGATTTTGGCGATTAGGCCCCGTTGTGCAGGATGTATCATTCGGGAGGGTAGAACCGATCCGATGAAACCCCCAAAACAAAATAAGTATTATGAAGTGAAATGTAGGGGTTTCTTACCATACGAGCTGGATGCGGAGATCTATGGGATATGATAAGAGAGTTATACAGGATGGAGAAGAAGTGTTTTTGAATAGCATAGAATTAAGAGTGGAGTTACTCTTAGGGAACGGACCTTCAGCTCGTTGAACCCGAACAATGACACATTAATTATAGCCTGGATCGACACCGAGCCGAGACACGGACCCGTGCCCTGGGTCGAGAGTATTTAGCAAGGACGTGACACATGAATATATATAACGGCTGTAAATGCATGAAATGCATGTGGGGTTTTAGCATGAGATGGAAACTCGTAAATATCATATCAGGCTTAAGAGTGCATGAAATGCACATGGGGTTTAACGTGGGACGGTGGCATTTCACATGAGAATGGTGACATATAAATATTATCAGCTTATAAGTGCATGAAATGCGCAGGAGTTCAATCATGAGAAGGGGCTGAGGCGTACGATGATGCAAGGAAAATCATATCCTGGCTTGACACAAGCCTGAGACGTGGACCCTTCCGGTCGAATGCATGATTTACACATGGGTTCTAGCATGAGAATGTGACTATAAATAAGCATACAGGCTTAAAATGCATGAAATGCACATGGGTAGTGATGGCAAAATGAAGCTTTGAATGAAGCATCGAACCACTTGGACAATTGTGTCGGAAATAGGTTCATTTCTCGAAGCTTCAGTTACAGCGACCTCTCCTGGCGAAGTGCAAGGCTGCAGTGGGGTTAACTGATCTTTGCCTTGAAAAATATTCGATGCACACACACACTAAGACTGAATATCATGTTCTATTTGCAATTAAAGATCGATAATTGTGTGTATTGGGTTATTGAGAAGAGACTAGAGAGTGCTGGACATTGTTTTGGGCGGAGACGGCCTTTTATCAGTTATTAAAGTATTAAAGTTGAAAAGCAATGATTAAAAGTTCATCCATTCCGGGCTTTGAACCAGCTGCGCGGAGGATATCGCAGCATTCAGGCTGCCGGCTCTATCCACTGGGCTATCTATTCCTTTAACAATTAATCTGTTTTTATATTACTCATAATTGTCTTTTTGTTCACAACTTCACATTTTGAAGTGTTTCCCGAGCCAGAACGACCTATCTTTCTTCTTGGCTTGCTCTATAATGATCCAATTCAAATGCAATACCAACAACAACTCAACAGCAACAACGCAAACTACGACAACAACCCACACATTGCGCATTGTTTAGAGCGGTTATAAAGTGTTGAAGCGCTCAAATTCTGAACTGTTTCAACCTGTCACCTGTCAGAATAGAGACGAGGCAGTGCATTGAATCGCGTGATTGGACCGCGAACCAGTCAAGTGATTAATTCAGAAAATGAAGCAGTTGCTGCTTCTGACGTCATATGTCACGTGATTTGAAGCAGTTGCTGCTTCTGACGTCATATGTCACATGATTTGAAGCAAGCTTCGAATCACTGCTTCTATGGAAAAGGAAGTCCAGGGTTGAAGCTCCGTTCGAAGCTTCAGTGTCAAACTGCCATCACTACACATGGGTTGTTTAGCATTGGTACTGAGACATGAAATGACATCCGGGTTTATGAATGCAATGGTTGAGGCATACGATGATGCATGGATAAGATACCCTGGCTTGACACAAGCACATGAGTGTGAGCATGAAGCCTTGACTTGGAATACAAAGCATGACACAAACAAGACATTGGCAAGAGTAAAACACGCCCGTGATCTTAGAATGAGTGATACGATTAGGATTCAGATAGGGTTATGATAAGTGATTTGTTGATATGCTATTAAAACACCACCACCAGTTATATGCATATTTACCCGAGTTAAGGCTTGAGAGATTTTTGGATTGCCAGTACGGAGCTGATGTCCGGGCGGATGTAGGAGGTGAAGGCAGCAGAGGACCACCGCCCGAGTTGTTACAGGGATGAGGATGATATGCCTTGATTAGCCGCAGAAGTAGCTGCGCCTATTCTAAAAGAATGGCCCGAATATAATTGGGGTGATAATCCACTTTTGATGAGTACTTGCTTTTAAGTAGTAATTGAACTGGGATTGTGACAAGGGAATATTCCCGGAAAGGAGAAATAATGGTGAGAGGGGTGTTGAGATCTCCATATTAGGTTGAATACTTAAAACGAAAGTTAGTTATAATCAGTGTGCGAAATACGGGGGGGTCCGGGGGAGCTCGACCCCCCCGATTAACACCTGAGCCCCCCTGAAAAGCCTCAACAGCAACATTTGAGGGGGGTCTCAAATTATAATATTTATTTGTCACTTGCAATGGTCACTAAAATGTTTTTAAGCTTACTATGTCCAGTATTCATAATTCAAAACATTTCTTCACAAATATAATCTATTTTGGCTGGCAAAAGCATTTCCTCGCATAGAATCGAAAACAGACGGCTCTTTAACGGTCGCGTATTCCTTCATTCATATGAACGTCAGAATATAGAATTATTTGACGGCACCCCTGAAGACGCCAGACGGCGCCCCGGTTGAGAAACGCTGCTATAGACTACTGATTGGGCCCGGACTGGCCATCGGCAGGACTGGGAGGTTTCCCGATGGCCTGGCCTGTTAAGTGGCCTGTTGGCCTGAGGATTTCTTTATTTTTTGTATGTATTGTGAACACAACGCTGCGCAAATGTGGGTCTGCCTCAAACAGGGGGACTGTCTGTCTACATCTAGTCTCTTTATTTCCCCCTCAAAATGCACCAGATTGATGCATTTGACTCCAAAATTTAAAAACAAATCGGTATATTGCGCAATAAACGGGAGATGGGGACCCCCCCGATTATTGACGGGTATTTCGCACACTGGTTATAATCAAATATAATCAATTATATTCTTGTATAACCCAAAATGAAAATGCTTTACAAATATTTAATATTTACAGTATATACAAAACACAAGTGGTTTGTTAAGTTGAGTGTAAGGCCTATTATGGTTTATGAGTGTCACTGATAAGAGAGGGGAGACAGTTTTTCCCTCACAGTGGTGCACAAAGGGGGGGGGGGGGGGGGCTCCTGACTTGTGGGAGAAATACGGAGACCCCAAAAATGTGTTTATGCCTTAGCCATAGAATAGGTCTGGACATGTCCCGTCCTGCACATCAGAGGCCATGCCCAGTTTCCACAAATATGGGTAGGAGGTGTCTTTAGGTTTTTCTGTCCTGTTTTGAGCATAAAAACACTGGCAGAGAGGGAGCAAACTCCAGAGAGGGGGGTTTTTCCCCCTGGTAGCTCTCTCCTGGTAAAGCTCTCTCCCGAGAGCTGGGTTTTTCCTCGGTAAGGTTCTCTCAAACTTGGTTATATCTTTCGAATTGATTTGTTGAATGCTGAGTGAATTGTTTGTTGAATGATTATAACCCAGCCACCTGTGAGGATGGTCCTCTGAATTCATGCTGGACATAGGTGTGTATAAGAATAGGTTTGTTGAATGAAAGTTTGAATGTGGTTTTTATCACCGACCTTTTATGAGGAGATGCCTCTAAATTCTGTCTGGAGATTTTAATGTCACAACTGAATTGGGCAGTTGAAGTTACAATTTAGTGTAATAAATGTAAGACTGTGAATTAAGGTTTCATATTAGTAATTGACCACAGCATGAAATATTCTGTATGATTGTCATGTTGTAACGAGAGAAGGTAAAAACCCTGTACAAGTGTGGACCAATTTTTTTTCAAATAAACTGATCCCACCCTTTGGATTGGGACAACTTAAAATAAATCTGCGCTCTCCTCTCCTGCTTGAAAGGTAAGAAATGCACATCTGCCACACTGCCACTTAGGTAGGGCCACGTCTCATTACTGATATCAAAAATCCTTCGGGATCGCAGATTTAGCGGGTTGTCTGAATTGAAACAGCAGTTAATTGAACCTGGTTCTTCAGGAGTTAGTAGAGGTGAGATCTTGCTGACACTGGTGGATCTGAGCCAAGCAGTAAACTTACATGGACTCAATAGCTTCTGTTAGGTCAATTAGTAGGTCTGAGTAATTTGCCGGAATAAGTTAACAGGCCTCCTGACTCCCACAGGGCGCTAGTGGAAGATCTGAAGCGCAGGTATTTGACCATAGATTTGTAGGGGTAGAACAGGGAATCGTTGCGAGCCGCAATGACGGAGCAAGCGCCTCCGCATTTGGAGTGCTTTACGGCCCCTACACACGGCGGCGTGTGTTGACGCTTCAACGCTTCTGCCCATTCACTTTGAATGGGGTGACGTCACGCTTTGCCGAACTGCATTGTGGGAGCAAAGCGTAGCTTTTCTCGCGGTGCTCGCTGCAAAAGTAGAGCAATGTTCTACTTTTGAAGCTTCGACGGAAGCGTCAGCCAGTCGGTGATATGCCAGTACAAGCTCTATCCAATCAAACCGCTGCTTGTGTGTCCAGGGTGGGAGATTCAGGTGATTGGTTGTTGGTCTAGCTTCAGACATGCCCGCCGGCAAGCGAAAACGCACGCCGCCGTGTGTAGGGGCCGTTAGGCTTAGGCATGTCATAAAAGATAAGTCGGAAAAGCAAATGTCTCGATTGGGATCGAACGTGAGGGAAGCTGTGGAGAATTCGCCAGGTCTAAGGAAAGCGTAAAACGCTAGAAGAAATAGTGCATCGAGTAGTGTGTCGAATATAAGGAGAAAATATTCCTTCTCTAAGTTTGGAAAAACACAAGGCGCAGAATGGAGAGTGTAATATGTCGTCTACGGTCTGGAACAGGAAGCGAAGCTTTAGTTAGGCCTTTGAGAATGAGCTTAACTGCCTGGTTAGAAAATAGACTAGGAAAGCTGGGATCATAGCATCGAACATTAAACTGAACCCCGGCTACCAGGCCCCGAATGTATTGGGGTTTAAGGTGACGGTCGGTGGAGCAGTAACTCATGAAGGCGCACACTGTGTAGATGAGGACAGGTTTAAGGTGAATGCCTAACGAAAAGCAACACATAGCAAAGGTTCTCCAGGCGAAATCATAAGTTTTAAGGGTGGAAGCGGCTAAGCCCTTCCTCATGAAGAACCTGGCGGACTTGAGGTGCCTAACTATGGGTCTCGCGTTTAGAAGAGGGAAAGGAGATGGAGAGGGGGGATTCTGACTGGTTGCAGCCTGGCTTCTGGGCAGAGGTTCCAGAATGTCTGAAAATGAAAGCGAGAGAGTGAGTCAGCAACTACGTTGAGGTGGCCGGGGACATGACGGGTTGAGATGATGAAATTGTGGGTGATGGAGGACCACGTGATGCTTCTCATGAAGGGCATGATGTCAGGGCATGGGGAGCGCACTTTGTTGATGATCCCGACCACTGCTTGGTTATCGCATAGCACCGATATGCGTTTCCGGAGCCAGAGTTGGCCCCACACATGGCAAGCTACTGCGATTGGGTAAATCTCGTGCAGGGTGGAGGATGTGGCATGATTGGTGAATGAGAGGGGCCAGGGACCTGTGAACTACTCTCCCTGAAAGAAACCCCCAAAACCAACGGATGGGGCCGCATCCATGAAAAACCTCATTGAGTCTGAGGCAAGGCAAGGCAAGGCAAGGCAAGGCAAGGCAAGGCAAGGCAAGGCAAGGCAAGGCAAGGCAAGGCAAGGCAAGGCAAGGCAAGGCAAGGCAAGGCAAGGCAAGGCAAGGCAAGGCAAGGCAAGGCAAGGCAAGGCAAGGCAAGGCAAGGCAAGGCAAGGCAAGGCAAGGCAAGGCAAGGCAAGGCAAGGCAAGGCAAGGCAAGGCAAGGCAAGGCAAGGCAAGGCAAGGCAAGTTTATCTATATAGCACCTTTCAACACAAGGCAATTCAAAGTGCTTTACAAAAAATGAAAGACATTAAGAAAATTGCATTTAATATCAGTCGTTAAAAAGCAAAGATAAAATTAAAATTAAAAGAAAAAATACATGGATAAAAGTTACAGTGCAGTTTAAGATGTGAGTAGTTCAATTAAAATCAGCGGCAAAAAGAAAAGTCTTCAGCCTGGATTTGAAAGTAGTCAGAGTTGCAGCGGACCGGCAGGTTTCTGGGAGTTTGTTCCAGATATTTGGAGCATAATAACTAAACGCTGCTTTACCATGTTTAGTTCTGACTCTGGGGACAGAGAGCAGACCAGTCCCTGAAGACCTGAGAGATCTGGATGGTTCATAATTTAGCAGTAGGTCAGAAGAGTGCACTATGTTGTCGTA
The DNA here is from genome assembly GCA_031216635.1 of Dissostichus eleginoides. Taxonomy (NCBI): domain Eukaryota; kingdom Metazoa; phylum Chordata; class Actinopteri; order Perciformes; family Nototheniidae; genus Dissostichus; species Dissostichus eleginoides. The sequence goes on along the minus strand of JASDAP010000094.1, from coordinate 334,442 downwards.
GAAAAAGGTGATGCCGTTCCAGTGGTCTAGCAGGAGGGACCAAAAGCGCTGGTCTGAGCGGCATCCTTCGTCTAAAAGGACATGATCGTGAAGGTTTTTAACAGCTGACGCTGCGTCCAGGAGACGGGAGATGAATGAGCGCCCCTGTGGGATGAAGCGCATGGCAAAATTAAGGTGGCCGAGAAGGGAGAGCAGCTGCTGTTTTGTAATGATATGTTGTGCCCAGTAAGACTTAGTGATGTTACGTATGCGCTGCAGTTTGTCGTTTGGGAGAGACGCTTTCATCTCTATGGAGTTGAGAGGGATGCCCAAGAACTCCAGGCTTGTGTCGGGACCTATAGTTTTCTGCTTGGATAGGGGGACACCTAGCTCCTGGAAACAATGTTTTAACAGTGAAGCACCTGAGTTGTCCCATGGGGGATCTATAAGGAGAAAATCATCCAGCAGGTGAAGAACAGATGGGATTCTGACAATGTTCAGCAGGATCCAGCAGAGTGCCTCGGAGAAGGAATTAAAGATGCATGGGCTACTTCTGCACCCAAAAGTAAGGCGGACGGCAAAGTAAAGATTTGAATCCCACCTGATGCCGAACATGTTCCACTGGGACGGATGAATGGGAATGATTTTGAAGGCATCTGTGATGTCTGCTTTGGAGAGCCAAGCTCCTTGGCCTGCAAATTTAATTAGCTTGATTGCGTTGTCGAACGAGGCGTAGTGAAGGGAGAATTTTTCTGATGGGATGAGGCTATTGACGCTGAAAAAGGGGCCGGAGTGGGGTGCAGACAGATCGTAAATAAACCTTTTCTTCTCTGAGTATTTGCGATTGGCTACTCCGATTGGACTAGTGGGGAACACTGAGAATGGGGATGAGTGAAAAGGGCCGATGATATAGCCTTTGTTGAGTTCTTTCTCTATGAGCTGATAAACAATTGCAGGTTCTCTGATGGCCGACTGCAGGTTTTTAGCAACGAAAGTCACGGTGGGGAAAGAGAGGACCCCTACCCTGAAGCCTTGGGAGAGCCCTGAGAGGAGATAATCTACGAACACGGGATCCGGGTGAGTAGATAAGACAGCTGCTAAACGTGTTATGTTAATTGGAGTGGAGGGGTGGATGCTCAGAAGGTTTTTCTGCCATGTGGTTTCTGAAGCAGGGCAGGGATCTTGGGACGGCCACTGCGCCTGGGGCATACCTCGGGTGAGAGTCTTTGCAGAAGCTGCAGATGTGAAGGAAATTACAGACTGAGTAAGTGCAGACATTTTCATTGAAATTATTACAGATCTGCCAGCGCTGCACCTGACGGCCTTGTCTGTCATTTGGAGTTTGGAACGCGGAAGGGGCTTTGAAGGCGGAGAGAGGCACTGAGGGGCAGAAGGGGGAGAGGTGCCCCGGAGTCCCGCAGCTGTTGCACGAGATGACTTGGTGGCCGCCTGTAGACATCACGAGCAGCTCGTTGTCCAGCATGGACCAGTACAGACGGATGTTAGAGTGCGAAGTGCGGCTTTACTTGAAAAGCTCTTATGATAGGAGTAGAACAAATTGTTTCCGTATTTTAGGTTAAGGTCACCGATCAGAGCCAGATAGACGTCTAATTCTGGCCTTCTTCCCGGGTAGACTGAGCATATGACTTCTCGGTATATGCTGAATGCGACCAGGAACTGCCCTATGGAGAGGTCTCTGTTGAGACGGGGGTCTGATGACTTGAATAATGCATTACATTACATTACATTACATTACATGACATGTCACTTGTTAGACACTTTTATCCAAAGCGACTTACATACTCAATACTGTGGGGAATCCCCACAGGAGCAATTCGGCGTGAAGTGTCTCAGGGACACAACGACATGCTAACTGCAGTGGGGTTTGAACCTGTGACCCCCTGATCCGAACACCAACACACAACCCACTGCACCACACGCCACCCCTACTGCGGTGATGCTTCCCCCGGTGGCGATGGATTTATCACACTCGGGGGAAGGCAGGATGAGGCTGACCAGGTTAATGTCCTTCCCTTCGGGGATTTTTGTCCTAAGCCGGGGGGAAATATTAGCAGCTTGGGGGATGTAAGGCCTACCTGAAGGAGGGGCTGGAATGGCAGAAGCCAGAGAATGAGGGGAGGCTTCGGTGTGTGGGAATGTAGGGGCCTGATCCGGCACTAAGCCCGGCAGCGCCATGGCAGAATGAGCGGCCCTGGTGGTTGATGAAGTGGAGGCTCCAGCTGATGCCCTTTCCAGAGACTGAAGGTGAGTGTCGATTAATTGCATGGAGTATTAAAAACACTTTACTACAATCACAAGAAAAGACAATAATTTACAACAGAAATATAAAAACAAAAACACAGGGAAAAGTGTCATACTCCGCTCTGACTAGAAGGCCAGAGAGAAGAAGTGTGTCTTTAGTGAGGATTTAAACCCCTAGTGTCTGGGCCGACCTCACATGGAGGGGCAGAGTGTTCCAGAGCCTGGGGCCAGCTGCTGCGAAGGCTCGGTGCCAGTGTGCGAAATACGGGGGGGTCCGGGGGAGCTCGACCCCCCCGATTAACACCTGAGCCCCCCTGAAAGCCTCAACAGCAACATTTGAGGGGGGTCTCAAATTATAATATTTATTTGTCACTTGCAATGGTCACTAAAATGTTTTTAAGCTTACTATGTCCAGTATTCATAATTCAAAACATTTCTTCACAAATATAATCTATTTTGGCTGGCAAAAGCATTTCCTCGCATAGAATCGGAAACAGACGGCTCTTTAACGGTCGCCCTATTCATTCATTCATATGAACGTCAGAATATAGAATTATTTGACGGCACCCCTGAAGACGCCAGACGGCGCCCCGGTTGAGAAACGCTGCTATAGACTACTGATTGGGCCCGGACTGGCCATCGGGAGGACTGGGAGGTTTCCCGATGGCCTGGCCTGTTAAGTGGCCTGTTGGCCTGAGGATTTCTTTATTTTTTGTATGTATTGTGAACGCAACGCTGCGCAAATGTGGGTCTGCCTCAAACAGGGGGACTGTCTGTCTACATCTAGTCTCTTTATTTTCCCCTCAAAATGCACCAGATTGATGCATTTGACTCCAACATTAAAAAACAAATCGGTATATTGCGCAATAAACGGGAGATGGGACCCCCCCGATTATTGACGGGTATTTCGCACACTGCTCGGTGCCCTCGGGTTTTGAGCCTGGTCTTGGGCACTACCAGCAGCAGCTGGTCAGCAGACCTTAAAGCTCTGGCTGGGGTGTAGCGATGGAGGAGTTCTGCTATATAGGCCGGAGCAAGCCCATTTAGGGCTTTGAAAACAAATAAAAGGATTTTAAAATCAATTCGGAACCGAATTGGAAGCCAGTGTAGTGAGGCCAGAATTGGGGTGATGTGGTCACGCTTTTTGTGGCCAGTCAGAAGACGCGCAGCTGCGTTCTGAACTAGCTGCAGGCGATTAATTGAGGCCTGGTCCATACCCACATACAGAGCGTTGCAGTAGTCCAGTCTCGAGGTAACAAAGGCATTAATGACCCTGTAGGAGCCATGAAACATGTATAGTATTGCGTTTTGTTTTAATATAAGATATTTGTTCGAGCACTATTGATTGGTTGGCTTGGGTCACATGGATATGGGCGGCACTCATTATAATCCTGTTCACCTGCGTGAGGTGTGTGTGTGGAAGAGAGGGTGACACAGGGTCGTTGTACTTTTTGTTGACCGCAAGTTGAAATGATTGCTTTGATTAATATCACGATGTACATGTCCAAGGAGAATAAGTTGATCATCCCAGTTTTCATTAAACCACATTATTTTGCAACAGAGTTTTTGATCTCAGCAAGTACTTTTTTGTAGCGTGTCACACGATATCAAGCAGGCCCGGCCTCAGCCTCTCAGCGACTTTGTTTGTTTCCTGCTGTCGCTATAGACCCTTTCTAGGTCTTCAAAAGATCAAAACGACTTGGTGTTGGCCAATTGTCTTATTTTAAAAAAGCAGGTTTTGACTATGGAGCTGACCTGCTTATCGAATTTAAAGGCGCTATCGAAAGTCACTCCAAGGTTCTTGACAGAGGGGAGGATGTTTTCATTGAGAGAGCCCAGAATATCAAACGGAGAGGCTGGAGGTTGGGGACCAAAAAAGATGGCCTCTGTCTTGCTCTCGTTGAGGTTAAGGAACTTTTTGCTCAGCCAGGATTTGATCTCTGTTAAGCAGTCCATCAACGGCTGTAGTGAGTGTTTGACATGTGCTTTGAGAGGCAGATAGATCTGTACATGGTCGGCGTAACAGTGGAAGGGAATGTTGTGTTTACTGAGAATTGAACCAAGGGGCAGTATGTACAGTAGAAAGAGGATCTTTATTTACGGTCAATTGTTTTTCAACCAATTTCTTTTGTCACCAAAGCTATTACAACTCTAGAATCCTCTAGAAGCCCAGCTTTATGCAGGGTAGAGGTCAACTAGAATAATTTGAAACATGTGAAGGTGTGCAAAGGCGATTTCAAAGTTCACAGGTAATCGCATCATATGAGCTATACCTGAATCCAAACTAGCTTTAAAGAGGCCTTATTATGCTTTTTGGGGTTTTCCCTTTCTGTAGTGTGTTATACAGGTTTTTGTGCAAGATAATGGTCTGCAAGGCTAAAATCCCAAAGTTTGTTCCAGAGGGATTGATTGTGGTTGTTTATACTATAGAATAGTGCAGATACCCCATCACTAAAGGTAAAGCGGATCTTATTTCACTCCCAATACAAATGCATGAGTAATTCCTGCCAATGTTGAGTGATAACATGTTTCATGCTTCCCGAACATGTGTTCTACATGTGTTGCACACTGAGCAAACCTAATTATGGTTTAAAGAAAGTGTGGTGACAGATGCTCTCCCAAAAAAGACACAGACACATACACCACCCTCTGCCCCACCCCCTGAAAACCCTGCCTCCCTACACAACTAATACCGCCCCCTAGTTTCAGAAGAAACCGTTAACACTCAATCAAACTTATTGTACACGCATTGCCTGACCTGTGAGAAGAGTCCTGTCCTGATAGAAAAGTCCAAAACCTCCGGAGAAATGTCTTCTTTCATAAAGAGGATCCTGCTCTCCTCTACGCCTCTCCAGGCCAGCTGGCTCAGCTCACACAACTCAGATCGGTACCGAGCCATGGTGCACACAACACTGCACAGAGACAGAAAACACAAATAATAAAAAAACATCTGCTGCACTGATACTTTATATAATGAATGATGATGAGAAGATGCAACTGTTGGAAATTAACTCATTAAATGAATATGTTGCACTAGTAGCTTTCTCTGGAGACATTTTGATGTTGTTGTGCTATCTTGGCTCATAAATCTTGCCAGGAGTTTGATCTAGTTGACAGCTCATAGAGTTGTATTGTGAACACGGAAATGTTGAGTACCCCATAGTTGTATGTTAGATATATACGCTAAGAAAAAAAATCCGTTCCATGGTGCACCAACGGCTGGAACTGCGACAACAACAACTCTACGGCAGCACTGTCCAAATCTGTTCACAGTTTCTGATCCACTAACAAGTCCTTAAACATTACAGAGCCCATACCGTGTTCCTGTTAGTGTTTACTTCTTGTCTGTCTCCTCCTGTTCATTTATCTGACGTCCAGCACTCCGTCTTAACCTCTTTTCCTTTCTCTTTCTTGATCCTCCTTAGCAACGGCCATTATAGTCCCTGACAGCGGTCTGTAGCCTACTACTACAATGTGTCACATGTTTTGAAATGTTCAGAATCGAGTATTCAACTAAGCCGTGTAATAAAAGTTGTTAGTAGCCTTAAGAGCCTACACAGTTGCTGCACTAAACTACATTTTAGCATTTAAAATACCTAGCCATTATTTTGCGGTTATTTTGGTGAAAGTAACTCATTACAACTCATTACATTTCAGAGACAGTAATATTGTAATGTAACTTATTACTTAAAAAAGACAGTAATAAGTAATATTACTTACATACATTTTGGAAGTACTTGCCCAACACTGGTCACGGCTGAGGAATGCACAGAGCACAGTGAGTTAGATCTGGGTAAGGGTGGGGAGTATCTGGGCTTCTGTTGGAGTTGGCTGGGTTCTACCATTAGTATGACATGTTATTAGCTTACACTTTCATCCAAAGTGACTTACATACACTCAATGGAGCAGTTTGGGGTTAAGTATCTTGCCCAAGGACACTTCAACATGTAATCCGAGAGGCTGGGGTCAAACCACTGACCCTTTGCCTGATAGGTCAGCGCATATACCCCCCTAATCCACAGATATCACAGTAATCTTAAACCCCGGACACACCAAGCCGATTTTGTCCGTCGATGGATGTCAGGCCGACGATGAGCGTCCTGTCGCCCTACTCAGATTGGTGTGTCCCGCACCGTCGTGTCTTTTCGGCCGTGCCGACACCTTTTTGGCCGATTGCCTACCGATTCTACATGTGGAATCGGTAGGCAATCGGCCAAAGGCTGTCGGTCGAATAAATCACTCTGATTGGCTGTTCAGCTAGCGAATCAGTGCATGAGAAGCGAAACGGAAGTGAGGGACGTAAACAAACGATTTAAGAAGGCACACACAGACGGCTATTCTTTTTCATTTTCATCTCTGAAAGACACATTTTATTTGTTGAGTAAAAATAAGTGTTTCTTGTTCTTTCATTTACAAAAACATTATTTCATTCATTTACAGTGGTAAATATAACAATAACAGAATAATATATATATTATTGTATTATAATTATTGATGGATTAATGTGCTCATCACCTTAATGTTGCAGCTGGTAAAGGAGGAGCTGATTTAAATTACATTATATACTGGGGCTGATACCGCCAGTACCGCATGAAACATGTTTTCGATGGAGGAGAGTGAAAATGGAACGCACACGCTATTTGTTGTTTGTTTATATCATGCTGTCTGTTCTTCTTCTCTCGGTGTATCACACAGTCTGTCTTCCGGTTGCTGCCTCTTTTGAATGACGAATACACACTACCGACGCCTGCTGGTAACTAGAGTTATTACCACTCACGCATGCGCAGTTCGTACGTGCTACTTGGCCATCGCCTTTGCGGTGTCTTCCAGTGCGACACATGGGGTGCGTTTCACTTCTCTTATTTTTCATTTCCTCGCTCCTCGGTCTCGGTATCACCGGAAGTTGATTTGTCTGCGCCATCTTGAGTAGCGTCCCAGTGGCTTTATTTGTGCCGGAGGGCCGAGGATCGAGGATCGAGGAGCGATAACGGAGGAGCGATAATCGAGGAACTACCAGACCATCCTCCGGTGAAATCCTCAGACACTCGCCCCGCCCCCTTACTGTGTATCGCTCACTGATTGGACGATGCAGCGCATACACTGATCTGGCTGCTGTCAGACGATCAGCTGTGCGGCGTCATCACAAACGGACGTCGCTTCACGTGACGCTCCGGAGGAAACGACGTCCCATTGCTCTTAAAACTCATTTCCCTGCTTCTCGTGGTTTCCTTGCGTCTCTCCGTGCTTCCCTGGTGGAGGGACTAAACGCAGGGAAACGACGCAAGGAATCCATTTAACCGAAGTGAAACTCACCCATGGCCAAGACGCAGGAGACACGAGGCGACACAACAGTCGGGTCCGTCTGTGTCAGTTCTTTGGTGTCAGCTTGGTGTGTCTCTACCTTTGAACCCATAGAATAGTTGTTTTTGCTTGTTATGCTTTATCAGACCTATTTTATGACTGCGGGAGCATTTTCAAACAGGCTTGGGTGACATAGTCCTGTCTCTCAAGTTTAATTTTTATTGCATCTGTTATGATTCTTGTTATTATATGCAGTTTAGTGATCTTATGTGACACAGCATGATGAAGCCCAGGCCATCTTAAAGCAGAGCAAAGGTAACCCAGAGTAACTTAAAATATGTGTAGGTGATAAGGGTTGATTTTAAAACACACAGGGATTGCATTATACGAGTTCTATCCAAATCAAAACTAGCTATAAAGGGGCCCTATTATGCTTTTTGGGGATTCCCCTCTCCTGTAGTGTGTTATATGTGTTTGTGCATGCAAATGGTCTGAGAAAGGATTAAGGATTAAATTATCTCTCTCTCTCGCTCTCTCTCTCTCTCTCTCAAAAAATGGTCCTGCTGCATGTTCCAGTGTTTGTGGATGAAAACATCATCCGGCGATATTTCCTGAAACTTGGAAAGCAGCATACGCATTCAAAATTGACTTCCTTTTCCCAGAAGTGCTTGAGATTACAAGGAGAGTTTTTGGAATCATCTTTCACTGCAACTATGTTTTGAAGGTACTTGGAAAATTATATAAATAAGTATTTGTCTACAATACAAAATAACTACTGGACCCAAATCAAGTGACCAAAATAACATCAACCAACTAAATAACTCAGCATGTGGTGCACAGTTGCTGCAAGTATGCATGTTCTCCCCTTGTCATTGTATCTGTTAATGGTATCCACTTGTAAATCCCCTTTCACACCTGCAATGCAACCCTAAAATGCTCAAGGCATTAAACAGAGGAGCTGCATATGGGAAACTAAATGTCAAAATCAGGTAGGGTCATGTTCAGCTGTTATTGGAAAGACGGTGAGAATCATGAACTTTGTCGGTAAGGACGGACGTTAAAATCATCAGACGAATACAAGGAATTTTTGAGGACTCAGGACACAGACTAGGAGACCACAGTTAATTTCGCATCAAGTTGTGCCTGCACGCTTTACCCAGATGCCACCAGGTCTGAAACAGGCAGAGACTTGTCTGCGTCCAACGGCTCTCCGTGCAACTCTTGTTTGGTGATTTTGCTGTGAAACTCGTCATAGCCATCCAGCCCCCAACAGCTTTGCTCTGGAATGGAGATGAGGTAATCCGCAATGGCTCTCAGAAAACAGAAAACATGAGGAATTTTGAAAAACGACTCGCTTGAGTCTACATACTTATATTTTTTATTTTTATTTGGTAACTTTTATCCTTCCCTAACTACTTATTTTCTTATCTGCTCTCAAAGATAAACTATTCTTTCATTTATAACGGGTCATTTCAATTCGATTTTTTAAGAGTTATTTTTGTAAATGTATGAATTGAACTTTCAGGACCAACACTAGGCCCTATTTCTTTGTGTGACACTAATTCCCATTTCTTGGTTTTGTTATTTGGAATATTTCAATTCAAAATATTGGAATATTAATACAGGCCCAGCCAACCAACCTGACAACAGTATGATTATACTATTCTAAATGTAATCTGATGTTTAAAGTACTACTTTCCAATGTACAATCAGAAAAGGCTTGATTTATGAAGGCCGTGTTCAGGTGTTTCTACCTGCATACCTTTGCTTCGTTGCATCCTTTCAGAGGGAGGTAGTGTAGCTAGCTGCTCAGACAAGGAGAGAGGGCAGGACAGCAGGTTGAGCTGACGAAACTCCAGCAGGACAAACAGGTGAGACGAAGGGATTGGGGCCTTGACGATTCAAAGAGGATAAAAACCAGTAAGAAAACCAAAAAAAAGTGCAAGAATCAACCAAGCAGAGAAGAAACGGTTAAAGGGCAGTTCCACCAATTGTACACACCAAAGTCTGTAACAGGTCTTGTGGAGTTGTACTGCATATATTTTAAAAGGTAGCTTCAGCCTGTTTCCCTTTAAGGATAGCCTCTACTAGCAAAAAGCAAATGTGCAGAGTTTGTGTTTCTACTGGCACATAAAGGATTGGAAAACCTTTTAGCAAACCCAACGGACATTAAAGAACTAGTGGCGACAGATTGTTGGTGCTTGAGTTCAAACATGTTTGGGCCAAAGTGCCGGCCATTGCAATGGAAACATGAAAAACTGGTTCAGCATCAGCTTCAAACAGCCCTCACTTGGAGCAACAAATGGGGTCTATAAAACGTTTTTCACACATACTTCCCAAGACCTGTAAATCGACACTTATGTGTGAAATTGGTGGAGCTCCTTCTGAGGTGGGGCGGGGCTGTTTGTGTTGGTCCTACAGTATGGGTTATTTGCTTACACCACTTGGTGCCAGAAATAGTTTCCAGGTGACATTTTGTCTTAAGTGTGAACTTGCTGGACTAAAGCCCCTGACACACCAAGCTGACACCAAAGAACACGTCCCGACGGAACCCGACTGTTGTGTCGCCTCACGTCTCCTGCGTCTTGGCCAACAGTCGCACTGGACCACACCGCAAAGACTTCAGCCCACGGCCACGTAGCACGTACGCACCACGCCTGCGTGACTGGCAATAACTCTCCTTACCAGCAGGTGGCGGTAGTGTGTATTCGTCATTCAAAAGAGGCAACCGGAAGACAGACTGCGTGATATATACAAACAACAAATAGCGTGTATTCCATTTTCACTCTCGTCCATCACAGACTGTTTCACAGACTGTTTCACATAACGACTTATCGAAAACATGTTTGAAAAATAATAGCCGTCTGTGTGTGCCTTCTTAATCGTTTGTTTGCGTACCTCCCTTCCGTTTCGCTTTTCATGCACTGAGTCGCTAAGCTAAACAGCCAATCAGAGTGATTTATTTTGCCGACAGCCGACAGCCTCGGCACGGCCGAAAAGATACGACGGTGCGGGACACCAATCTGAGTAGGGCGACAGGACGCTCATCGACGGCCAGACATCTATCGACGGCTGAAATCGGCTTGGTGTGTCCGGGGCTTAAGTCGCATTAAGACCAGAACATCCAGGTTCCAGAACAGCAGATATCCTGAAGCTATCTGCCTCCTTAACACCATAAACATAGCACTGCCGTCCATCTGGTGATTGATGTTGCTGCTAACTTTCCTACAGGTGCTACCTTCATATCCTCAGTGTTCTCATGTGTTGGTTTTGATCTTATTTGTTTTTATGCTTCTAAAATCATTCCATAGGCATGGATATTTATTTTAGGTATCATGTGCTTTAAGGGTGAGTGGTTTTATAATTTGTCTTTTTTTGTCTTTTTTTTGTGAAATTGCAATCATTCATACGGATATGTCAATAAAATATTGACTCTTAAGTTGAATCCTACTCAAAGTATATAGAAAATAACAGTTTACCTGCCGAACTCTGAAGGATGAATGTTTTAAACGTACTAGTCGTTGTGCCCACTGCTGTCCTAAACAAGACATCAGCAGAGTTTTTCTGATCCAGCCGGGCCGACAACAATTGTCACCTTCCCTGCACATCCCTTAAGGAAGGTCTCCAATGTCACTCTGGAATCCATGAAGCCATAATCCCCATCGGGCTCTGTTTGGTGAAAATGTGTTTCAGTTAATGTCGAGCAGACTTCATTAATGCATGATTAGAATAATGGTGTGTATTTATGATGAATTTCTGTAAAGGTTCATTGTTTTTTCACCCATTTATTGTTTCTATCATCTACATGTACCACATAGAAGTACATGATGAAAGCTATCATGCTAACCTGGTGTTCTGCCCCCTTTTCCTGCTGATCCAGCGGTTTGATCAAGTCTGTCCCTCCCTCTGTTTGGCATTCTCAGGCAGACCCACACACTCTCCAGCTGGACGTCCCTCACCGGGTGCTCACTGAGTCACTCCCACCTTCGCTGCAGTAACCGCATCACTGCAGCGATGTACGGTTCCCAGTGATCTGAGGGAATCAAACATTATAAAATGTGTAGAGGGCAGAATTGCTCTTCTTGAGGATACGTCGCAAAGTTGCAATGACAATATATAGTACTTTTTAATAGCAGGTTCAAAGAAACATTTCTGTTAATTTGCAAAAACAAAGTTATTATATAACACTCAACATTCAAAGTGTGTAAAAAGCAACAGTAAGTGAAATGGAATAAATCTTTTGTGCTAGTTATTGCGTTCTGTTAATAATTGCATATGTTATTGTTGATTTAAATTATGTTGCTTATTGCACATTATATTATAAAGAGAGATGTTATGAGATGTAAAGTGACTTTGAGTGACTTTAAATAACAGGTATATTTCTGATAGTATTACTAAAATGTTAAATATTATTGTTAATATAAAATTCTAAATTAATAATTCAGGTGCTGCACATTAACAGATCGGTATGGAGCTATATCAGGGTCATACGTTTTGATCATTCAAAAACATATTTGAAAGTTCAAGTTTTTATCCTGAACTTTGAACAATGATGTATTCAAAATAAAAACAAGTAATTCAAATAATTTTCAGGTTGAATATTAATTTTTATTCAGTTCAACAATATTTTTGAATTGAATATTTATTTTCAGTTTCAAATCTTGTTTTTTCAGGTTTCACATTTTTTTTCACTTTCAGATCTTTTTTTTTTTCGCTTCAGACTTTTGGCCTGGTGTTTCTTGGGGGGTCGGGGCATACCAACGAGTAGTTTGGCATCCTGAGTGACAGCCCTGTCTGTCATGTTGCCTTCATGGATGTAAGGTAGCGCGAGAAATATAACTCAACACTTTCTATACACAATACTCCCGTGATTGGTGGGAAAAAAAACTGATACCAGCGTCAAAGTTCCGTTAAGCGAGCTGTTGAGCATTGTAGTTGGCATCAATCGCGGGATAAGAGCAATATACTGTGCTGGATTGTGAAATTACGTATCCGCAATTAAACGTTGTCCTTCCCCACTTCCACGTAGCTCCGTGAACGCAGCATAGTATTGGCTTGGCTTTTGCGATCAGATCAGAATCAGAATACCTTTATTAGTCCCACAGAGGGGACATTTACATTGTTACAGCAGAGCAGAGCAAAAGACAGCTTAATGTTACCTAAAGGATGCATACAAAAAGTATTGAAGATTAAAAAAAGATTATAATTTTTTTTTTAATTACACAATTTAATAATACACACCCTGTAACAGATCTGAGGATTTAGCAGCAGGTATATGCACAGTTTTTAACGGCACATATTGCACATATTGCACATAGTTGGTATCAGTTTTTTTCCCACCAATCACGGGAGTATTGTGTATAGAAAGTGTTGAGTTATATTTCTCGCGCAACATTACATCCATGAAGGCAACATGACAGACAGGGCTGTCACTCAGGATGCCAAACTACTCGTTGGTAAGCCCCGCCCCCCCAAGAAACATCAGGCCAAAAGTCTGAGAGCGAAAAAAAAGATCCGAAGGCCAAAACAAATGTGAAACCTGAAAAAACAAGATTTGAAACTGAAAATAAATATTTGATTCAAAAATATTGCTGAACTGAATCAAAATAATATTCAACCTTAAAAATTATTTGAAATACTTGTTTTTATTTTGAATACTTGAACTTTCAAATAAATTGTATTTTTTGGAATGATCAAAGCTTATGACCCTGATAAAGCTCCATACAGATCATGTTGCTCTTAGTCAAGTAAGCTTGTTTTGGTTCAGCTCATCTGAACTCGAGAACCGGCTGTCATTGGTAATATGATACTCAGTTAAGGAAACAGAGTTACGATGCCAGTAACCCCTTTACATGTGCACATTACTGTGGAATGGAAACATCTCATTCCTCTCATTTCAAATTTTATGGTTACATCTTGATGTTGGTAGCAAGCCACACTCACACCAATAATTCTGTCAAGGAAATGCGAGAGCTTCATGTCAAGGCATCAAGGACATAATGTTACATATGAGCAGATGCAAAGAGAAAACTCAAAGACACTTTTAGTTTATGGAAACTGGATACTATATTTTAAATGGAATGAGAGTTGCTCACCTTTTCTGTGCGATGACATTTGTGATTTATTGTGTATTTGTTTGGCCCCGCCGCCCACCCCGTGTACTTTACATTGAAAGGTCAAACACATAAAAAGTGCTTCAGTCAGCTCACAAATAAACTCTTTCAAAAGTTCACAGTACAAAAAGAAAAGAATGACCTTTTATAGTAAGTCAAAAGACAAACTCTTTTTTTAACATCACAGTACTGCAATTTGACATATTAGCAGCATGGCTGACTGAATCCAGTTCTAATAAATCAATGAACTTTAACCGGGTGCCAAGTTAATTTGTAGCTGCAATATAACAAAGTTGACGCGTTGTGTGTGTGTACTACCAATCCGTGGGTGTTTGATGAGCTGCTTCTCTGAAAGCGGCGAAGAGGTCTTGCCATCCGTTACACTAGGACTGGAATTTTCACAATCATCTACAATGCAGAAAAAAAAAAAACATATAGTACAGAACAAATCCTGGAGAATACTGGAGCATTACAAAAAAGACTAGTGCTATCATGAGTGGTCAAAGCGTTTTCACACCATACAATCCAACTCAGCAGACAAGCTTTTTACATACGCTTCAACAACTGTCTTGTGCCTCAACACAACACCCAACCTGTGACCTCCCATCTTCTCTCTTCCTTCTCAGTACACCAACACCTATCTAATTACATTGAGCTGGTGTAATGAGATACTGTTGACACAGCACGACTATGGAGTGGGAGGGCTTTACTGAGAGCCATCAATCTGCTGCTTTCTCACTGCCCCTGCTAGGTAGAGCAAATCTGAACATCACATCATAATTTATACTCACACATTTACTATTGGACAATGTTTTAAAATTCTCAGAATAGTCTGTAGAAATGTGATTTTATCAGACATAATGTTTATGTGATGCATTTTCCCTGATGTGACCTTACTATTTTACTTTATTAGTGCTTTTCCCTCGCTTGATAGATTCGGTAGATGTTAGAAACACTGATTAAATACATTTCTTGACATCCAAGGCACATCTCAAAGCAGTGTCATGGCGAAAAAAAGAAAGAAAAAATGCTTACAGTATGTTTCCTACTGCTTAAAGCATTCCATTTTGGTTGGAACATTCTTTTTAATTCATCAATAGACAGTCAACCTATCCACGGCGAGCCTTGTAACCTCCCACTCATTGATGACATGGAACTACTCAAATGACATGATGGAGTATGACAGTGGGTCCCTAACAAATGTGGCTCAGATACATACAATAAAAGCACTTTAAACCCCAAGACCAGAGTGCTGTACAGTCAAATAAACAAAACAAAAACATACAAAAAATAACAATTAATTAATTTTCAAGTTCAAAATAAATATCCCCATTATATTCCAATGTTATGATTATTCAGGAGAACAGAATAGTGTTGATCGAGCTCAGTATACCCTCATTGGGATGCCATCCATTTTAAACTTGTTTGTGTGCAATGCAAATAGTAACTTGTGTGCTTCACTATTGCTTTTCCAATAAAAGTTGCTATTAATTAGAAAATGATTTTCCTCTCATGTTCTCATCTCCCCAGAATGAACCACCACTACTAATATTTAAAGGCACAAATGACCAAACAAGCACAATTACAAAAGAATTAGACCATAATGTCCACTGTCATCTACCTTAGTAACTTATTACATAAGGTAGGGATTCTCCCAAATGTAGTATCAGCACAATATTTTAAATACCTCATGACCCATCTGTCATCCTTACCATATTTGGCACATCAGTCTGTTGAACTTCTGCAATGTAAGCAAGCCAGACTGAATATAAGGGGTCCACGGACTGCTTGAGGTGTGTGGTGGATGACCAGTGGAGTGCCTGCTTGTGGTGAGGGGGTCTTGTCTTATGCATTGTATTTTAAGAAATCTGTTAAAAACGTCATGATAATGTATTTATTAATATTCAAAGCAATCTTTGCTTTCCTCTGACACAATATGTAATATATACTTTTCACTTAACTTTAAAATTAATAATTATTAATAATAATAATATTTATTTTTATTTCCTGCACTGACTAATTATTTTCTTTTTCATTAGGTTTGTGGAATACGACATTTTTTTCACAAGTGGGAAGAGTAAGGTATGTACAACTTTTACCATTCATTTTCTTTTTTCAAGTGTTTGTTGTTTTACATCAGTGATCTCAGGTTTTAAAATGTAAAAGCTAGTGTTCATTTTTTACTTCAATCAGTCAACTTCATTTTATTTATACAGCCAAATATAAAAAATGAGCTTGAATAGTCTTTACAATCTGTACGCCATTTGGACCCCTTTAATGGGGAAAAAGGGAATATACCTCAGGAATAGAAACTGAGGAGGGACCTCACGTGACAGAAACACATGCAATAGACATTTGGTGTGCAGAGTTGAGCGACTTAATACAATTACAGTAAAGGTCCCTTGTAATGATGCAATGCAATGAAAATTATTCTGATGTGGATATATTAACTGTTTAGTATAAGACCATAAAAAGTATTCAATGTTCAATGGCATGAGCTGACATGATTCTAAAATCGATGTTGTTTGACTTGCTACCCAGACATAGACCGCAATCATGAGTACAGACGCGGAGATGGCCATATACGGCGCGGCTGCCATTTACCTCCGTAAACCAGAGAGGGAAAGAATTGAGGCTCAAAGCGCACCTTTTGATGCCAAGAGTGCCTGCTATGTGTCTGATGTCAAGGAGCTGTTCTTGAAGGGAACAATCCTCAAGAAAGATGGTGGCAAAGTCACTGTCAAAGTCTTGACCACTGAGGAGGTTTGTATCATTAAATCAGTGTGTATAAGGAATTCAATTTGATCAGTTCTTATTCTAACACATTTCCTGTTCTAGGAGAGGGTAGTGAAAGAAGAGGACGTCTTTCCAATGAACCCTCCCAAGTATGACAAGATTGAGGACATGGTCATGATGACCCATCTCAATGAAGCCTCTGTGCTGTATAACCTCAAAGAACGTTATGCAGCATGGATGATCTACGTAAGACAATTTGCCTAATGACATTAAAAAATGATGCGGGAAACATGAAGTGACATTTAAATGATCTATGATCCCTTGTAGACCTACTCTGGGTTGTTCTGTGCCACTGTGAACCCCTACAAGATGCTCCCAGTGTACGATATGGAAGTTGTAAATGCCTA
Organism: Dissostichus eleginoides; assembly: GCA_031216635.1. NCBI lineage: Eukaryota > Metazoa > Chordata > Actinopteri > Perciformes > Nototheniidae > Dissostichus > Dissostichus eleginoides. The sequence goes on along the minus strand of JASDAP010000094.1, from coordinate 317,644 downwards.
CAGAGGCAAGAAGCGTATGGAGGCTCCACCCCACATCTTCTCTGTCTCTGACAACGCTTATCAGTTCATGCTTATTGGTAAGTCATTACTACACCAATGTAGAATTGATCAGAAACAAGGTTGCTCTTTCAGTTACACATACTAAATTGTTTTATTTTTCATTGAACAGATAGGGAGAACCAGTCTGTCTTGATCACGTAAGTTTGCTACATTTACATTTGTTGACTTTGTTCAAAAACGGCAAATATCTTGATCAAATTGTATATAATTTCTCTCTATACCTAGTGGAGAATCTGGTGCTGGAAAGACTGTGAACACCAAGCGAGTCATCCAGTACTTTGCAACCATCTCAGTTGGTGGAGGCAAGGCGAGAGACACATCAAAGGTATGTAACTCTATGATGATTACAAATCAAGATTCTTTACCTTTATAATTTGTCCAGGGATTAAGAAATAAAGTAATTTCCTGATAGCAGTTCCAAACTTGGTTTATAGGGTTCACTGGAGGATCAGATTATTGCAGCCAATCCCCTGCTGGAGGCTTATGGTAACGCCAAAACTGTGAGGAATGACAACTCTTCTCGTTTTGTAAGTATGGAACAGTTTCTACACACGAGAGGATCATTTTTACATATTGCACATGTGGAGGGTCATTATTGATTATGTCATTCCAAACAGGGTAAATTCATCAGAATCCATTTCCACGCATCTGGCAAACTGGCTAGTGCTGATATTGAGACTTGTAAGTAACAATCCTTATAGTATACAAACTACTGTAAGTAAGATTTAGCCTGGCTCTGACATGATCAAAACTTGTAGATCTGCTGGAGAAGTCTAGAGTCACATTCCAGCTTCCTGATGAGAGAGGCTACCATATCTTCTACCAGATGATGACTGCCCACATACCTGAGCTGATCGGTAAGAAGATTACAATATTGCATATTTTTCATCCTACAGCTTTACATATGAAACACGTTTATTGACATGTTTTCCCCTTTCTTAAATCTGCAGAATTGTCACTCATTTCAACCAACCCCTACGACTTCCCCATGTGCAGTCAGGGTCATATCACTGTGGCCAGCATTGATGACAAAGTTGAGCTGGAAGCCACCGATGTAAGTGATGTTTACATTTATTTTGTGCTGACATGCAAATCAAAACGGCTCTTTCAAGTTCATTTTCTAAAAGGGTTTATGTTTTGTGTGGGCACTTCTTTTGAAATCAGAATGCTATTGATATCCTGGGCTTCACTAATGAAGAGAAGATGAGCATTTACAAGATGACCGGTGCTGTGCTTCACCATGGTAACATGAAGTTCAAGCAAAAGCAGCGTGAGGAGCAGGCTGAGCCTGATGGCACAGAGGGTGAGTATTTCATCTTAGCTCAAAGCTTAGAGCTTAGCAACAACATTGGTACATTTCTTGATAACATTGTGTTCTTCACAAATTATGATGGACATTTCTGAATTATTTTCAGATGCTGACAAGGTTGCTTATTTGCTGGGTCTGAACTCCACTGACATGCTGAAGGCTCTGTGCTATCCTAGAGTGAAGGTCGGAAATGAGTATGTCACCAAGGGACAGACTGTACCTCAGGTAATAGAGATTTACTGGTAACCCTTCATTCAAATGTACAGTAGATGTGTTTTTATATTAGGTCAAATTAAATCTCCAGTCAGTTTTTAACACCAGATGCAGTACGAAAGTTAGCTCTACTATTAAGAAGTTTATTTATGTATCAAATGAGTCGAATTACCAGTTATCCAGCATTTTATAAAAACTGTTTAGCAATCATGATGAAATGATATGCTTGTTTTTATTCAGGTGAGTAACGCAGTGCCTGCCCTGGCCAAGTCCATCTATGAGAGGATGTTCTTGTGGATGGTCATCCGTATCAACCAGATGTTGGACACCAAACAACCCAGGCAGTACTATATTGGAGTCCTGGATATTGCTGGCTTTGAAATCTTTGATGTAAGAAATTCTGAAAATGTTACTTTTCAAGTCAAAATCATTATTATTGCCTGTTGCAAGAGATCATTCTGATTATTTGTCCCAACGCAGTACAACAGCATGGAACAGCTGTGCATCAACTTCACCAATGAGAAACTGCAACAGTTCTTCAACCACACCATGTTCGTCTTGGAGCAAGAGGAGTACAAGAAGGAGGGTATTATCTGGGAGTTCATTGACTTTGGTATGGACTTGGCTGCCTGCATTGAGCTGATTGAAAAGGTAAACACTTCATTTTGTATCATATGTATCTGTTTTTTTATTTGTTATAATGTATCACTAAACGATATACCTCTTTCAACTTTTTCAAGCCAATGGGCATCTTCTCCATCCTTGAAGAGGAGTGCATGTTCCCCAAGGCCTCAGACTCATCCTTCAAGAACAAGCTGTATGACCAGCATCTTGGCAAAAACAAAGCATTTGAGAAGCCAAAGCCCGCAAAGGGCAAGGCTGAGGCCCACTTCGCCATGGTGCACTATGCTGGTACCGTGGACTACAACGTCACTGGCTGGCTGGACAAGAACAAGGATCCCCTGAATGACTCTGTCATTCTGCTGTACCAGAAATCCTCAGTGAAACTGCTGGGGTCTGCTGTATCCTCCAGTAGTTGAAGGTATGATTTTAACTACAGTTAACTCAAACTCATTTCCATATATTTGTATTATTATTTGATCTCATCAACTGTTACTTGTGTTTGTGCAATTTTTGTGACATTCTAACAAAAACATCAACAGAGAAGGGAGGGAAGGGAGGCAAGAAGAAGGGTGGTTCTATGCAGACTGTGTCTTCACAGTTTAGGGTACGGTACATTGCAATCTCATCTTAACAATATATCGGTTTGTAATCAAACTAACATGTTACCATTGTTGATCTACAGGAGAACTTGGGCAAGCTGATGACTAACTTGAGGGCCACCCATCCTCACTTTGTGCGCTGTCTGATTCCCAATGAGACAAAGACTCCAGGTACATATACAACAGACCTTGATAGTCTTGATGACTGGGTTAGGTTTTGTTTGCACAGAATTCATTTTGTATGGCTTCAACTTAGACATTTCATTAGAATTCATTATGAAATGTGTTTGTTCAGGTTTGATGGAGAACTTCCTGGTTATCCACCAGCTCAGGTGTAATGGTGTCCTGGAGGGTATTAGAATCTGCAGAAAAGGTTTCCCCAGCAGAATCCCCTATGCTGACTTCAAGCAGAGGTATCAATAGTTATTTTAAAATATGTTTTAATGAAACTGAATACAAATAAAATGCTTTCACTTAACATAAACTTTTTCATATAGATACAAGATACTGAATGCCAGTGTCATCCCTGAGGGTCAGTTCATGGACAACAAGAAGGCTTCAGAGAAGCTGCTTGGGTCAATTGATGTTCCTCATGATGAGTACAGATTCGGACACACAAAGGTAAGCACCTTGATTGCATTTATACACTTCAGTGTTCTTATCAAGGGCTGTCAATTAATTCCTGCTTGATGGAATGACATCGCCAAAACGTCTCACATTATTGTGACGGAAATTAAGGCCATGAATGAAGGAACGATTAAGACATGGAAGTGGAGAAATGTCGCCCCCAAGTGACCATTGATAGGTATTTTAAATCTTGCCTTGTACACAAAGTGATTCTGGAAATGTTATGACATTCTGTCTAAGGGGGTTCTTCAGATTTAAACGTTTTTTGAATGACTATTTAATTGACCATTACTTGGTTATCATACTGCAAGTCTGACTTGGTTGAAAATAGAATACATTTATGTTCTCTCTGTGTTCAGGTGTTCTTCAAGGCTGGTCTGCTTGGTACCCTTGAGGAGATGAGAGATGAAAAACTGGCATCTCTGGTCACCATGACTCAGGCTATATGCCGTGGTTTCCTCATGAGAAGGGAATTTGTGGAGATGACAGCAAGGAGGCATGTTGAAAACAGCAAGTTTGAGTGAAAAGTCATGACATTAATAATAAAGTATATATTTAGTTCCTAACAGCAATTTACTTTCCACAGGGATGCCATTTATACCATCCAGTACAACGTGCGCTCCTTCATGAATGTGAAACACTGGCCATGGATGAAGGTCTACTACAAGATTAAGCCTCTGCTGCAGAGTGCTGAAACTGAGAAGGAGCTGGCAAATATGAAGGAGAACTATGAAAAAATGAAAAGTGACCTGGCTACTGCCCTGGCCAAGAAGAAGGAACTGGAGGAGAAGATGGTTTCCCTTCTGCAGGAGAAGAATGATCTGACGCTGCAAGTCTCATCCGTAAGTAAACATCAACAGACAAATAGATTGTTCATGTTTGTGAATATGAAAGCGCTAACGTGTTTTCATAAAAATGGTCAAGGAAGGAGAAATCTGTCTGATGCTGAGGAAGATGTGAGGGACTTATCAAGAGTAAGATTCAGTTGGAGGCCAAACTCAAAGAGACAACTGAGAGACTGGAGGATGAAGAAGAAATGAATGCTGAGCTCACTGCCAAAAGAGAAAGCTGGAGGATGAATGCTCTGAGCTCAAGAAGGATATTGATGACCTGGAGCTTACCTTGGCCAAAGTGGAGAAGGAGAAACATGCCACTGAGAACAAGGTTTGAATCATGATCTGTCCATTAAGTGAATTAATGATAGTGTTTGTATTGACGATTTCTTGCACACTTAGGTGAAGAACCTGACCGAGGAGATGGCCTCTCAGGATGAGAGCATTGCTAAGCTGACCAAGGAAAAGAAAGCCCTTCAGGAGCTCATCAGCAGACTCTTGATGACCTGCAGGCAGAGGAAGACAAAGTCAACACTCTGACTAAGGCCAAGACCAAGCTTGAGCAGCAAGTGGATGATGTAAGTTTACAGTCACTTGATTTGGCAAAGCAAGATTATTCTTGAACATGATAATTAAAATGTATACCTTTGTTTAGCTTGAGGGTTCTCTGGAGCAAGAGAAGAAGCTGCGTATGGACCTGAGAGAACCAAGAGAAAGCTTGAGGGAGATCTCAAACTGGCCCAGGAATCCATCATGGATCTTGAGAATGACAAGCAGCAGTCTGATGAGAAAATCAAAAAGTAACTTAGTTTTTCTGTTTGCACAACACATTTTTTTAAAGAAGTGTTCAATTGCATGAACTCAATGCACTTTATCAATTTCACAGGAAGGACTTTGAATGCAGTCAGCTCCTTAGCAAGATTGAAGATGAGCAGTCTCTGGGTGCTCAGCTCCAGAAGAAGATCAAGGAGCTCCAGGTGAGATATTGTGTTACACTTAACAATACTGCATACATTTGCTATTATGTGTAATAAAGTGAATGATTGCTAAAAGAGAAAACATCTACATTCAACAGGCTCGTATTGAGGAACTGGAAGAGGAGATTGAGGCTGAGCGTGCAGCTCGTGCCAAGGTTGAGAAGCAGAGAGCTGACCTCTCCAGGGAACTTGAAGAGATCAGTGAGAGGCTGGAGGAGGCTGGAGGTGCCACCGCTGCTCAGATTGAGATGAACAAGAAGCGTGAGGCTGAGTTCCAGAAGCTCCGTCGTGATCTTGAGGAGTCCACTCTGCAGCATGAAGCAACTGCTGCTGCCCTTCGCAAGAAGCAGGCTGACAGTGTTGCTGAGCTGGGAGAGCAGATTGACAACCTCCAGCGTGTCAAGCAGAAGCTTGAGAAGGAAAAGAGTGAATACAAGATGGAGATTGATGACCTCTCTAGCAACATGGAGAATGTTGCTAAGGCAAAGGTACACTAGCATTACATGCTTTTTATTATTATATTATGTTACCAATATGAATATAGCACATCATGTAAATTATTTGTGAATAAAATCTGATCATTGATCTTGTTTATTTTTTCCTCATTAGGGAAATCTTGAAAAGATGTGCCGTACTCTTGAGGACCAACTTAGCGAACTGAAGACCAAGAATGATGAAAACGTCCGCCAAATCAATGACACAAGTTCACAGAAAGCACGTCTCCTGACAGAAAATGGTATCTACATGTTTTTGGTGAACGATCTGTGGAGTGTATGATTGAGAAACGTAACACAAACTAACGTATTGTAATATTTTTCACACAAGGTGAGTTCAGCCGTCAAGTTGAAGAGAAGGAAGCTCTTGTCTCTCAGTTGACCAGAGGCAAGCAGGCCTCACACAGCAGATTGATGAATTGAAGAGACAGATTGAGGAGGAGGTTAAGGTAAGAAACCATTAAGATGTATATTTGTATGATTTGTTTGTGATTTAGAAATTGTGTAAAGGTTAATAATATTTCTTACAACAGGCCAAGAATGCTCTTGCCCATGGCCTGCAATCAGCCCGCCATGACTGTGATCTGCTGAGGGAGCAGTTTGAAGAGGAGCAGGAGGCCAAGGCTGAGCTGCAGCGTGGAATGTCCAAGGCCAACAGTGAGGTGGCTCAGTGGAGATCGAAGTATGAAACTGATGCTATCCAGCGCACTGAGGAGCTTGAGGAATCCAAGTGAGTGACATTCAAACTGTTAAATGGCCAGAAGTGTAGCATTTAAGCAACAACTCTACTGATTCCTGAATTGCTGGTAATGATATTAGTATTTTAAAATGTGTATAGCTTCTTACTTTCAGATATGCAAATATAATTAGAAAATAACTTGTCACTTTATGAGTTTAACTGAGCCTAAAATACCTCAATTTCCAAACAGGAAAAAGCTTGCCCAGCGCCTTCAGGAGGCTGAGGAACAGATTGAGTCAGTGAACTCCAAGAGTGCTTCTCTTGAGAAAACCAAACAGAGGCTCCAGAGTGAGGTGGAGGACCTCATGATTGATGTGGAGAGGGCCAATGGCCTTGCTGCCAACCTGGACAAAAAGCAGAGGAACTTTGACAAGGTAACACAATTGACTTTATGTGGCCAAACCACACAAACGATGACATGAATATTTATTTCGCCCTCTTACGTGAACATAACCAAATGAACTGTATGAATTGTATTATTAAGGTGTTGGCAGAGTGGAAGCAGAAGTACGAGGAGGGTCAGGCAGAGCTTGAGGGAGCACAGAAGGAGGCTCGTTCTCTCAGCACTGAGCTGTTCAAGATGAAGAACTCTTATGAGGAGGCTCTTGATCATCTGGAGACCATGAAGCGTGAAAACAAGAATCTGCAACGTGAGTTATACAAAATGTAACATAAAAAAAATTGATATTTTACAATTTAAGGTTCAACAATATGATAAAACACATGTATCTTTCTGCAGAGGAGATCTCAGATCTGACTGAACAGATTGGCGAGACTGGCAAGAACATCCATGAGCTGGAGAAGTCCAAGAAGCAGGTGGAGACAGAGAAGACTGAGATCCAGACAGCTCTTGAAGAGGCTGAGGTATTGTTTTTTCCTGGGAGTTTATAACATTAAAAATCATTGACAAATATATCAGTGTTTGAAGGCAAAGATGAGTGTTTAATTGTTTGATTTCATTAGGGAACTCTGGAACATGAAGAGTCTAAGATCCTTCGTGTTCAGCTGGAGCTCAACCAGATTAAGGGTGAGGTGGACAGGAAGCTTGCAGAGAAAGATGAAGAGATGGAACAGATCAAGAGGAACAGCCAGAGAGTGACTGACTCCATGCAGAGCACTCTGGATTCTGAGGTCAGGAGCAGGAACGATGCCCTGAGAATCAAGAAGAAGATGGAGGGAGATCTGAATGAGATGGAGATTCAGCTCAGCCATGCCAACCGCCAGGCTGCTGAGTCCACGAAGCAGCTCAGGAATGTGCAGGCATTGCTGAAGGTATTGTATAAAACACAAGTGTTACATATAATATATTTCATAAGGCTACATTTTGGCATTCATGGATATATTTCGGATCTTTTTATCACTAGGATGCTCAACTGCACCTTGATGATGCTGTCAGAGCCCAGGATGACTTCAAGGAGCAGGCTGCTATGGTGGATCGTAGAAACGGTCTTATGGTGGCTGAAATTGAGGAACTTAGAGCTGCTCTGGAACAGACAGAGAGAAGTCGCAAAATTGCTGAGCAAGAGCTGGTTGATGCCAGTGAGCGTGTTGGACTTCTTTACTCCCAGGTGAACAAACACAATCATTTTTTCAATAATTCAAGAATCTAATGAGATCTTAAATATTGTGAATATTAGACAGGTGTTGACTTAGGAGGCTAAATCTTTTAACCTTTTAGAACACAAGCCTTGTGAACACCAAGAAGAAACTTGAGACAGACCTGGTCCAGATCCAGGGTGAAGTGGATGACATTGTTCAGGAAGCAAGGAATGCAGAGGAGAAGGCCAAGAAGGCCATCAGTGATGTAGGTTTCAATGTCATGTGTTCTTACTTTAACAGCAATGTTTTTTTTCTAGATATTTCTAATTTACTTGTTTTGCTGACTCCTCCAGGCTGCTATGATGGCTGAGGAGCTGAAGAAGGAGCAAGATACTAGTGCTCATCTGGAGAGGATGAAGAAGAACCTGGAGGTTGCTGTTAAGGACCTGCAGCATCGTCTGGATGAGGCTGAGAACCTGGCCATGAAGGGTGGCAAGAAGCAGCTCCAGAAACTTGAGTCTAGGGTAAAAAAAATCAGACTCAGATTTACATATCTGAAGAAAGACTTTGAAAAAGGCTGGATACTTAATGTTTTAATGTTATTCAAAAGGTACGTGAGCTGGAGGGAGAGGTTGAGGCTGAACAGAGACGTGGAGTAGATGCTGTTAAAGGTGTTCGCAAATACGAGAGGAGAGTTAAGGAGCTCACCTATCAGGTAAAGTCACTTTCATAGTTAACATGTACAGTACAAATATTATCCTACAAACTAACATTTTAAAATATTAAAACATGCAAATCTAAACGTTCTATCTCAGACTGAGGAGGACAAGAAAAATGTTGCCAGGCTGCAGCATCTGGTTGAAAAAATTGCAGCTGAAGGTGAAGGCCTACAAGAGGCAGGCTGAGGAGGCGGTGAGGACAACACATATATATTCCAAACATTGGGAACTTGATTCCATGTCTCATTTAATTCACAAAAGATGATTTTAAACACTGAAACATGTTTATACTTCTTGTATTTAAGGAGGAGCAGGCCAATGTCCATCTGTCCAAGTGCAGGAAGGTCCAGAATGAGCTGGAGGAGGCTGAGGAGCGTGCTGACATTGCAGAGTCCCAGGTCAACAAACAGAGAGCAAAGAGCCGTGACTCTGGCAAGGTAACTATATGTCGGTTTAGGGCAAAATAAGCAGAATCTTTACATTCACTTCACAAAGCTTTAGCTTTAATTACTATGAAATTAACTGTTTATAATCCTCTTTGTCACCTATAGTTTATTCAAACTCACAAAAACCATGTATCTGTTTTTTTTTACAGGGAAAAGAAGCAGCAGAGTAAAGCACAAGGAGTGTTTCCCTGTGTTGAATCATATAATATGAATCAATTCATGCTGAAATAAAGCTTAAGCTGTTAAACTTGAATTATGTCTGTCACTCTTGTTTTTCTCTGCTTACTATGAAAGGTAGTTGATGGGAGATTTTGTGGCGGCACGTGGGAGGGTTTGTTTGAAATCCTATTTAACCAAAAAGCCAGACAACGCCACCTTGGGAATTGCACCCAAGGACATAATTATTCAAAGTACCAATAAGGCACTCCGGTTCGTAATACTGAGGGGCAGGAGACATGGTTCCAATTCATCAAATGTTTTATTTCATGTATTAAAATATCATTAAAAACACAGTAAGAACAACATACACACTGGAAATAAAGGGGGACATCTGAATTCAGGGATGCTGAGGCTTACCAGTGGATGGAGGTGAAGAGGGGTGAGAGGGATCCCAACAAAGTAAATTAAGGCATCCGTGATCACTACACACTCACTCACACGAAGGAACACCAAAATCAGGGGAGCACAGCACGACACGCTAGTGAGCACGCTCATGAAATGTTCGCTGTTCACTGTATGCCTCGCAGCAGAGTTACTGTGCGGAGCGCATAAAGCAGACCCTTCACACAATAGCGAGGGGTAGAGCGAGGGATCGCAGATGCCGTCGTGCTCGAGGACGGATCAAAAATAATTAAACCTAAATGGCTCGTGAATTATACTTTGGCGGCCGTTAATATACCTGGGAGGCCCGCCCAAGTAAAGTCTATGTGTGGGAAATCCTGCTATTGTTGTTATTGTTTTATTATTTTACTCCTATTGTGTTGTTTTATATTTGTTCCCTGTAAAGCGCTTTGGTCAACTGAGGTGGTTTTAAATGTGCAATATAAATAAATAAAGATTGAGATTGAAAGTTACAACCGGCCCTTTGAGTGCAACCATAATGCTAATGTGGCCCGCGATGAAATTGAGTTTGACACCCCTTCTCTAAGGCCTAGAGGTCGACTGTAGGCTGTTAACCCAGAATGCAAGTGCTATTTTCTACCCAGGTCAAAGCTGTCTTACCCTTGCAATCTTGAGGAGGGAAGATGGATCATTCTGAGGCAGATGTTTTAAGGAGCTGCGTTTGGAGGCAGACTGGAGTGTTGATGAAGGCAGCTGTATGACTTCCAGCCATTCTTCCACTGCTATTGTCTTATTGGTTTGGGTCAACACGAAGAACCAAACCCAAGATGTCTGAGATGATTTACAGCCAAGCATATTAGTCATCTCAAACTCCAGAGAAGAAGATCTACCGTTAACTGCTCTCTCAAATGGTAATGATGTTGCTTCAGATGTCATCAAGGGATTTTGCTATGAGATGGGACACCACAGCATGAGGGCTATGATAAATATTCCATCTAAAGGCTACGCATGGAGATCAGAACATGCACCCCCTGAAGAAGTGTTTACTGGACAATATGACAGAAGCAGAACAAGTGGACACCAGTTACAACTTGCTATAAGTGTTTTGGAAGATTTTTCATTATGTATAATCAAGTATTAAATTGTATGGTACTTTGTTATTAGGCTATGTATGTACGTTTGTTAAACTTGAATGGGACAAATTGATTTTTTCCTCTTAATCATACTGAGGTTTTTAATGATTTTCCATTTTAGTAGAGTGGGATTAGCGCAATAGTCTTTCCACCTTTTGTGTTATAATCAAAAGGGTGTTTTTTGGCTATTGTGAGTAGGTAAGACATGTGACCTGTGACTTTTGTCTTGAGTAAAATAAATAAGTATTTTTCAGAGAGTCATTTTGGACATTCCAGGGCGGATCTCAAAAGGTTATTTGTAAGAGTATTTATTGGATGATCTGGAAACTTAAATTAATAAAAGGAGGGAATGTTATATCAATCTTGGACCTAGTCATAGTAACTAGGTATGTTATTGAATTACAGCTTCCAGAGAAGAGGCTAATCATCTCTTTGCTAATTATTAGGCTATATTTAGATTATAATAAAGTTAAGTCTTTGTTCATTGGATAATTCATATCCTGCAAGACTCCTAAAGACGTCATGAGATAATGACCTTTCGACATCTGGAACTTACATGTTGCTCTGATGTTGGTGCGTCTATTTGGAGAGCATGATGTTCGAGTGCTAGTTAAACATGATTAGGGAAAATGAGTGTGTGGTCATTACAGCTGCTGTATAGGCTGTGTGAAACTTCTACTTTGTTGGGAGCATTGCTGTATGCTTGAGGGCAGGTAATGTTACCCCATTGTTGTTTGTTGTTGCGCAACTAAATAAAAATGATTAATTTCAACTATGTCTGTGTTTGTGTTTTATTGATTCCTCTCTGTTTCATTCTTTCCTGTTGTGAGGGTTGATTTGCCACAACACCCCATCATGCATTAGCTGTTATCCTTGCTAACAGAGATACACTTGTTGAGACTGTCAAGAGTCAGAGACTTTTTAGTGCGGCAGCTTAGAAAAATTATGCGGACACGCCGGATAAAAGCACCAGATTTTTTCCATGTGTAGTGTCTTCGGACATACTAAACTCCGAAATGTTTTTCGGATTTCATATCGCATTAACACCATATCCCAACGTGCATTGCGGCTAAAACATCCAATCACCGAGCTTCAACCATAGCTGAGGATCTTGGGTAATCAGTTCAGTGGGTGTGTATCGCAATGAGACTCGAAATTTCCCATATATAGGCAGTGTTGGGCAAGTTACTTCCAAAATGTAATATATTACATATTACTTATTACTGTCTTTTTAAAGTAATAAGTTACATTACAATATTACTGTCATTGAAATGTAATGAGTTACACTACTTTTTAGTTACTTTTGAGTTACTTTCACCAAAATAACTGCAAAAGAATGGCTAGGTATTTTAAATGCTAAAATGTAGTTTAGTGCAGCTCATTATACATCCAGTGAAGGGCAATGTGGTATAGCATAACAACTGTGTAGGCCATTAAGGCTACTAACAACTGTTATTACACGGCTTAGTTGAATACTCGATTCTGATTGTAAATTCTTAACATGTGACACGTTGTTAATACAGTACAGACCACTGTCAAGGACTATAATGAAGGTTGCTAAGAAGGATCAAGAAAGAGAAAGGAAAAGAGGTTAAAAGACGGAGCGCTGGACGTCAGATAAATCACCAGAAGAAGGCAGAGAGGAAGTAAACAATAACAGGAACACGGAATGGGCTCTGTATTTTGTTTAGTATATGGCCATGTACTGTACAGGCCCGGTTCCAGAACAAAATGACTTGGGGTGCCTCTGAGATTACAGGGTGCAGCACTAGTAGGTTTACATGAGCAATAGTGGCCGGCAACAGCAATGAAAAATAGCATTGATGTTATGGTCCCCAATGAACAGATTATGGCATTTGTTATGTTTTGAAACCAAGCAAGTGAGAACATTTCAAGTGTGTTAAAAGTGCAATCCTGAAATATTTCATATAGTCCAAAGTGGACTATGGCAAGGAAAAGCACAAAAGCTTCAAAACTGTACTGATAAAACAAAAGAGAATATATTTTAAAATCAAGGCAAATATTATTTGAACCAGCTCATGGTTTGAAATGGCAAACATTGAAAAGCAAAAGTATTATTAAAACCATGTACTACATCATCACCTTGGTCCCATCATATACTCTGGGAAGAGAATATTTACTGTGCTTGAAAACTGGTATCACATCAGAGGTTGACTTTGTGACCTGGAGAACATTTCAGCTGCAACATTAGCTTGTAAGCTTGGGATATGAGATCTTTTTGTAGCCATTCGTGGTGAAGGCATCTGTGCTATTGTATGCATTATTTTTTGACCCAACATTTCTACAGGCATGGCAGAATATGGCACTATTTTCAAATGAATATTCTAGCCATTGTCTATTTTTATACCACGAGCTGCAAAATGACCGCCTTACCCCACTGTGCAGGCGGGTACTTGTTTAGATATACCTGGGCAGGCTCTGTTTTGCCGTGGTATCCTGGCACCTGCGGGCCGCAGAGGGGCGGCGTAGTTTCGGGTGACGAGACGAAGACTGATGCTCCGGGGGCGAGTCAGGCGGGAGTAAGCTAGTGTCCACGACAGAGGGTAACGTGATTTCCCCATCTGACCTGTTGCTATTGTCTGCAGTAGATGCAGTGTTGCTGGCGTTTAGTGATGGTTGCTTTAACCATTTTCGTATAAATGATTATCCACAGATGTGTGTCACTGCTGTGGAAGCACTTTGGAAATGATGCACGTGCAGCGGAGCAGGTCACGCGCACCTGACACAATTTGTTGTTTTTATTTTTCGCTCCGTTCTCTTTTTTGAATAGAGGGTGCATAACATTCAACTGGGGTGCAATGCATGCCTATGCACCCCCGAAGATCCCGACGCGAAGCCTGAAGGGTAAACACCAGGTTTACTAATCTACCCGCACAATTTTACTCTGGTGTCGGAATGTCTCACTATGTTAGTACATTCTTAAAAAACAAAACACCATTTAATTTCGGGTTAAAATGTGTTGTAACTGTGTTACTGAGCATTGTAACGGGTAATATATTACCCAAATTGCATTAGTAATGCGTTACATTACTTCGTTACAGCAAAAAGTAATATATTACTGTAACTCCGTTACTTTTGTAACGCGTTACACCCAACACTGTATATAGGCCTATGTCTGTTTCCTTTATTTTGAAATTCAGTTCCTGACGGACGGCAAAAAAGCCCGATATTATAGAATTAAACAAATAAATAAAAACAAGGATAATTTTGTGTTATTTTTGAGTAAATAACAGTGTGTTATTTAGAAAAGAATAACAAATTAGAAGGAAGAAAATATTTTTAAAATAAATATTTCAGTATTCTGAGCCGCATTTATTTTCCTCAAAAAAGGTCCGACATTATATGATTTAAAATAAAAACAATAATCGTGGCTTGATATTGAGTAAGAACATGTTTTTATGAACCACACAGCTTCCGGTCTTCCAGGACCCGACCGGACAAAAAGATGTGCTGCAGGCACAAAACATACTACCAATAGAAATACATTGATTTTAAAATCGTTCTGTGTGACACGAAAAAAAGGGGAAAATCGTGTTGGTGAACACGAATCAATAGATTAAATGTCGTGACTATAACACGCAAAAAAGAGATGTGTGGTTGACCTTCTCTTTCCCTGCTGCAGCACTTGAAGCGAGTTGCCTACCAATCTGGGATCTGGGCAACATCTGATCTGGCCCAGCAGCGGACACCCAGTCCAGAAGGATATGAACGGACTTTGGATAGAGACAGCCTGGTCTGGCTTCCTGTGTGGAGCACTTTACCAATGGCTTCGAAAGCCTGCACTGAACTTGTCAAGTGTGGTTGTAAAAGTGCAAGTGGCTGTGGTGCAAGGTGCTCATGCAAGAAGGCACACTGGAAATGCACAAAGCTTTGCAGTTGTAAATGTGACAGATAATGTAATTATAGCCTAGATGTAAAAATGCTTTATGTTAAAAAAGGAAGCAAATAAAGTTAAATGAAATTCATGCATATTGTCCATTTATCAATGTATATGAGTTATATTAATGTACATATGACCTATAGTCGAGCCGCTTAGGAACCAAGTAAAAATTATGTGAATACATTGCCAGTATTACCATATTTATTTGATCTCGGTAAAAATAATCTATTGATATTCTCAATAGCTTTAATGCATTGCTTGACCTAGAAAATGTATACGTTGACACCAAGATTGACCTTCTAAGTGGCTTGGATGCCGAGATATTGGCACTTATAGCTTTTGCATGGTGGCTCATCTTGGAAATCTAAGATGGCCGCCATCCGCCATCTTGATGAAGTGGCTCCCCCCCAAATGTAAAGCTATGGTGACGTAGAACACATGGACAAATGTGGTGCTTTTATCCGGCGTGTCCTCATCCTTCTCAAACGGGTCAGAAGCCGCCGTACTATTTAAAACTCATGCAGAGAGTTAGGCTGTGGACAAACTGTCCAAAAATCAGCTCCTCTCGTCTTTTCGTCTTGGTTAGGAAAAGACGAGAGGAGCTGATTTTTGGACAATTCGACCAGAAACCAGGGTTTCTTCATTACCCCCAGCTAACATGCTAACATGCTAACGGAGACCCTGAAACACAACTTCCGGTGCTGGCCTTCACAATAAAACCTACGGTTTCTCTCTTCACCTTTCTCTTCTTACAAATATTATATTACAGGAAGAGGGGGAATACATATAATATAGATAAAGGTTTTCCAGGAGAAATAAACCGGGTTCTCTCCGCAGCTCCATGCCTGTGTATCTTAAAGGTTTAGGTATTGTCTGGGGGGGAAATCATATCCGCTTTTATTTTGAAGTCCTCTGCACCGGAAGTGATGGTCCCGCTCTTCCTAACGGAGGGATCCAGATCGCGTCTCGTCGGTTCTCTCTCTACATCCATGGTTCTCTCTCGGTGTTCCTGAGACAGTGTGTGTGAGCAGCTGATCCATCGTCTGTGTGTCTGGATGAACCTCTGACTTTGTGCTCTTTCTCCTGAAGCCTTTAGCTCGGACTCTAGAAGCTAGCTTAGCATGCTAGCTGGTAACACGCTAGCAACACAGAGTGAGAGAAACAGGAAGTGGTGATTTAGTAAACATGAGTGTTGTGCTGCTCTCGTTGGTGAAGCAGCGACTCACTGCAGCTGCTGAAGAGATCTTTGTTCTGTTTGAAGGAACGATAGCAGAGTACGAGGAGGAACTGTCTCGTTCAAAACAGGAGAACGAGAGACACCGGAAACTACTGGACGCTGTTTTACAGCCTCAGCTTCAGATCCACAGAGCAGGTCTGTTCCCTCTTTACTAACTCTTTAGACTCTCTATTATCACTTTAGACTCTTTATTAACTCTTTATTGACACTTTAGACTTTTTACTAACTGTTTAGACTATTTATCAACTATTTAGAGACCCTTTATTAACCCAATCAGACCAAGGGTGCCATTTTGGTTTGAGAAGTCGGGGGGACACAAAACAGGGGGTCTGTGGGTCCTTCGCTTGATTTGAATCCCATTTACTGCCTTTCTACAAATATGGTGTTAAAAAAATCCAAGACAAATGTGTTGTGTATATAATGAGTGTGCAAATGTATCTAGTATCCATGTCAACCTGGTTTATTCGGGGGTGGACCTCACGTCCTCTAGGGGGGTCCGGGGGCATGCACTACTGGGAACGATTTGTTCTAAATGTTGAAGTTAAATGCATCAATCTGTGACACTTTGAGGGGAAATGAAGGGATGTATGGATACAGCTCTCAACACTCATGAAACAGAACTGTATATATTTCAATAATCAAAAATCCTTAGGATCACAAACAATAACAAATAATTTAAACGTGTTCATTTTTATAAATTCCTCACTCCCTCCCAGGGTTCCCGCGGGGTCTTAAAAAGTCTTAAATTTGATAATCTGAATTTAAGGCCTTAAAAATGTCTTAAATATGACCAACAAAAATAAGAAAGGTCTTAAATATGATTTAGAAGGTCTTAAAAATGATGGGATTTGAAAGGTACTTCTGAGTAGCGATCGCGTCTGAATGTGTTTTGGGGGAAATGTCCGGGCTGCAAAGTAACCAGTACGGTAAGAGCCTTTCAGTTCCCCCAACAATTTGTATTGAATTAAATCAACATGGAACCATTAATCCCTAACTTTGTTTCCCCCGGCCCCTTATTGGAGAACACCCAGCTAGTAACCTAGCAACCAAGCTTCAGCTAGCGGCAGTCAGAAACTCATGTATCTTCAAATCTACTTACAAATAAATATGGGAAGTGTAAGTTCAACCGTATTTGGTTGGAAAACATCGAATTTAGTGCTTGGTTGAAACCAGTGGAGGGAACGTGTTTGAAGCCCGCTGCACCTTTTGCAAAAAAAAATAGCGTTTGTTTTGCTAATTTAGCGTTAGCTAGTGCAGCGTTAGCTAGTGCAGCGTTAGCTAGTGCAGCAGCTCCCGCAACAACACCGGGGGACCTCCGGGCGACGTTTGGGTCTACGTCAACCCTAAAAGCGGAGGTGCTGTAGACGCTAAATACCGTAGCTAAACACCAATCATTCAACCGCAACGATGACAGATTGTAGCCAAGGCAGCAGAGCTCTGAATATAGCTCTTGTCACTCACTCACACACACACACACACACACACACACACACACACACACACACACACACACACACACACACACACACACACACACACACACACACACACACACACACACACTAGGGCTGCTCGATTGTGGCAAAAATCATAATCACGATTATTCATTGACTTTGAAAACATCCATTTATTGAACTTTAAAACAAATAATAATTTGAACAGTATCTTTTTAACAGTTGATTACCCTGAACGTATAATTCAACTGAAAAACCAATACAAAAATAAATTAAATAAATGATACATTTAAAGGTAGGGTAGGTAATTCACTTCAGAAACACTTTTTGTTATATTCCATGGAATGCTCTTAACATCCCGATAGCAATGAATAAATTAAATGCTTTGACAATAAATACATACAAACATTTCATCTGTGGAAGCCGTGGCGCTGTAAAAAGCACGACCAATCATCTGAGCCGGCCCGGCTAAAATGACTGGATGGCCTACCTGCCTGTCAGCCTTCCATCTGTGCACAAACTGATCTCGTGCCCTCATTGGTCATGTGCGTGTTCGAGTGTTTTGGAGGAGGGGCTCTGTGAGGAAGTGGCAGATTTTTTCCGGTTGTGTATTTTCAAATTCTAGCGCACTCGAGCTGGTTTCTCCAAAATGACCTACCCCACCTTTAAATAAATAATATCAAAATAATAAATACTAATAAACAAGATCAACAAATATTTTGGAGCGCACTCCCACAAGCTACTAAACATATATAAATATGATAAATACAAATAAATTAGACTAACATTTATTAGATCAAATATGTTGCAGTGCACTGTCACGACCTAGCAAAGTAAAATAATCGTTTTTTTCGATTATGTTGTTTTCGTAATTAAAATACGATTAATTGCACAGCCCTAACACACACACACAAGCACATACAGAGACACACACACATACACACTTTTTGTCTAACACGCTAACACAGTTGTGTACTGTTATGCTGTTATGTTCAGTCATCGTTCTTATGTTGAACATGAATACATTTACTTTGTAAGTAATTTTGGGACGTATTTCTTCTTTCATAGCAATTTTCCTTCATACTTTCTTGCCGGGAAATAGGTATTAAATTCTATTCAAAGTGGTCTTAAATTTGAGTTGGCGAAACCTGCAGGAACCCTGCCCTCCTATCTTTATTTTATCTTATGTTACCTAGTTAGCATTCTTTATCTTACCTATGCATATTTTACTAATCACTCCCCTTTAAACTGTGTTTTACTGTCCTATAGTACTCTCTCTCTCTCTCTCTCTCTCTCTCTCTCTCTCTCTCTCTCTCTCTCTCAATTTCATTCCAATAGCTTTATTAGCATGGCCATAGTTACATACAGTATCGCCAAAGCTCTGTATAGTTGCAACATCTATACACAAATACATACCAGGGCTGTGCATCTTCACTGGTCTCACGATTCGATTACGACTATCCCGTCTTCGATTCGATATCACGATGCATCACGATTCATAACAATGCATTGCATCCTCAATTTTCTATATTACTGCACATGGCTTCTTTTTCATCAATGAATACATGCACTAAGATAAATATGAACTCCCTTTTTATTATTTAGGAAGTGCGTCAGAAATCAATAACATGAATGTCTCATTAAATGATAAACCAAAATAAATCAATTGTATAGGTCTAGCCTCTCTATATCTGTGTGTGAAATTGTTCCATCCTCAAAAACAAAAAACGAATGCTTCTGCAGTTTAGCTGCAGCTTCTAGGTCTTCTGTTAAAGAAAGACACTGAATGTCCTGAATGTGGCAACGCTCACGTGACTTGAGTCTGAACACAGCAGACAACAGGAGTATTTACAACAGCATATACAAACTAAAATACTGCATGTGTGTGCACACTCATTCTCTGTCTTGCTGTTACATAAATCCCATGAATGTTTGAGATTAAGTTAGCTTCATCATATCAACATATGTTTAAGTGAATAATAAAGTTTCTATCAGGTTCCTATCAGCTCATGTCACTCATTGTTTCAGGGGGGGGGGGGGGGGGTTTGGAGGAACAGAGGAGAGACGGTGATCGTGGAAGCTTCCTCCCACCTTCACAAACTTTACACACGCATTTATGGTATGAAAATAGCAAGAGGACATTCATACTCTGCAATCCAAGACTTGATTCAATCCACCAAGAACCTGACATGACTGTAACGCCAGTTTAAAACAAAACGTAAATCCACGTGTGTCTCTGAGCCGCAGCGGCCTGGCCTGATTCAGAGCGGGTCATTCTGTCTCTGGTGCTGGACTGGTGTTGCTTGTGTTGGTGGAGAAAGCTGCTCCGTGTTTGTGCATGGATGTATAATAGAGGTTTGGTCACTTCTGTTCCCTGATCTCTGCGTCACCGACCGATTTGATATTCGTGTGACAGAAACAAACAACAAACAAAAGCTTTAGTGTACAGCCGCGGCCGAAAAATCAGGAAGCAAAGTTACTACGCTATAATCGATTATGTTCTGTCACTGCATCGATGCAGAATCGTCCGCATCGCGACGTAGAAACGATTCATTTCAACACCCCTAATACATATAAACAAACTGCTACGAATTTGAACATTAAGCAAGAACATGTTTTTTTTTTTAAAGGAATACAGATTCATTTAATTCATATCATACATGAATACAAAATAAAGTATGATATATATACATGAGATATATGAGATGTGAGAGCTGGTGTATCAGCTCAGTCCGGTTCCCCTCAGACTGTGGCAGGCAGAGACAAACTGTCCTGCAACAATGCAGCTCTCTTTATATTCCCCCAGGAGTATTTTTAGTTTTTCATTTTGAAATATTTGAGGATGCTTACGATTGAGTTTTGGGAAGAATTGTTTCCGTACAGGTTCAAAAGTTGGGCATTGTGTGAGGAAGTGCTGCTCTGTCTCCACAGCAGTTCCTCCTCACTGTTGGCATGATCGCTCCTCTTTTGGCAGCCATGTTTTCTTGTACCTGTTTCTATGGCCAGACTGTGACTCTCTCTCTCTCTCTCTCTCTCTCTCTGTCTCTCTCTCTGTCTCTATCTGTCTGTCTGTCTGTCTCTCTCTCTCTCTCTCTCTCTCTCTGTCTCTCTCCTCTCTCTCTCTCTGTCTCACCTGTCTGTCTCTCTGTCTCTTACCTGTCTGTCTCTCTCTCTGTCTCTCTCTCTCTCTCTCTCTCTCTCTCTCTCTCTCTCTCTCTGTCTCTCTCTCTGTCTCTATCTGTCTGTCTGTCTGTCTCTCTCTCTCTCTCTGTCTCTCTCCTCTCTCTCTCTCTGTCTCACCTGTCTGTCTCTCTGTCTCTTACCTGTCTGTCTCTCTCTCTGTCTCTTACCTATCTGTCTGTCTCTCTTTCTCCTCTCTCACCTGTCTGTCTCTCTCTCTCTCTCTGTCTCTCTCTCTCTCTCTCTGTCTCTCTCTCTCCTCTCTCAATTCAATTCAATATGCTTTATTGGCATGAATGTCAGGTGAACAATATTGCCAAAGCATCAAGGATAATACAATTCAATAGTGATATGATAAGAATGAAAAAATACAATTCATGCATTACAAAATGTACAACAATATATCATTAAAACCGCAAGTGTGAAATGTAAAAAGAAAGAAAGAAAAGAGACACATGAAGTAGTAGAAGTGAGGAGTAATCAGAAGTGAGCTGTGAGGAGATGAACAGCTGTTATGTGTTGTTGTTGGCTGTGACATGCGCTCTCTCTCTCTCTCTCTCTCTCTGTCTCTCACCTGTCTCTCTCTCTCTCTGTCTCTCACCTGTCTGTCTCTCTCTCTCTCTCTGTCTCTCACCTGTCTGTCTCACTCTCTGTACCTGCATGTTTCTATGGCCAGGCTGTGAGCACTCAGTCTGTACTTCATCAACATCTTTCTGTGTTTAACATCAGTCACTGTGCTCAGGTAGGCTGTCTGCGTTGCATTTTACTTTGTGTTTGGGACCTAGTGTTCCAATAAGTGAGGTAGTTTTGTGTGTTTTGTTATAATCTGGTTGACTCTAATGGTTGTGGGCTCAGACTGGTCCTGAGGCAGAACACAGTGTGAGCCGGTTTGTGAACAGAGTGTCAGGACCAGCTGAGAGAGGGGACTCTTTCCCTGGTTCATCTCTTGATGCTGCAGGGCTTTGTGGTGGTAGGAGTGGGGGTCGCTTTCTTTTAGATGTAGCCAATATTTAATTGATCGTTTCTGGATTTGTATTAATAATGGAAATGTGCCTAATTCCGCTCTGCAGGCGTTGTTAGTTGTTCTCCTGTGAACCTGGAGGATGCGTTTGCAAAACTCATTGTGAGCATTTTGGATTGGATGATTTTCCCATTTGTCAAATGTTGGTTTGTTTGTGGGCCCCACACTTCGCTTCCATCGAGTAGGATGGGTTGTATTACTGATTGAAGTCATTTAAGCCAAATGTGAATTTGAATGGGAATTTGTGTTTTTATTGCATAAAACGCCCTGCGTGCTTTCTCTCTCAGTTCATTGACAGCTTGATTCAAGCTTCCAGTGGAACTTATTTTCAGGCCTAAATCATTATATTCTGAGCAATGTTCTATTGTTTGTGTCCCAATTGTAAAGTCAGTATTGTTTGCCTGACATCTGGATCTATTTTTAAGTATCATTGTTTTTGTCTTTTCTCTGTTAATTGCCAG
Organism: Dissostichus eleginoides; assembly: GCA_031216635.1. NCBI lineage: Eukaryota > Metazoa > Chordata > Actinopteri > Perciformes > Nototheniidae > Dissostichus > Dissostichus eleginoides. The sequence goes on along the minus strand of JASDAP010000094.1, from coordinate 295,517 downwards.
GGCCCAGGTCTGACAGTAACATTCGAGTATGTTTAAACTCTGTTGAAGTCCTTCTTTTGTCGGGCTTAACAGGATGAAACCATCTGCATACAGCAGGAATCTGAATTTATCGCAGTTTTTAAAGATGTGTGTTATGAGACCATGATTCCAGCTGTCAGGAAAGTAACCTACAATCAGGATCAAATTGAATAGTTTGAGTAAAGCCAATCTGATATTTTTACTTGTGTGTTTTAGCATCTCGTTCAATATGCCGTCAAGCCCACTTGCTTTTTTTGGTTTTAGGTTAATCAACTTTTTTTCCAGTTCCTGTTCAGTACCATATACAGATTTTTGAAGTGATTGTTCCAGATTGTCTCCATTCTGTATAACTGGGTCATCGTGCTCTCTCTCTCTCTCTCTCTCTCTCTCTCTCTTTCACACACACAAAATACGCTAGTGCCACACACACAGAGAGGCTGTGTAATCCTCCGTGGAGATGACCACTTGCTTTCACTATGTGTCCCCAGTGTGTCAGGAGACTCACAAAGTGTCAGAAAATAAAACCCTCTCTCTTTTCCTCCTTACCCACTAGGGGTGTAGCGGTTCACAGAATTCACGGTTCGGTACGTACCTCGGTTTGGGGGTCACGGTTCGGTACGGGTTCGGTTCAACAAGAAAAAGCAAAAGAAAGTCCCAAATGCATAATTCCAGGTTTGTTGTTATTTATTTTGAACAGTAGTGCAAGTTTCAGTTTAAAAATAAGGAACTCTAACATTTTGAATAATTCACTTTATTACAAAGTTAAAAACAAACCACAAACAGTACCACACACACTCAGATGGCCATATTATCTATAATGGCTGATGTCAAACAGAAAGGTTTCATCAAGCTGTAAAACTAAAAAGAATGTCTAGAAAATATTACAAAATAAATAATAAGAAAGTGTTCAATCACTTTCAATCACAATCAATAAAAGCCGGGGTCCTCTACTATTGCATAAGGGCGCAGCATAGCCGTTGAAAAACATATGCCAAAGCTTCCGTTATTTATTTTGGTCTCTCGGCTTTCATGTCTATTGGCTTCTTAAAGACAGCGCGGATAAGCTGTTGAACTGCTGTTGTCTTTTGCCGGGCTCCGGTGACTGGCAAATCTGGCTGATGCCTTCTGATATGACGACACACCGTCCTCGCACTCCATCGTTCTTGTAGTCCACAGGGAACCCGAAATGTTCCCACACAGCTGATTTAAAAGAAGCAGGTGGGTTCTAGCTCCTGCTTGTTATCTGAACTCGCCATACTAACTTTTCTTCTTCTTGTATTTTGTTCGTTTTGTTGTGTTTTCTTCTTCTTCTTCATTTGTTGTTTAAGGGCGGCTGGCAAACAGCCTCTAGGCGCAATACCGCCCCCTGGATTATATATAGTGTAGTGGATACTGCCCTGAATGACAGACTTTGTTCCCACTCGTAAAAAAAAAGGCGTATTCGTCGTGTGACTGCATGCACCGAACCGTGACGTCCGAACCGTGACGGTACGGGAAGAATACGGATACCGTTACACCCCTATTACCCACATCTAGGGATGGGTATCGTTAGGATTGTTGGAGATTATTTGAGCTTTGTGACATGGGGCGTTTTCCTGCTGGAAGTAGCATCAGAAGATGGGTACACTGTGGTCATAAAGGGATGGACATGGTCAGAAACAACACTCAGGTAGGCTGTGGCGTTTATATATATATATATATATATATATATATCAGTAATCATTTTAAACTTACAGAGACATTGGATTAACTGTTTTTGTGCCCTTGAACACAACTTCTGATCACAAAACAGAAAAGGTAAGACATAACTATCACCATGGCTACGTAAAGTGAAGATGTTTTCTTGCTCTTTCCTGGCTGCTAGTTCAGTGAGTTGTGGTCGTACAGTGATGAGACTTACACCAATGGAATCAGCTTTCATGTGACATGTTGTTTGTGCAGATACAATTACATAGAAAAGATCGCTTTTGCCAGTTATGTGCTAAAGTAGCCATTAGCCCTGTTAGCCCGTTTTGCTAAGTGTTGATTTAGACTCTTGGTGTTGGACTTCTGTTCCGTGTAGGTAAAATGGTTAATATCGTCTCTTAGCTGAGTTTTTCCCGTTAAGTGGGTATGCATCATTAATAGGTTGTTAAATGTTAAGAAGCCTTGAGACGCTGTTCCTAGCTAGATGTTGCGTCTGCCCCTATGGTCTGCCCCGGGAGTCTCACAATAATAAGAGCGCTGTTAGGAGAGATGACGAGTGGCATTCACAGTGGCCAATCAGAGTGATACTCAAACCGGATACGTCACACGGGAAAAAAAGTAATTAAGAGATTTGCAGAAAAAAATCTGGCATTTGGGATTTTAATGAAAAGAACAGGATTTTGAGAAAATAAGTCAGGATTTTTTTATTTATGAAAAAGTCAATATTCTGAGGTTTTCTGAAAAAGACAGAATTTAGAGATGTTCTGAATTATTCATCATTTTAGAAAAAGTCATCATTTTGTGAGAAAGTCAGAATTCTGTGAAAAATAGTCAGAATTTTGAGGGACAAAAGTCAGGATTTTGATTTTGACGATGAGTCAGAATGCTTCAGCATTTTAGAAAAAGTCAGCATTTTGGGAAAAGTCAGAATCTGGATAAGTTAGAAATTTGAGACATTTCCAGAAAAGGTGAGGATTTTGAGAAAAAAGTCAGAATTGCCCCTTTCTGATATGCTGAATTTTGGGCTTTTCATTAGCTGTACAAACAAATAAACACTGGAAATAATTAACTTTGTGTGATGAATCTATGTAATGTATACGTTTCAACTTTATGAAATTGGGTTACTGATATAAACTCACTTTTCCATGATATTCCAATTTTTTTAGATGCACCTGTATGAGTCAGCAAGGTGGTGAGAGATGCTAAACGACTACTCTGAGAAACTCCAACACCAGATCTCAGCTAACAACTCCGCAGACAGGTCACAAACTGTTGACGTTGCCATCTTAGGATAGGAATACCGTGAACACAGTTTACCACATGACAAAAGAATAAATACACACACACCGTCGGCGTTGCTTCCACCGGAAGTTACACATTTATTGAACATGTCCATTTTATCACGGCAATACAGGAAGTGACTTTTAGTATAAGAGTATAAAATAAACAGATTAATATCTTATAATTCAACGTGAATGGCCGATGCCTTGCTAACCGGCAGTGTTACTACGTTTTAGATCAGCTACCGTACTAACTCACTTGTTGTCTTGAAACTCTCCAGGGCATCTGGAAGAAAAAAGTGTAATTGACAGACTATTGAGCCAACAGAAATACAAAGTGGGCAGGACTTAGCAAAACAATAGGCAAGCATGTAAAATAAGGCGTGGATAATTCTGATACTCTGTGTTCCCTGTTTCCTGCAGAGGTCCAGCAGCTGGTGGTGGTTAAAGAAGAGGTTCCCCCTGAGCAGCAGGAGTGGAGCTCCAGTCTGGAACAGGAGGACCCAGAGCCCCCCCCACACATTAAAGAGGAACAGGAGGAACTCTGGAGCAGTCAGGAGGGAGAGCAGTTTCAAGGGCTGGAGGAGGCTGATATCACCAAGTCCACATTCACTCCTGTCCCTGTGAAGAGTGAAGATGATGAAGAGAAACCTCAGTCCTCTCAGTTTCATCAAAGGCAAACTGAACACCTGGAAACAGAAGCTGATGGAGAGGACTGTGGAGGACCAGAACCAGCCAGGAACTCAGATCCAGAGAGACATTTACAACCAGAGACTGAGGACAACCCTGGAGACTCTTCTGAACCTGACACTGAAGATAGTGCTGATTGGAAGAAGACCAGAGAACCAGGTTCAAACTCTCAGAGAAATAAACAAGACCATGTCAGTGATTCAAGACGTAGTGCAGGAGAGAAAACATTTGGCTGCTCAGTCTGTAAGAAATATTTTATACAGAGAGGATATTTAAAAAGACACATGAGAATCCACACAGGAGAGAAACCATTCAGCTGCTCAGTCTGTGAGAAATCTTTTACACAGAGAGCAGATTTAAAGAGACACATGAGTATCCACACAGGAGAGAAACCATTCAGCTGCTCAGTCTGTAAGAAATGTTTTATACAGAGTGGAGATTTAAAGAGCCACATGAGTATCCACACAGGAGAGAAACCATTCAGTTGCTCAGTCTGTGAGAAATCTTTTACACAGAGAGCAGATTTAAAGAGACACATTAGAGTTCACACTGGAGAGAAACCATTCAGCTGCTCAGTCTGTAAGAAATCTTTTGCACAGAGAGGAAATGTAAAGGGCCACGTGGGAATCCACACAGGAGAGAAACCATTCAGCTGCAGTGTTTGTGACAAAAGATTCACCAGGAGTCGTCAGGTCAAAATCCATAAGTGTCTTGGTCGTCAGTCCTCACAGCTTCATCAAACTCAAAGTGAGGAGAACAGAGAGGCAGAGCCTCCAGCCAGCAGCTCAGCTGAACACATGGAAACAGAAGCTGATGGAGAGGACTGTGGAGGACCAGAACCAGCCAGGAACTCAGATCCAGAGAGACATTTACAACCAGAGGCTGAGGAAAACCCTGGAGACTCTTCTGAACCTGACATTTTCCAAGTCAAATCTGCATGTGCAACAAAAAAAGAGGACAATTAATTAGTCCTACAACAATTCACATGAGAAAAATCTGTCTGGCTGTATAAACTCTGTTTGACAATATTCATACATGACTTCATCTAAACTCCATCTTTATCAACAGAAGTTTTGAATATGTTTAATGCTGTTGTCATACTACTTTTCTGATTTATACTATAACCACTGACTGATTAATCTGCAGAGTAGTTTCTCTAATAATCTGTTTGGTTAATAAAATGTTGTGACTTGAAACTTCCATTGGGATGTTGTTGATAGTTCCTGTTGAGTTATCAGTCTGTTCTGGTCTAAAAGAAGAACCAATGACTTTTTAATATAGAGAATATTTACGATGTTTTCTAGTGATTTGTCAACGGAGGAGCCTCGCTGCGGGGAAATTGTACATATGGCCTGTCCGCCCCTGCAAAATGTCTATGCACACGTTATTATTAATAATAATAAAAAATTGGATGACAAAATAAAAAAAATAATGTTTAATTTGTTTTTAATTTTCAATTTTGAATTTGGGAACCCCTAGACTCTAGGGGACCTGGGGACAGTAACACCCAACAACCAATAACCGAGGGAGTCAGAGTAAACGTTAACAAAAATGTTTATTCCATTTAAACATAGAAGTGACAACAAATGTTCTTTAAGTGAGGAGGAGGAGGAGGAGGAGGAGGAGGAGGAGGAGGAGGAGGAGGAGGAGGAGGAGGAGAAGGAGACAAAGGAGATTGTGCCAAACAAAAGAAATAAATATAAAAAAACCAGGCCTGTCTCTAAATCTATCCTCTGAAACCAAAACTCAAACAAAACCCTCACTATCTGAACTATTAAGAATGGGACAAAGCAAAACACAGGGGTGGCAACAATCCACTAACCTAGTGTGTCTGACAGGTGTTAGCTACGTGATGAAATGTAAAGGGTACCCCAAACTTACCTAACTCCTCCACCTCTCACCACACACACATTCACAAAGGTCAGAGAACAGAGTCCACAGTAGAATCAGCAACTAACAAAACAACCAAACACAGGCTCTTCCGTCAGCAGCAGGCCCAGGGTGAGAGAGGGAGAAGGCTTCCTGGGTGCCTCCTTTATGACCGGCCCTGGCTTATGATAGGCCAGCTGAGGGTGAAAGGAGCCAATTAGCCATCAGCAGAGGTGTGGACTCGAGTCACATGACTTGGACTCGAGTCAGACTCGAGTCACCAATTTGATGACTTTGGACTCAACTTGACAAAATCACAAAACACTTGCGACTCGACATGGACTTTAACACCAATGACTCGGGACTTGACTTGGACTTGAGCCTTCTGACTTGAGGTGACTTGATCATTTGATTCAGAGGTCTCCAACACGCCGATCGCGAGATGCCGCTAGAAGAGCAGACTCCAGTCGGGGAGAGCAGAATCTTCAGCCGCTTCTACTCTTGCTGAGAATCCTTGCAAGCAGGGGCGGGTCTTTATTTAGCTGGGCCACCATGCGGCCAATCATATGCGAGGACACACTAGGATCATACCATTATGTGAAAGAAGGGTGGGGGGCAGACGCTCCAAAGACAGCAGGTGTAGTGGTACAGGCCAGCTACACAGAGCGACGGGGAGACGGGGAGCCGGATTTAAATGCAAGCGCGTCGGAAAAAGTCAAGAAATTAGTGAAAACCGAAAAAAGAAGCAGCATCTGGCTGCATTTCAATGATATTGGACAAAGCAGAGCTGAGTGCAGGACTTGTAAAATGAAAATAACCTTCAGAGCAGGTTTTTTTTGTTGGTAACCACTCAGGATTTATTGTCAGAGGTGGGAGAAGTTCAGATCTTGTACTTGAGTAAAAGTACCTGAGTGTAGGAATACTCGGTTACAATAAAAAGTCCTGCATTCAAAATGTTACAAGTAAAAGTACAAAAGTATTAGCATCAAAATATACTTAAAGTACCACCTGCAGAGGGATCTAGATTCAGGTGTTCTTTTCCCCATAGAGACCGCCTCGCTGCACATTATCCCTTGCATAAAGATAGATTGTGGGTCCCTTATAACATGTTGTACACAGTGGAAATAAACATTCTGGTCACCTCAACATCAGAGATCTTATACATTAAACTCCTTCTGAATCAAACCGTCACGGTAGCCTTACCTTACTGATCCCTCTTAAAATAGAATTAAACACGTTACTTTACCAGCAGAGAGAAAATGGATTATTAAATCATTAATGTGACTAATAAAGAGCAGTTTGATTATTAAGTATTATTCTGTTGATCGATGTCATTACATTTGGTGAAAAGCACATAAGGACTTGTTTAAGACTCGTTTTGTCAAAGTTTAGGACTTGGACTTGACTTGAACTTGCCCATCCTGACTTGAGACTTGACTTGGACTTGAGCGCAAAGACTTGAGACTTGACTCGGACTTGCAAAACAATGACTTGGTCCCACCTGTGGCCATCAGTCTCAGGTGCCCAGGCAGTGATCAGCTGCTGATTAGCTGTAGAGAAAACTGGGGCTGAAGTCGAATAGTCCATTTAGCTTAGGAACCTTCCTAACGGAGTGAAATGACCCAGAAGTACCTCAATGGCCGCCATGATAAGAGCCGTTCGAATTCTCTAAATGATAGGAAAGGAGGTTTCAAACTTCCTTTATAACCTCCTTTACACTCAAAAAACGGATTCTCTGTCCACATAAATATGAAGCAATATTTTCAGATAAAATATAACTGAAATCTGTCAAATCTAAAGTTTATTTGTTCAAGCAATCAAACAAAACGTGAATATGTTGAATATAAACTGAATGTAAGATAATTAGTACAGTTTATTCTATTAGATCCCATAAAGGAAAGGCAGACCCTAAAGGGAGGTAATGCGCATGCGCAAAGCATGACGTCACTGACGTTGACTGTTCACACTGGACGTAGACTTGGCATTTTCTAGATGCTACCTGCCATTAATCAAAGAAAAAGAAGAAAAAGACTTGGCGTTTCAACCTACATCGTCGACCGATGGACTTTAGGTAAGTCTAATTGTTTATATTCCGCTGCTTAACCATACGTTATTGAAGATGAAAAGTGATTTTAACGTGCTAATGCCATACATAGACGAATAGTATTGTCTGCATGTGTATATTCGTCGTGCAGTCAGGTTCGCGCTTCACGATGCTGGTTAGATAGCGAAACGAGGCCTAGCTAGTTGGGTGCTGCTTGTACTAAGCGTGAACCAGAGCCAGCAGCACCTTTTGTGCTTGGTTGCCTTCCAAACATAAGCCCGCATGCACTATTAGGAGCCTTATGTATGTTCGCTATCACTTCCGGTCTGTCTCAATGCGGTGATCGCAGCACAGATACACACGGGAATTTGTGAGAGAGTTAGTCATTAAAGTTACATTGGAAGTCCTTTCGTGCCGTATATTTAGCTAACACTATTTAATACTTTCTTATATCAACTCGACTCTTCGTTAGTCCATGACATTAGGCTTAGCATTAGATAGCAAAGTTTGCTTATCTAATGCCGTGGTAGCTCGAGCCAGACAGAAAGGGAGTACAGTTAGGAAAGGATAAAGAAATGCATAAATACATAGATGAAAATAAATACATTTAAGAAATTTTAGAGCCCTCTTCCTTTACCAACTTCTATTCATGCATTTATGTACTTGATTTATGTGTATATATACTGAATTACTTGTGTATTTATGCTTTATTTTACTTTTTGTATACATTCATTTAGTATTTTTTTCAATGTTATTTTTCTTCCCGTTTTTCTCCATTCTCTTATTTATTTGCTCCTGCAATTATTTATACTATCAATTATTTCCTTATTTCCCCTTATAGTTATTTGAGCATTAATTTTAGCATTTATTTATTTAGTGATTATTTGAGAGAGAACTTAAATACAGCTGGTGCAACAGAGTACTGGCCTCATGTCATTGTTAAACCTACGTGTAACACAACTTGGTGAATGATTTGGCCATTGGTGATATTTGTAGGCGTGCAGGTAAAAGAGCTAGCTGCCAACTCGCTCAGGCTGCCTCCTTAACCAATACAGGTTAGCTTATTCCTCACCTTTGGAAACTAACCGTGTGCTATTTTTGTCATAGCTTTGAGGTACAAGATCTAGGAGCTAAATCAACATTGTGGATAGGCAACCTCTCTATATAGGCAAGTAATTTGAATATGATGCAATCATTTCATTTCTTATACTAGATAGCATTGAGAAGTTTTTGAAACTTGTCTTTTTTTCTTTTTTTTTAGGTGTAGTGTGTGAATGGGCGTGTGGCAATGTAAGGTGTGTGGAAAGTCTGTATAGTAGATACGAGCTGCTTAAACATGGCAAATTAAAACATGAAGAACATGAAGTGAGTATTGTTAATAATTATATTTTGATATTAATAATGCTCTGCTGATGTAGAGCTTGCTCACACTGTTTTGTGCAAGTATAAGTGAAGAACGTGACGTTTATTTCATTGTTTGTTTCAGATAAATGGGAGGCTGTGGCTCAGTGGATAGTGTGCTGGACTTAGAATCAGGGTATAGCAAGTTCGAGTCCCACTGCAGTCAGCATGTCGTTGTGTCCCTGAGACACTTCACCTCAAATTGCTCCTGTGGGGATTGTCCACAGTACTGAATGTATGTAAGTCGCTTTGGATAAAAGCGTCTAACAAATGACCTGTAATGTAATCAATGCAGAATTCATGCAAATGACTACTTTGCCACTCCAAGCCAAGTTCCTGGCAGAGCTTGACAGGTACTCGCCTAACCTACTGAAGGTCTTCCGCAATCGAGGAGGAGATGCTGGAAGGAAGATCCGGCTTCTCATGGAGCCGACAGCTAGGGTAGTGCATTAAATTATTACGCCATATGAGCATCTTTTTTCCATCCAACACTGGTTTTAACAGGTTTAACTAAATCCTTGAAAATATAGATTTATTTTGTACAGTTCATGTTAGCACTGTCACACTCATGTTAAAAGTCGTCCTTATTTTTACCAAAACATGCAGGTTTCTTGAGATGATAGTTTTAAAAATTGATGAACACAATCAATTAATATCGTTTATGTCCTATTAATAAAGGGAAACTCAATGTAGAAAGAGTAGAGAGGAAGGTGTCCCAAGTATTCTCTGATTGGAAATATTTCTGATGCACGCAAAATATGGATTTCACATTAATAATAAATCCCAATCATGTGAGTGGTTAGCATCCTTTGTAAAGGCTAAATACATTTTTCACAAATACATTTATTTCAGCACACAATGGTCTATTTCAATGTGATCACATAGCTGTACACATTCAATGCTGTACATGCGTGGTCTGTTTTTTTAGCAAATTAAACTGAAATGCAATTTATCCAAAGGCTTGATCTTTTCAATACTCTTTAAATGGTGTGCTGCGCTTTGACTAATTGTTACATTAGAATTTAAATGAATGCTTTTATGACTCTCAAACACAGTTCACACATACCAAGCAGTTTGTATATGATATGAATAAATGTAACAACATTCTGATATTAAAAATTACATTAGAGTTTATAGCACATGTATTTTGATCAGACATACATATGTCAACCTTCTTCTTGCAGGTTTTTTACATTAACAATAACTAATATAATTGTGCATTAATCTTTTGTGCAAAGTCTTGGTAAAAATGTAATGTCCTTTTGAAATATTGAATATGCCTTGTTTTCATAGTGTGAGGACATTGAGCTGAAAAGAGACTGTGTCCTGAAAAGTCTGTGTGCCTACCTGAAGGAGGACAGCATCAGTCTCATCAAGGAGTATCTGGTAAGTCATTTGACTGTAACATTTTTGTATTAAAGGTACATAAGAATCTGTCAAGTGTATAAATGGCTTAAACTTAAGTTTGTTATTTTTATTACCCTAGACTAGTTATCGTTTTTTTGTCTACATAGGAGCGGTTACGTGCCGCCATGTTTCTACAGTAGCACAGAACGGACAACTTAATGGCTATACACATTTGAATACATAGTAGGTGCCTGCTAGAAAAGCCTTAGTTATTGAGCTATAACATATAGTACTATAGATAAATAACTTTGTCCAACTTCAGCTCACTTGATACTGAAAGGCTTGAGGCAGTGGTGGATGATGCCATCTTCAGTTACTAACTTACTGTCCTTCAAGGCCACCATAGTTTCTGAACATTTTCCCAAAGGGAGGGTGGAGTAAGGGAGCTTTGCTTTCTCCGATATTACACACTGAACCTTTATAACTTTGTAACTATGTTTACTTTTTCAAAATAGTCAATGATCTCGTTTTCCACCTTTTTTTAGAATGTCAGGAGTGATGAAGCCGAGAGTGCAATCCCACAGACAACCATGGGGCTTCATGTGATCCGCAATGAGGGTGCTCATGAAGAGGACGGGCCAGAGGATGTAGGAGTGATCATCGAAGGTGTGGAACTGCTATCAAATCTGCGAAGTATTTCGTTTCGATGGGCCATGCTTTTTGGGTTGATTTACACTCTCAACTTGAGCTATCCACAGGAACTCAAGTCCACTTTTGAGTCTTTACAGAAAGTGTTGATGAACTTGGATGGCAACAAGCTGCCCCCAAAGGTCCAAAGCCTTAAAATCAAGATTCTTCAGTGAGCCCATAATTTCAGGGCTGGACAGTCAACCCAGCTAGAAATGTTTGGTTCTAAAAACATTCTGAGAATGTTACCATTCACTGTTCTAGGAATGTTTTCAGCGGGAAGTTTTCTGTTCTTCTGAAAGGTAGGATAATGTTCTCTAAAAACATTCTTAAAATGTTTGGTGATATCTTTCTTAAGATGTTTTTGATAACCTTCTTAAAACGTTTTCAGCGGGACGTTTTATTTTGGTTCCCAGAATGTTCTTCTGAAAGGTAGGATAACTTTCTCTAAAAAAATTCTTAAAATGCTTGGTAATAACCTTTTTTAAATGTTTTTGATAACATTGTTAGAACATTATGCCCTACTATTCTTAAAACGTTTTCAGCTGCAAGTTAGATTTTTTTATGTTGCCAGAATGTTATTATTGTAGAATAGGATAACGTGCTTTATCGTTCCGATTTATCAGAAGTCTTTTCTTCTTTTTTTTTTTAAATGCGACCAGCAGCTAGTACAAGTCACTGTCGGTGTCACATGAACTGGAGGGGACCCAGAATCAGACTCGGAATCAGCTGGTGAAAGTAACATTTGTTTATTAGAAAAGGGGAGCTGGGAGTGGAGGTTGGTTATGGCGGCAGTGGGGAACAGATGTTCCAGGGTGGGTAGAGAGGCCTGGCTGGTCTTGGGAGTGTGGAAGGCCTTGGATTCCTCCTGGGAGAGATATAAAAATGAGTGTGAGGCAAAAGCAGGCAAAGTTGTCAAAGAATATGCTGGTCAAAAGCTAGAGCGGCACGCAACAAACCGTTCACGGCAACAATCCGGCATGGAATGAGTGCAGGCTGCAGGCTTTCATAGTGTGGCTGATGATCAGGTTGCAGGTGTGGTTGATTGGAGATTGATCCCAGCCGTGTAGAGCAGACCAGCAGGCAGGTGGGGGGGGGGACAGAGAGACACACAGTAGAAACAAACACATGCAAACACTAACAGGGGTTTCAGGGACGGGCAGTGACAGTCGGTCCGTTCTTCTATATGTCTGTCGGTCTCAAATCTAAAGGGTGCAATAACGATTTTTATCCAATATGCATAAACAGCGGACACTGTTTATACGCAGCCTCACAAAGCACACACGGCCAGATAGCTTATCTAACAGTTAGAACCTACAGACGAGACACAACCGTTATAGTCAGAAAAAAGTGTGATTATTTTCTGATATTTTACACATATGATATTATGAATACTGTGGGCCTAGATACCTTAGTGTGATTATAAGTGCATGTGAGTGAATATTGACATGCAAATTCGTTTTTATACGTCCTATTCATTGTCTCAATGCGCTGATACATCTTAAGAAAGTTATCACCAAAAATGTTAAGAATGTTTTTAGAAAACGTTATCCTACCTTTCAGAAGAACATTCTGGGAACCAGACTAAAACGTCCCGCTGAAAACGTTTTAAGAACAGTAGGGCATAATGTTCTAACAATGTTATCAAAAATATCTTAAGAAGGTTATCACCAAACATTTTAACCTCTTAAGGTCGAGGCCCCCCCTCTGTGAGACTGTGTCTCAGGGCTTCTTAACATTTATGAAACTATTAATGTGTAGCACCAGATTAACGGGAAGAATCTCAGCTAACTGAATATAGGAACCATTTTTACCAAAACAAAACACAAGGGTAATACCAAGCCCCTGAATTAGCACTATGCGGAAAAATGCTAACGCACTTAGCACAGAACTCAAGAAAAGATACCCTTATTACTTATCGTAACTGCACATACAAGATATCCGATTAAAGCTGAGACTCCACAGATTATATAGGTATAGTATCATCACTGAGCGATCCGAACTCGCGACAGGGGAAGCAAACACAGACATCACAACACGTACCTTTACGGAGCTTTTACGGGAGATCATCTCACCGTAGCTGTCAATCTGATCAAAAGACGTGTTCAATGGCATTAAAACGAGAAAAAACGCGGCTGAATCAGTTAATCCATAGGTTAATAATGTATCTGTCGCTTTGAAAAAATTATTTATAATCCATAATTCCATTTTTATGTAAAAGTCTGAGAAAAAAAGTTAGCTGCTAATGGTAGCCAACAGAGTGTATGCAGCTTCCGGTTTTGGCCACGTGTCACTCTCAATCCTTATTTGGTAACGTGTTTGTGTGTGTAGAACTTTCCCTTGATTTCATTGGCTCTAGCGGTTATAAAGAGATTTCAATCATCAAAATCGACCAAGGGGGGCCAGAGATATGGAAAATCCACCCAAATGACCCCAGAAGTGGTTTTATTTTTGCTAAATCTCTCTAAAAAGGTCAAATTTCACTTGTTTTGCATCAATCTTGATACAGGGTACTTATTATATGTTGTACTTTGGATTCCTAAAGCTTTTAGTCTACTAACCCATCATCCAAGGGTGGTTTTCACTATAAGTAATGTTTTTTTTAAAAACAGAACAGAACAGAATCAAACTGAAAACATCGTAAATATTCTCTATATTAATAAGTAATTGGTTCTTCTTTTAGACCAGATGGAATCCCAATGGAAGTTTCAAGTCACAACATTTCATTAACCAAACAGAGAAACTACTCGGCAGATGAATCAGTCAGTGGTTATAGTATAAATCAGAAAAGTAGTATGACAACAACATTAAACATATTCAAAACTTCTGTTGATAAAGATGGAGTTTAGATGAAGTCATGCATGAATATTGTCAAACAGAGTTTAAACAGCCAGACAGATTTTTCTCATGTGAATTGTCGTAGGACTAATTAATTGTCCTCTTTTTTTGTTGCACATGCAGATTTGACTTGGAAAATGTCAGGTTAAGAAGAGTCTCCAGGGTTGTCCTCAGTCTCTGGTTGTAAATGTCTCTCTGGATCTGAGTTCCTGGCTGGTTCTGGTCCTCCAAAGTCCTCTCCATCAGCTTATGTTTCCATGTGTTCAGCTGAGCTGCTGGCTGTAGGCTCTAACTCTCTGTTCTCTCCAGTCTGAGTTTGATGAAGCTGTGAGGACTGACGACCAACACACTTATGGATTTTGACCTGATAGCTCTGTGTGAATCTTTTTTCACAAACACTGCAGCTGAATGGTTTCTCTCCTGTGTGGTTTGTCATGTGTCGTTGTAAAGTTGCTTTCAGGGCAAAAGCTTTCGCACAGACTGAACAGCTGAATGGTTTCTCTCCTGTGTGGATTCTCATGTGCCGATGGAAATGTGCTCTCGTTGGAAAGGATTTCTTACAGATTGAGCAGCTGAATGGTTTCTCTCCTGTATGGATTTTCATATGTTCCTTTAAACTTTCTCTCCGTTTAAAAGATTTCTCACAGACTGAGCAGCTGAATGGTTTCTCTCCTGTGTGGACTATCATGTGGTCCTTTAAATATCCTCTCTGTGCAAAAGATTTATTACAGACTGAGCAACTGAATAGTTTCTCTCCTGTGTGGATTCTCATGTGTCGTTGTAAAGGTTCTTTCAGGGCAAAAGCTTTCTGACAGACTGCGCAGCTAAATGGTTTCTCTCCTGTGTGTATTCTCAAATGTCTATGGAAATTTGTTCTTGTTGGAAAGGATTTATTACAGACTGAGCAGCTGAATGGTTTCTCTCCTGTATGGATTTTCATATGTTCCTTTAAATGTCCCCTCTGTTTAAAAGACTTCTCACAGACTGAGCAGCTGAATGGTTTCTCTCCTGCACTACGTCTTGAATCACTGACAGGGTCTTGTTTATTTCTCTGAGAGTTTGAACCTGGTTCTCTGGTCTTCTTCCAATCAGCCCTGTCTTCAGTGTCAGGTTCAGAAGAGTCTCCAGGGTTGTCCTCAGTCTCTGGTTGTAAATGTCTCTCTGGATCTGAGTTCCTGGCTGGTTCTGGTCCTCCACAGTCCTCTCCATCAGCTTCTGTTTCCAGGTGTTCAGTTTGCCTTTGATGAAGCTGAGAGGACTGAGGTTTCTCTTCATCATCTTCACTCTTCACAGGTACAGGAGTGAATGTGGACTTGGTGATATCAGCCTCCTCCAGCCCTTGAAGCTGCTCTCCCTCCTGACTGCTCCAGAGTTCCTCCTGTTCCTCTTTAATGTGTGGGGGGGGCTCTGGGTCCTCCTGGTTCGGCATATGCTGGGTTTGATTTCCACCTTCCGTAAACAATTCCTCTCCCTGGTGATTGCTGTTAAATGTTTCAACACTGTGGGAAAATGCATGTTTCAAAGAGCTTAAATCTGACAGGCGTTCACTGCTCTGTTTCCAAAAATCATCATCTTCACTGTCTTCAGTCTCTGAAGAGTCTCCAGGGTTGTCCTCAGTCTCTGGTTGTAAATGTGTTTTTGGATCTGAGTTCCTGGCAGGTTCTGATCCTCCACAGTCCTCTCCATCAGCTTCTGTTTCTACATATTCAGTTTGAAGAGGCTGTGAGGACTTACCCTCACATTCATGGTATTTCAGCGTAAATTGCGAAGGGAACATTCTGTTACAATATCTGCAGCATAATTTTGGCCTTTTGTGGACTTCCATATGTTTAGTCAGATATCTTCTCCATGCAAATTCTTTACCACAAAGTGAGCAACTAAACTGGGTTTGTCTCGTGTGGATCCTCATGTGTTGTACTAACGCCTCGCTGTCACTGAAACCTGAGTTACACACAGAGCAGCAGAAAGGTTTCTCCCCAAACTGACCAGGCAAGTGAGAACTTTCAAGATTGGAAAAAGCGATACCACAAAGTGAGCCATCATTCGGATTCAGACTTTTCTGAAATCTGCTGGTAACTGGCAGTTGGTGCTTTTGGTCTATTACTGTTCCACACCGAGAGCTGTCGAACAGTGGGTTAGAAGTGTGACGCTGCAAGGGCTCGCCGCCACACTCGTGGTTCAAGAGCTGCGACTCCAGCAGGAAACTTTTCTCAGAGACTGCGTAGCTGGGTGGTTTCTCCTCAGTGTGGACACATATGTGCCTGGCCAGATTTCCTTCTGTTGCAAACCATTTTCCACAACAGGAGCAACTGAATGGTTTCTCTCTTGTGGGAGATGTTTTGTGCGTCAGCAGACTGTCCTCATATTGATCTTTACGCTCTGAGGGACTGAATGGATTCTCGCTGATGGAAACGTCCTCAGTTTCCAAATGGTTTGGACCTGAATGAGGTTGCCTGGTCTGTGTGGAAAAACAAACACCATCACCAGTCCTGGGATCTGTTTGAACCTGGTCATCAGAGCAGCTGACTGGTTTCTTACTGGTCATATATCCTTTACTTATAGATACATTTTTATTTCTTCGATAACTGAACCCAGACTGATGCTGCCTGGTATCTTTCCAAAACTCAATGTCAACATTGTCATCAGGTTCTAGAGATGGTTCGCCACCTTTATCAGTCTCAGGTTGTAAATGTCTCTCTGGATCTGAGTTCCTGGCTGGTTCTGGTCCTCCACAGTACTCTCCATCAGCTTCTGTTTCCATATGTTCATGTTGTCTTTGATGAAGCTGTGAGGACTGACGACCAACACACTTATGATTTTTGACCGAACGACTCCAAGTAAATCTTCTGTCACAAACACTGCAGCTGAATGGTTTCTCTCCTGTGTGGACTCTCATGTGTTCCTTTAAATTTCCTCTCTGTGCAAAATGTTTCCTACAAATTGAGCAACTGAATGGTTTCTCTCCTGTGTGGATTATCATGTGTTCCTTTAAACTTCCTCTCTGTGCAAAATGTTTCTTACAAATTGAGCAGATGAATGGTTTCTCTCCTGCACTACGTCTTGAATCACTGACAGGGTCTTGTTTATTTTTCTGAGATTTCGAACCTGGTTCTCTGGTCTCCTTCCAATCAGCACTGTCTTCAGTCTCAGGTTCAGAAGAGCCTCCAGGGTTGTCCTCAGTCTCTGGTTGTAAATGTCTCTCTGGATCTGAGTTCCTGGCTGGTTCTGCTCCTCCACAGTCCTCTCCATCAGCTTCTGTTTCCAGGTGTTCAGTTTGTCTTTGATGAAGCTGAGAGGACTGAGGTTTCTCTTCATCATCTTCACTCTTCACAGGGACAGGAGTGAATGTGGACTTGGTGATATCAGCCTCCTCCAGCCCTTGAAGCTGCTCTCCCTCCTGACTGCTCCAGTGTTCCTCTTTAATGTGTGGGGGGGCTCTGGGTCCTCCTGGTCCAGACTGGAGCTCCACTCCTGCTGCTCAGGGGGAACCTCTTCTTTAACCACCACCAGCTGCTGGACGTCTGCAGGAAACAGGAAGCACATATTCAGAGAAACTGTAGAGTATCAGAATTTAAAATCTAACCACAATTAACACTTCTTTAACTTTGCAGCCCTTATCCATTCCTTATTTTAAATGCTTTTCCAGATGCCCTGGAGAGTTTCAGGACAAAAGGTGAGTTAGTACGGTTGCTGATCTAAAACGTAGTTTCACTGCCGCTTAGCAAGGCGTCGGCCGTTCACGGAGTGTGAGGCCTTAGCCTTATAGTTTGTGACCTGTCTGCAGAGTCGTTAGCTGAGAACTGGTGTTGGAGTTTCTCAGAGTAGTCGTTTAGCATCTCTCTCCGCCTTGCTAAACCTGTACTTGGACTCATACAGGTGCATCTCAATGAATTGGAATATCATGGAAAAGTGAGTTTATATCAGTAATTCAATTTATAAAGTTGAAACTTATACATCACAGATTCATCAGACACAAAGGGATTATTTCCAGCGTTTATTTGTTTTAATCTTGATGATTAAATGAAAGCCAAAATTCAGCATCTCAGAACATTTTAATAATACATAAGACCAATAAAAAAGAGATGTTCTAATATAGAAATGCTGGCCTTCTGAAAAGTATGTTAATGTTCCTGCTGTCAGTACTTGGTTGGAGCTCCTTTAGCATGAATAACTGCATCAATGCAGCGTGGCATGGAGACTATCAGTCTGTGGCACTGCTGAGGTGTGATGGAAGCCCAGGTGGCTTCACTAGCGGCCTTCAGCTCGTCTGCATTGTTGGGTCTCGTGTGCCTCATCTTCCTCTTGACAATTCTTAGAATCTTTTGGTAACACTTTATATTAAGGTACACAAATTAACATCAACTAGTTGTTAATTAACGTGCATATTAGCAGTATATTGGCTCTTTATTAGTCATTATAAAACACTTATTAATGCCTTATTCTACATGACCATATTCTACAAGTGATAAGCCATTAGTTGAGACTTTTTCCTCAATAACCCTCTAATTAGTGCTTATTTATTGCAAGTAAGGAAGTTGTTGTACATGAGTTTTGGTCTTAATATGCTCTGCTCAATATGGGCCTAATAAGGCAGTAGTACCACAAGAATAGTAATTCTCCCATAATAACACTTAACAAATATGGTATATTCTTATGTAACAAGACATGAAACTATAAGTGTTAATTGAGTCTGAATAACTCAAAAGTAGGTATTTATATCTAAGAACATGTTCCTATTTTAAAGTGAAGTCTTGTTCATAACCAATAAGCTAGTAGTTTGACTCTAATTGACCTGAACAGGTTCCCTATTCTAAAGTTGCCTCCTCTTCACACTTTGTAAATACATTATAGCACACACTGAAATTAACCTCAACAGTACATGAACAAAGTAGGCCCACGTTGAAATAATTTTTTTATTAATGAACCACTATAGAGAGGTTCAGACACATGTACTAAAACATGTCAAGTTTCTCCAAGGCTGAGAACACATATATATGCAGCCTGTACCTTTTTAATAAAAACAGATTTTTTGTATTGTATGTATTTGTGATCATACTGTCTGACCTGCTTGTATGTACTTACACAATAGATGTACTGTTCTCTCTATGTGTTGTACTGTCTCAGTGTGAACATAGATTAAACAGCCAGCCAAACTCTTTTGAGAGCCAGGGAATGAGCAGCCATGCTCCTTTATTGACTTATTTGCAGTCCACTGACATTCAAACGGAGTGAAAATATAAAAAAAAGTTACAACGCACTTCATGATCTCATACATGCGTGTAACACACACAGATTAACACATGGGACCGCTAAGTGTAAACAAGGTAAATATAGCTAATGCTAGCTGTGCAATAAGCATGTGTACAGGCTAGTATGGCTAATGCTAGCATGAATGCTAACGCTACCGTGTATGCTAGCGCTAGTGCGAATGCTAACGCATTTTCTCATTGTGTTTAAAGTTTAGTGTAGTAAAGTTACTAATCCTTACAGTGTAAGTGTAAGGCTTACACTTACAGTCATGGCTTTCTGACGGACTTGACCCTTTTACTCTTCAGGTTGCAAAGGGAAAATTGTAGCAGTCTACTCATGGATGTCTACTGCCATGCTATTCAGTTCACTTTCTCCTACTTCCTGTACCCGGTTTCCTGTCTAACCTTCAGTACAAATTTTACAAAAATATAAATGTGCAAATATGAAACATACAGGTCAATATCACCTTGCTATTGGTAGCTGAACTGTCAATACCACAAAACATATTCTTAGATAGACCTAATTTTCATTTTGAGTTATTTAGACACAATTAACACTTATAGTTTCATGTCTTGTTACATAAGAATAGATCATATTTGTTAAGTGTTATTATGGGAGAATTACTATTCTTGTGGTACTGCTGCCTTATTAGGCCCATATTGAGCAGAGCATATTAAGACCAAACTCATGTACAACAACTTCCTTACTTGCAATAAATAAGCACTAATTAGAGGGTTATTGAGGAAAAAGTCAACTAACTAATGGCTTATTACTTGTAGAATATGGTCATGTAGAATAAGGCATTAATAAGTGTTTTATAATGACTAATAAAGAGCCAATATACTGCTACTATGCATGTTAATTAACAACTAGGTGATGGTTAATTTGTGTACCTTAATATAAAGTGTTACCAATATTTTTTTCTCAAAATTCTGACTTTTTTCTCAACATTTTGACTTTTTCTAAAATGATTATTCTTCAGAAAATCTCAAAATGCTGAGGCTGCGGAACCTTCTCCCTGAAGGCAGGAGGCTGAAGAGGCTGTTCGAGGGGTGGGTGGAGTCACCCACGATGCTGAGTGCTTTGCGGGTGAGGCGGGTATATATGTCCTGTAGTGATGGGAGTGAGGCACCGATGATCCTCTGGGCAGAGTTCACAATGCGCTGCAGGCTCTTGCGGTTGGAGGCGGTGCAGCTTCCAAACCACAGCGTGATACAGCTGCTGAGGATGCTCTCAGTGGCGCCTCGGTAAAAAGACAGCATGATGGGGGGTGATGCTCCGGCTCGCTTGAGCTTCCGGATGAAGTACAGGCGCTGCTGGGCTTTCCTCGCTAGTGCGGTGGTGTTGTTATTCCAGGTGAGGTCATCAGTGATGGTCACACCAAGGAATTTGGTGCTGGTCACCTGCTCCACAGCAGCGCCGTTGATGGTCAGGGGGAGAGGGGGTCGGTCGTGGGTTCTCCTGAAGTCAACAACTATCTCCTTTGTTTTCTCCAGGTTGAGGAAGAGGTTGTTATTTTGGCACCACAGGGCCAGCTGGTTCACTTCCTTCCTGTAGTTAGTCTCATCGTTGTGGCTGATGAGACCCACCACAGTAGTGTCGTCTGCAAACTTCACGATGTGGTTGGAGCTGAAGTTGGGTTTGCAGTCGTGGGTCAGCAGAGTGAAGAGAAGGGGGCTGAGCACACATCCTTGGGGGGCCCCCGTACTCAGTATGAGGGTGTTTGAGGTGTTGTTGTTGACCCGTACAGCTTGTGGTCTCTCTGTGAGGAAGTCCAGCAACCAGTTGCAGAGAGAGGGGCTGAGGCCCAGGTCTGTAAGTTTTTGTACCAGCTGCTGGGGGATGATAGTGTTGAATGCTGAGCTGAAGTCTATAAATAGCATTCTAACATATGAGTCCTTAGTGTCCAGGTGTGTGAGGGCTGGGTGGAGAGCGGAGGAGATTGCATCCTCTGTGGACCGTTTAGCTCGGTAGGCAAACTGAAATGGGTCCAGCGATGGGGGGAGGGTGGATTTGATCTGCTCTTTGATCATGACCAGCCTTTCGAAGCACTTCATGATGGTAGAAGTTGACGGGGCGGTAGTCGTTGAAGCAGGATGGAGATGACTTCTTTGGCACTGGAATGATGGTGGTTTCCTTGAAGCACGAGGGAACAACAGCCTGGCTCAGGGAGATGTTAAAAATGTCTGTGAGGACATCTGTGAGCTCTTCTGCACAGTCCCTCAGCACACGACCAGGAATGTTGTCAGGTCCTGCAGCCTTGCGGGGGTTAATCCTCAACAGTGTTTCCCTCACACTGGCTGGTGAAAGACGCAGAGCCTGGTCGTCGGTGGGGGGGTGGTTTTCTGCGCAGGTGTGTTGTTCTGTGCTTCAAAGCGTGCAAAGAAGCCGTTGAGGTTGTTGAGCAGGGAGGTGTGACTGTCACAGGTCTGTGGTGGTAGTTTGTAGTCCGTTAGGGTCCTTATCAAATCAAATCAAATCAAGTTTTATTTATATAGCACATTCATATAACGATTTTCGGTCGAGCCAAAGTGCTGTACATATAAAAAAAAAAGTACCCTACAGTAAAAACAGTTTACAGCAAATACAACAGCACAGTTAGTGCAGAATAGCAGTATGAGAAAAATGACACCCTCTGTCCTTAGACCCTCACATCGTACAAGGAAAAACTTCCAGAGAAAAAACCCACAGTTTAAAGGGAAAAATGGGAGAAACCTCAGGGAGAGCAACAGAGGAGGGATCCCTCTCCCAGGACGGACAGACGTGCAATAGATGCCGTGTGTAAATCGAAGAGATAATACATTTTACAGCGTAGGCAGACCAAATGTTTAGAAATGCATGTGTCTATAATAAGAAGATGAATCCACGAGGATGTCAACAATCCTGTGGGTCCTTATGCCCTGCCACAGGCTCCGTGAGTCCCTGCTATCCTTGAAATGTCCTGTAATTTTTCGGGTGTATTCTTGTTTTGCTTTCCTGATGCCACGGGACTTTACTGGTGTTGATCCCTGGAGGATGTAAATAGTCTAAGTGCCATGTTAGGGAGACATTACGGAGTTCAGGAGTCAGCCATTTGAGGTTTTGTTAACATTAATGCTTTTTGCTTTATTTCTAAGATACTTTTAGATACACTTTGAAGTGTGCAACACTTTTACAACTGGTAGAATATTAAGTACTTTGTAAGAAAGTGGGTTTCTTTAAAGGCAGTTTGTGATTTTTAGGGCTGGTTCAGTGAGACAATGCAGTTTTGATAATTTCAAGTTTCAAGGCTTTTATTGTCATCTGCATATTAGCTACAGTGTAGATATGGCAATGAAAAACAGGTCACAGGCTCCTCCAACAGTGCAACATATACATACATATATACATATATATATATACACATATATAAATATATATATATATATACACATATATATATATATATATATACACACATATATAAATATATATATATATACACATATATATATATATATATATATACACATATACACATATATATATATATATATATATACACACATATATAAATATATATATATATACACATATATATATATATATATATATATACACATAAATATATATATATATATATACACATAAATATATATATATATATATACACATATATATATATATATATATACACATAAATATACATATATATATATACACATATATATACATATATATATATATATATATATATACATATATATATATATACATATAACAGAATCGGCACATCGCCTACAAAAAATTCCAGATGTTAACTGTGTAACAGTTACTGGGGCTGGTGCAGCCGGGTGATTGGTTTACAACCATCGACCTGAAGGACGCTTACTTTCATGTCGAAATTGTTCCAAGACACAGAAAGTATTTGCGTTTTGCCTTCCAGGGGATAGCCTACAGACTGCCGTTTGGCTACTCCCTATCCCCACGCACGTTCAGCAAATGTGTGGCTTCAGCCGCTTCGCGACCACGCCATGAGGGTTATCTTTTATCTGGACGACCTCATAGTCATGGCCAGGTCCAGGGAATTGGCAATGTTTCACACAGCCCAATTGATCGTACACCTAACCGAGTTGGGTTTTGCGGTCAATTGGAAGAAGAGCAATCCCATACCTCACCAGCAGGTGCAGTATCTGGGGATGGTGCTCGATGCAGGCATTATAATATTTTCCAATCTATCAACAACAAAAACAAGAAGTAACAGTTTGGTATATCCAGGTATCATGGCTTATTTTCTTGAAGTATTTGCGGTCGGGCATCTTGGATATGTCTGGACATATCGAACTACTTGAATCTTGGAACTGATGACTGACAGTGATCAAAATGTTTTGTTTTTATGTTCTGGTGGTCACAAGTGTTTTCTAACAACATAAAACATTGGGGTCTGATCATTTCGTTAGCTCTGACCTAGCTTTTATTTCTGGGTTGTTTTTATATTCACACCATACCTTTCAGTATTTAGCCAACGTTGCAAAGCGTATTTCAGTTAAAGCTTGAAAGCAATAGCTTTAAATGAGGTTGAGTTAATAATAGAGGCTAACTCTTATGGAGATTGGTGATTTAAGTTAAATTTGGCTCTAATAATAGTATGGTATATCAGAATATCATAAAATAATAAGTCACAGTATAGTGTGTGTGTGTGTGTGTTTTTGTGTGTGTGCTTGCATGTGTTTGGTGTGTGTGTGTGTGTGTGTGTGTGTGTGTGTGTGTGTGTGTGTGTGGGGGGGAGACACTATTATCTCAAAAACATTCTGAGTAAAGAAACTGTGACATGTAAAGAAAGGATTTTCACTAAAGCTGTGATGTTCCCTCAGAGATTCTATTCTTCTTCTTTTTTTAAACCCATACTTTGAGAAAGGAACTAGATTATCTGAAAGATTACTTATTTTTGTTTAAACCAACAGTGTGGGGACACCTGCCAGATACAGAGTCACAGGGACTGACCATACAACAGGAAAGGGATATAAAAGAAGGGGGAGGGTCTGGAGGGGGAGGTGTTTTGACTCTGGACCCTAGGGTGGGGGAAAGGAAGAGGAAGATGATTCATTTGATAGATCTGACTTGATTGTTGTGATGGTTGAAGGAAGAGAAACGGGCGAGGAAGAAGCAGAAAAATAACTTGTTTGTAAAAAGGACAGCACGTCTTTTTTTCTCAAATGTATGTCAGTTTCAAGAAAAGATGAGAGGTTTTATGCATGAAGTGCAGCATGTCCTGCAACCCTTCAAAAAAGAAAAGAAGGTACGGGTAAAGTATGTTGAAACATTTCACAAAAAGTGAGTTGTATGTTGATAAAAATCTCTGTGTAGTTTCTCAAAATATAATGAAAGTCATAGAGGGAAAAAA
Source organism: Dissostichus eleginoides (assembly GCA_031216635.1). Classification (NCBI taxonomy): domain Eukaryota; kingdom Metazoa; phylum Chordata; class Actinopteri; order Perciformes; family Nototheniidae; genus Dissostichus; species Dissostichus eleginoides. The sequence goes on along the minus strand of JASDAP010000094.1, from coordinate 271,045 downwards.
TAGCACAGTATGTGGAAAATATGAAAATAGCACGTAATGTTTTGTTAGAATAACATGAAATAATTCATAGTAAAGCATCTAAAAAAAACATTTAGAAAAAGTCAGGTTATTAAAGTTATCAAAACTGCATCGTTTCACCGAAACAGTGTTAAAATCACAAACTTTCCATTTAGAGTTTGATTCTTTAAGAAACTCAATTTATTACAAATGAATTCATATTTGACCAAGTTGTAAAGTTTTGCATGCATTAAAGTGGAACTATAAGTATCTTTGTAGGAGAAAAACAATCATTTAAGTTATTTCCAGAAAACTGCGTTGTTTCACCGAAAGTGTTAAAATCACAAAAACGTACCTTTCGAAGTCACATTCTTAACGAAATCTATTCAGAAAAAGTACTTAACTTTCTACCAGTTGTAAAGTTGTCATACTTAAAACTGTATCCAAAAGTAAGAGAAAGACAACGAGAGAAAAACAAGCTAAATCTGCCTAGTGTCAGTAAAAAAAAGTGTTAAAATCACAAACTTGCCTTTTAGAGTCACAGTCTTTAAGAAAATAAATGTGTTACCAAGTGATTGAGAATCTACCAGTTGTAAAATGTTCCTGCATAAAAGTGTATCAAAAAAGTATCTTGGTAGCAGAAAATAACTAACATAAGGTTATCAGAAAATAAACCTACATTGTTAAACTGAACAAGTGTTCAAATAAAAAAAACGGCCATTAAAAGAAACCCAATTCCTTACAAAGTACTTCATATTCTACCAGTTGTTAAGTGTTGCACACTTCAAAGTGTGTCTAAAAGTATCGTAGTAAGACAAGAAAAGAGAAAAAAGCATGGATGTTAACAAAACTGGATTGTTAAACTGAAATAGCGTTAAAATCAAAGTGCGTTTAAAGAAAATCTATTCAGAAAAAGTATTTTATTTTCTAGTTTTTAAGGTTTAGCATACATCAAAGTGTATCTTACATTTCCTCTGTGAGAGAATTACACACAAATCTGCCGAGTGTCAGTAAAAACAAAGTGTTAAAATCACAAACTTACCTCAAAGTGTATCTACAAGTATCTTATATAAGTATCTATCTGCCCAGTAAATAAGTGTTAAAATCACAAACTTGCCTTTTACAGTCACAGTCTTTAAGAAAGTAAATGTGTTACCAAGTGATTGACATTCTACCAGTTGTAAAGTTTTACAAACTGTAAAAACTGTAAAAAAGTAAAAGTCAGTAAAGTCATCAAAAACGACATTGTTTAACTGGATTGTCTTACTTAAATCAAAAACTGCCAATAAGAGTCACATTCTTAAATAACATCTATTTAGACAAAGTATTTCATTTTTTGTAGTTTGAGGTACTTTTTAAAAACAGTACCTCCATGCCCTTTCAAACCACATGTATGTGGTTGATCCTCTGCAAGGGTCAAATGAAGTTGAGGACTCCAGAAAGGCTGGTTACAGATATCAAATATATTACAGGAACTACATTGGTTAAACGCACATTTGGTAAAAGAGTAAGCGCAAATGTAAAAAAATGTTCCTATTGTTCTATAGAGAGTATTCCAAGATGCGCCGGAACAGACTGGGAAAAGAGGACTGGGTGAACATTAAATGGCAGCCTGGAAAGATAACCCACACCTTCCAGAAAGAGGCCACCAGTTGTGGAGCCTTTGTCATGCAGGTGATTCAATGCAACATGTTGTGTTCATTAATAATAAAGCTTTGTATTTGAATGGGAAATTCAAACACGCGTCATAACGTCATGTTACTTTACCATCTGTCCAGATGGCCAAGATGGCAGTGACGGAATTTCAGAAAATACCACGGACGTTTCACATCAACTTATCAAAACAATCTCTTCAAAATCTACGAAGAGACATGGCAGAAGACATTCTCAGAGGATCAGGTATTAGCCAAAAATATGAAATGAATATATGGATGGCTTCCTGTAAATTGAACAGTAATACACCTGCTATTTGTTCAGTTTCAAAGGAGGACTTCTGTTCCTTCTGTGGAACTGAGGACCTGCCCACAACTGCTGTTGATGCTGTTTGGGTGAGACTAAACGATGAATTGTTTTGAAACTCCAGAAGAGAATCTGAATAGTAGATAATATATAGATCATCTGGAGTTAGTTTTCAGGAATAACATAATAAAAGTAATGAAATATTGTATACTTTTATGCATTACAGGTTTCCTTTTGTTTTTCTTATAATTTGTGAATGTTTTAGCACAGTACAGAGAAACCTGAATAACAAGTCTTTAGATAACAAAATGTGTATCATTTCTATAAAATATAAATGAATCTGCCTGCTTTACCAGTGTCCTACACTTGACATTTTCTTAATATCTTTGTTGTATTTATCCCCATGTAGATTCAGTGTGAAACTTGTGGAAGATGGTTTCACACGCAGTGCCTCGGAATGACTGCCGCACTAATACCAAAGAAAGATACCCCGTGGTATTGTGTGTTGTGTATCATCCCTAACTAAAGAGGCTATAGGTGGGTTTGTGTAACTTTTACCAGAGGTACCAGGATTTGGGGAGGTAAGGCTTGTAGTTTGAACTCCTACCACAATAGAAGTAGTGCGCTTATAAACGGCATGTGGGGGGGAATCCAGCCCAGCCATGATTTCAAATCGGCAAAATGAAAGCTGAATTTTGTACAAAACAAACAAAAATCCGGAAAAAAGCTTTGCTAAAGATTTTGGGAAATGTAAGTAATGATTAATAATCACCTGTCCATAGTTTTAAATGGTTATATTCTTAATTAAGATGTTAAATATATTTCCCATTACAGCTTAAAGTAGTCACATATGTTCATGTTGTTTTCCATGTCAGACATTAGATTGTAGATTTGTTCATTAATATTGTACAGTAAGAAAGGTGGAAAGTCTGAAATGTTTTGACACATTTATTTTTCAATTTTAATTTAATTTAATTTTCATGTCTTAATTTATATATATAACAAACTGTATATACAATGTGTAACACATATATGTAACATATCTGTAGAAAAGGCCCCAAAGTTATAGTTGTAAGTTATACTCATAAGTCGCCGCCGTTAGAAACACTCCCAAGTTCTGGCTTACCACTTCTGGGCTCGATTCATGAGGCTCTACTTGCCGAGTCTTCAAGCTCGTCAGAAGTGGCAAGCTACACCTGCTGACATCAAAGAGGACGCCTTGATGATCGCTGATCCGCATCTTCCAAGAGCCCTATGGCCCATAGGGACAGTTGTCAAGACACATCCAAGCAGCGACGGACATATTAGGCCTGCCGACGTGAAGGTCAGGGAGAGAGTCTACACCCGGCCAGGTGCCAGACTGGTGGTCCTCCCTGCACTTCCATCTGGAGAAGATGAGGACAGTTCTACTCCTGCCATCACTTCCAAGCCTTAGGACTTTGTTGCCTTTTATTGATGAGCAAAGGTATTATATACATTTGGGGGCGGCTGTAGAAAAGGCCCCAAAGTTATAGTTATTGATATATATATATTATTTTATTATACAGAGTTGATACCTGTTAAGTTATGTCTTCATAGTGGGCAGGGGCTAACCCACGTGTTTTGGGTGACGTCATACATCAGAGGGTAATGTGCTTCAGTAGTTGCAGGAAAGTTATGCCGTCTGAAGTGTTTCGTATTGTGTGCGTAAATGAAGGTGAGTGTTTGTCCACAGTAGGGCTGCACGATATATCGTGTCATGACGATAATCGCGATATGCGCGATATTCACATCACAGGACGTGACGATTTAAAAAAAAAAAAATGTCTTTATTTTTTTAGGACTTGTGATACTAAGTAGGCAAATTAACTCAAACACGTCATGTTACAAATATTTTGCTGCTTGCTACAAAAGGAAAACTTGCGCGGCTCTCATGTCAGGGGTACTTGAGTGAGTGACATGCAGGCTCTGCATGCACAGCAAACCACCAATCACAATCAAATCTCCAAAGCAAACGGACCCGGTGATTAAAGGTAAAAACACTGAATAAAGTCGTTTCATGTGTTTCTCCAGGGCAGTTCGGCGCTGCTAACCGAGCTAGCTCAGCTTGTTGCTCTGATAACTTAAGATCCAACTCAGTTGTCAAACTTTTGGGGAATGACAAGGAAAATTAACGGCATTAAAAATAACTTGGATTTACCAGTACTGACCAGTAATAACGTGCAAGCAATCAGTATTGTAGAAAAGGCTGAACTCCTCGCAAGGACATTTGTTAAAGTCCACAGTTCAGAGGACTTATCTCCAATAGCCAAAAAGTCTAGAGATAACACACTTCCAAGAATAACAGAAAGAATGACAACATCAAACGAAAAGCTATATTTACCATATATTCTATTCGAATTAAGGAGAGCCCTCTATAATGCAAGACAAACCTCACCAGGTAAAGATAACATCTGTTATAGCATGTTAAATCATATGAGTGATGGTGCACTTAATATGGGACACAGGCAAAATACCCTCAGTATGGAAGCACTCAGTGCCAATACCAAAACCTGGCAAAGATCCATCAAAGCCATCAAGCTACAGGCCCATTGCATTAACCTCACAATTAGGCAAACCCATGGAACGCATGGTAACAGAGAGACTTTCTTTAGAAAGCAGAAACCTTTTTTCTTCCTATCAGAGTGGATTTCGGAAAGAGCGAGGCACTATGGACTCCATCTTATGTCTAGAGTCAGAAATCAGGAAAGCTCAAACCAACAAAGAAATGGTCATAGCAGTATTTTTGGATGTAGAAAAGCGTATGACATGCTATGGAAGGAGGGATTACTTATGAACTAAATGGTTTAGGGTTGTATGGTAAAATGTATAAAAGGGTGTCAGATTTTCTGTTTGGGAGGACAATAGAAGTTAAAGTGGGAACAGAAATATTCCGTTGAAAATGGAACTCTGGAGTAGGTTGAAATTGTATTTTGGCACAAGAGACTTCCGGTTCAGCGGAGATGGAAGCATAGAGAACACGCTCCCGACCTAAAATAACTAAAACACTGTCCGAACAACTCGATTCTACTCTTTGAGTGTATTAAGTTACTTTGGAAATATCGGACTAACGAAAAATGCCCAAAAAAAAAAGAAAAACCACACCCAAAGTAAAAATCACGACGAAGAAGAAATCGATCAGCTGTCTCAAGCCAGCAACAGCATGGGGGATGACATGCAGCCAGATGACACAGATCCCAGCAGGGACGCACATTTCAGTTTAATTCTAAAAGAGCAGCGAGAATTTAGAAAAGACTCCAGCCAACAACTCAACGGAATAAAGGAAGACATCAACAAAATTAACAAAAGAATGGAGGAAGCAGAGGAACGAATTGACGCAGCTGAGACCAGGATCCATTCCTGGGAAGTGGTATCTGGGCTAGTTGTTATGGTTTAGGTGTTTTGCTTTCTCCTCCTCCCCTCTGTCTTCTCCGTCTCACTCGGTAGAGCTGAACATTGTAGTATCCTAGCTTAGTGTGATATTCTCTTGCTGTTTTTGTTGAAGAGTAACCTTGTTTTTCCCAGTGTCTGCTCGAGCCAGCCTGAGTCCTGCCGCCGCCACCAGCGTGAACTAGATCCACCTTCATTTTGTGGATTGTTTTTTAGTTGCTCCTTTTTCCTTTATTAAACTTTGTTAAAAGACTGCATCCATCTGGTCTCTGCCATTGTAGGTCCTGAACTTTTGACCCAGCCCTAACACTAGTGAAGCTACAGGTACAGACAGAGGTTAAACTGACGGACCTAGAGGGACGAACACGCCGCGAGAATGTCAGGATATATGGAGTAAAGGAAGGAGCAGAAGCCATGTCGACATCGGTGATCGGCCTTTGTGGAAGAGCTACTAATTAAAGGCGTGGAACTGACCCCCTCTACGCTACAGATCGAGAGGCGCACTGTGCGCTCGGCCCCAAACCTCCGGCCGAGGCCAGACCGAGAACACTGGTGGTGAAATGTTTACGTTATAGAATGAAAGAAGAAGTAATCAAAAAAGCCTGGCAGAAAAGGGGTTTTTATTTCAAAGAAAAAAAGGTCAACGTGGACCATGATTACACACCAAAATTGCAGAGAAGGAGGAGCAGTACGCGGAAGCCAAAGCAGCACTTAAGGAAAGAAACATAAGATTCCAGAGTCCATTCCCGGCCAGACTAAAAGTTTTTATGACAACCCAGTAGTCTACAATTCGGCTGAGGAGGCAACAGCAGACATGGTGAAGAGAGGGATACCAGTGACGGTCCTAAAAAATCCGAGCCCTTCTGGACCAGATTAACCGGCTGACCTGGGAACCCAGCAGAAAGCGTGGAGATCAACAGCACCCGAGCTCGCAGCAAGATTTCAAGGAACGGCTTCGGGGCTTTCGACATCAGGACACCTGATAAGTAGCCTATGTTTAATAATGCCCACTTTTATGGAAGCTCCTTTCTGAATATTTTGTTTAAAAAATAAAAAAACATGAATAAGGCTATTTCGAGGCAGCTGAGACTATTTCTTTTTTGTTGGTTTTTTGGCCTATCCAAGGAAGAGACTAATTTGAATAGATGGCTTATGCCACGGACTCATGAGGGCCACATTTTGGGTCGGTTTGCTACTCTCTGTACTATGGACCTATGTATCAGCTTAAGGGCTGAAGAGGGCCCCCTTCCATCACTAAGAGGAAGAGACTTTCCCTCCACACTCCAACACTCCAAGGCCCAATATGAGGCCTTAAATCTGGAAGTCAATGACACTTATGTTTGTGGATATTATTTTGTTATACATTTTTCGGTTATAGTTTTGGATTTTATTAATGTTATGAATACAACAGGGGATGTAAGAAATTATTTAAATGCAGGAATTCATGGATTTAAAATAAAGGCAAATAGTCACCATGCAAAGTAAAGGGTCAATTAAAGTAATTACATACAATGTGAACGGTCTGGGAAACCCAATTAAAAGGAACAAAGTAATGTCAAAATTAAAAAGAGATGGAGCCGAAGTAGCCCTCCTGAAGGAGACTCATCTAACAGAACAGGAACACCAAAAACGTGTGGAAGTGGAACTTCAGTCCATACTCATCCTCCTACAGAAAGGGATCTAGGAGGGGCGTAACAATCCTAATCTCCAGTAAATTACATTTTGAATGCACATATGAAAAAAAGGACAAAGATGGGAGATACGTACTTATCCGGGGAAATGTCCAGGGTACATTAGTTTCCCTCCTGAATGTATATACTCCCAAGGGATCTGCATGGTCATTTTACAAACATATTTTTGAAATAATAACATTGGAGGCCCAAGGAATCCTAATTTGTGGGGGAGATTTCAATGTTAGATTTAACCCAACTTTAGATACATCAAAACCTCTCTCTTCAGGAGGGAAAGAAATCACCAAGAACATGAAACTGATGTTGGGAGACCTGGGACTCTCGGATGTATGGCGAGACCAAAATCCGTTAAAGAAAGATTTTACCTTTTATTCACACCCACACTCTTTATATTCAAGGCTTGATTATTTTTGTATGCATCAGAAAGATTTTAATAGGGTTCAAAATTGCAGTATAGGGACTATGGACTTATCAGACCATGCTCCGCTCTCCATGGAATTAAATCTTGGACTAGAAAGGAAAAGCACAATCTGGAGACTGGACACAGGAATTCTTAACCAAATTAGAACGCAAATTAGGACTGATATAAAAGATTATCTAAACATTAATGATAATGGAGAAGTGTCCCCAATCATCTTATGGGATGCTTGCAAAGCTGTTCTAAGAGGAAAAATAATTGGATACTCCTCAAACATAAATAAGCAAAGAAAAGAGAAAACAAATCAGCTTCAAACTGAACAGAAAATATACATAAGAAAACCCTAAATACAAAAACTAAAAGGGAAATAGATTAAAAAAAGAACAAACTCCATGAAATCCCCTCAAACGACATAAAAAAAAATGATTTTTCTAAAGAAAAGATATTATGAGGTAGGAGGTAAATCAGCAAAACTGTTGGCTTACAATAAAAACAACAACAGGTAGAAAACACAATTTATAAAATAAAAGACCCTGAAACAAGTATTACACATAGTCACTTAAAAGACATACATCCAACTTGTGTCTGTTTCTATAAACACCTATACACACAGCCTAAAATAGATAAAACCAACATCAGGAGTTTCCTTGATTCGATAACTTTTCCTAAAGTGAGGGATGAGCAAAATCATAAATTAATTTGAGAAATTACGGGAAAAGAAGTAGAAAAGGCAATCGCTGACTTAAAACCCAATAAAGCCGCAGGCCCAGATGGTTTCCCTTCTGAATGGTACAGGGAAATGATGGATCTACTGATCCCAACAATGAGGGATGCTTTTAACCACGTGCTTCAGACAGGCGTAGCCCCCCCTCATGGGGCGAAGCAGTAATCTCCCTGATACCAAAGGAAGGGAAAGACAAATGTGACTGTTGAAGCTATCGTCCAATAAGTGTGCTCAATCAAGACTATAAGATCTTTACCCACATTTTGGCAAAAAGACTCGAAAAAATCCTCCCCCAGAGAATAAACCTAGATCAAACAGGTTTTATCCAACAACGGCAAACTCAAGATAATATCCGCAGAACTCTACATATAGTTGAACATATATCCAAAAATAAACTCCAGGCAGTACTTTTGAGCCTCGATGCAGAAAAAGCTTTTGATTGAGGTAATTGGAAATTCTTATACCAAGTTCTTGAAAAGTTTGGCTTTCACAAGATCTTTATTAATACTGTTCAAGCACTGTACGACAACCCTTATGCAAGAATACAAATAAATGGAGACATATCAAACTCTTTCAACCTTGAGAGAGGGACACGACAGGGATGTCCAATTAGCCCTTTGTTATTTGCAATTTATATTGAAGCTCTGAGTTCAGGAGTTACTCAAAATAACAATATTACCAGCATAAAAATATACGATCAGGAACATAAATGATCACTATTTGCTGATGATATTTTAATATACCTGTCAAACCCAGATGAATCGTTTTTTAGTTTATTGACATTTTTGGACACCTATAGTTCTGTCTCAGGGTACAAACTCAATATAACAAAAACCCAGATACTGAGCTTTAATTACAAGCCAAGCCAACATATAAACTCAACCATTGAACTTAATTGGGATCTGAACCACTTAAAATATCTGGGAGTAAGCATCTCAAAAGATTCAAACCATATACCTTTTCCAGAATCTAACAATTGAAATCACAGACAAGCAGTTTAATGAATGGGATCAAATCATATCAAGAAGGTACATTTGGCAAGGGAAACCAAGGATTAGATTCTGTACTCTTCAACTAGCAAAAAACAAGGGAGGAGTACAGCTCCCCTGCTTGAAGGGCTACTATATATCTGCCCAATTAAGAAGCTTGTTCTGCTGGTGCAAGTCAGACTACGGGGCTAGATGGAAAGACATGGAGAATAATGTATCAGGAGTACCAATCGAGGCAAGGTTAGGGGATAAAAGACATGTTAAAAACTTACTGGAAAAAGACAACCGCTGGATAAACCTCTCTTTAAAATTATGGTTAAGGGTCATTACCAGGAGTGACTTGCTGGAGGAAATTAAGATACTAAGATGGTGCTCACATGATCTTGATTTCACCCCGAGCAAGCTAGATACAAAGTATAAACATTGGGCCAAACATGGCCTTACTTTATACTGCAATTTCTTCAGTAAAGGAACCATGATCGATTTTCAAACACTAAAAAAACGATAAGGGTTGAATAACGGGGATTTTTTTAGATTTCTACAGGTACGCCATTACTTAAATAGTTCCCTGTCAGACAGCCAGAAGGCCCTTGAAAACCCCTTATTAATAGTTTTCACCAGTGCACACACATCAGACACAGGGATGAAAGTAATCTCAAAACGTTACCAAGCTCTTCAAGAAATTAAAAAGGAAAATACTTTCTATATAAAACACAAATGGGAAAACGAAACCAAAAAATGTAGCCCTGACGAAGTCTGGACAAATTACTGTACTTGAAGATCTCTAGCTCAGGCACCTACAGGATGTTCAGTTGGAAGATCTCTAGCTCAGGCACCTACAGGATGTTCAGATGGAAGGTCTCTAGCTCAGGCACCTACAGGATGTTCAGTTGGAAGATCTCTAGCTCAGGCACCTACAGGATGTTCAGTTGGAAGATCTCTAGCTCAGGCTCCTACAGGATGTTCAGGTGGAAGGTCTCTAGCTCAGGCTCCTACAGGATGTTCAGGTGGAAGGTCTCTAGCTCAGGCACCTACAGGATGTTCAGTTGGAAGATCTCTAGCTCAGGCACCTACAGGATGTTCAGTTGGAAGATCTCTAGCTCAGGCTCCTACAGGATGTTCAGGTGGAAGGTCTCTAGCTCAGGCACCTACAGGATGTTCAGGTGGAAGGTCTCTAGCTCAGGCACCTACAGGATGTTCAGATGGAAGGTCTCTAGCTCAGGCACCTACAGGATGTTCAGGTGGAAGGTCTCTAGCTCAGGCACCTACAGGATGTTCAGATGGAAGGTCTCTAGCTCAGGCACCTACAGGATGTTCAGTTGGAAGATCTCTAGCTCAGGCACCTACAGGATGTTCAGTTGGAAGATCTCTAGCTCAGGCTCCTACAGGATGTTCAGGTGGAAGGTCTCTAGCTCAGGCACCTACAGGATGTTCAGGGGAAGGTCTCTAGCTCAGGCACCTACAGGATGTTCAGATGGAAGGTCTCTAGCTCAGGCACCTACAGGATGTTCAGGTGGAAGGTCTCTAGCTCAGGCACCTACAGGATGTTCAGATGGAAGATCTCTAGCTCAGGCACCTACAGGATGTTCAGATGGAAGGTCTCTAGCTCAGGCACCTACAGGATGTTCAGATGGAAGGTCTCTAGCTCAGGCACCTACAGGATGTTCAGATGGAAGGTCTCTAGCTCAGGCACCTACAGGATGTTCAGTTGGAAGATGCTGAGCAGGTACTTTTTCAGCCCTGCTCAGTCATCACATCATCTAAGTCCCCCCAGCTGCTGGAGGAAATGTGGTTCTCAGTTAGCTCATCACTACCATTTGTTTTGGGCTCGCCCTTTAATAGTAACTTGTTGGCAAAAGATCCATTTAGAAATCGAAATAAGACTACAGGAAAAAATCCCATTAAACTGGGACGAATTTCTATTTGGGCTCGTACATTCAATCCCCACAAACCTCAAAACAAAACCATTATTTGGAATTCTTACTGTTGCAGCAAAAAAAGCAATAACTAGAAAATGGCTCAAAGCGGACATCCCTTCCCTTGAAGGTTGAATGTTATGGAAATAATTACTTTCTCAACGAGTCTTCAAGAAAACACATTTGAGGAAATTTGGAAAAAGTGGAAAATGTACATATCCCAAAGATGATCATCTCGTTTGACTTCTTTTCTATACACCAATTGAATGTGTATGTATTACACACACACACACACACACACACACACACACACACACACACACACACACACACACACACACACACACACACACACACACACACACACACACACACACACACACACACACACACACACACACACACACACACACACACACACACACACACACACACACACACACACACACACACACACTTTTTAAGTTTTAGCAAAGTAACACATTCTTAGTAGAGGAAAACTAAAAAAAGTACATTTCACCAACTAAAAAATGCAAAAGTTGACTAAACTCTTAAAATTGCATTATTTTTAGCAACAGTTTTTACAGTGTATGTACTTTTTCGTTTTTATTTCATTTGACTCATTTTGTTTGGTATTTCATTGGTAATTTTTGGGTCTCTAAAAATATATGATTTACAAAACTGTACTCTTAATATAATGTGACCCCAAATTAAAAAATAATTAAAAAAGAAAATGGAACTCCGCAGGGCAGTGTTTGTAGTCCGTTACTTTTCAACATTAGGATTAATGATATCTTTAAACAGGTTCAGCAAAATGTAGGGATGTCACTATACGCTGATGACGGGGCTCTTTGGGTAAGGGGTCGTAATATAGAGTTCTTAAAAAGGAAAATCTATGCTGCAGTAGGTATGGTGGAAGAATGGGCAAACAAATGGGGTTTTAAAATATCAATTGAAAAAACCCAAGTCATATGCTTTGCTAAAAAACATAAAGTTGTATTTATTAAACTATATGGACAAGTTCTAGAACAGGTTAGGGTGGTTAGGTTTTGGCTATTTGATGAAAAACTTACCTGGTGCAAAATATTGACAAAACCAGAGACAAGTGCAAAAAGATTAATAATTTACTGAGTTGTCTTTCTGGGCGAGATTGGGAGCAAGCAGAACCTCATTGCTAAATATATATTGGGCTCTAATGAGAGCAGCCCTGGATTATGGATGCATTGCTTATACATCTGCTGCAGAAAGCAACCTTAAACATGATGTGGGACAGGCTCAGGCTCTCCGAATATGTAGTGGAGTATTTCAAACTTCACCTGTATCTGCAATAGAGGTTGAGGTGGGTGAAATTCCACTGCGGATTCGGAGGATCAAGCTGTTGTTGGCATATTGGGTTAACATTAGAGGGCATAGTCATTCTCACCCCGCAAAGGCAATCCTACTGGAGTGTTGGGAACATAATAATTCCACAACTAACAGCTTTGGGTGGATAGGAAATGCTCTAGCACTAAATGCATCTCTGTGCGGGTTAGAAGTCAGTCCCACTGTTCCATCATCGCCTATAGCTCCGTGGAGATTTAATATGCCAGCAATCGACACAAGTCTGCAGCTTAAACTAAAAGATAAACCAAAACAAACACCAGTTTGCACAAAAACATATTGACCAACACACAAATAAAGTGTTTATCTTCATGGATGGTTCAAAAGCCCAGAGAGTGGGCATAGGCATTCTTTATCCCTCAATGTGAAGTAGCAGAAAAAGAGACTCTCAGATCATCTCTCAGTATTCACTGCAGAATTAGTGGGAATATGGCTAGCACTGAAATGGTTGAAGAGAACAACCAACCCAGAGTTCTTGCAGCATCTGACAGCCTAGCAGCTCTGTGGAGCTTGAAATCTGGGAGGTCGGTATGCTGGGTTAAAATGTAGGGGACTTGAAATGTCCTTCTTTGGGTTCCTGCTCATTTTGGGTAGAAGGGAATGAGGAAGTAGACAAATTAGCTCAACTATCGTTAAAAAGACAGTCAACCGACATACAAACACCATTAGGTAAAACAGGTTAAAACATTATTAATGTTCATATACGGAAAACTTGGCAAGAATACTGGGATGTCAGCGATACGGGAAGGCATCTCTACAGCATCCAGAAACATGTAGGGGTAGAAGACGAAGCAGGAGCCCACGGGAAGAAAAGGTCATTACACGGTTAAGGACACACAGGATTAAACCAGACACTCACAGAATTGGCATGCACCCACTGGACTCTGTACAGATTGCAATAAACCAGAAACCATCAAACACAGAGGGGAATCTGCTGGGGACATCAGAGGAAGTCTTTCAACTGCTGAAACAATTCTTAAAAACAACTGGAATTATAGAAAGAGTTTAGGTTTCATTTTTTTGTTTGAATTATTTTTATTTTATTTGCATTTATTTATTTTATTTTTCCTGCCAATCTACTGCTCCACACTCCAGTCCAGTAGGTGGCGGTAATGCACCCATTTGTTGGTTGCCAACCGAAGAAGAAGAAGAATAAAGAGAGATTTAATAAAGAGTCTAACGTGATAATAGAGAGTCTAAAGAGTGAATACAGAGGGAACAGACCTGCTCTGTGGATCTGAAGCTGAGGCTGTAAAACAGCGTCCAGTAGTTTCCGGTGTCTCTCGTTCTCCTGTTTTGAACGAGACAGTTCCTCCTCGTACTCTGCTATCGTTCTTTCAAACAGAACAAAGATCTCTTCAGCAGCTGCAGTGAGTCGCTGCTTCACCAACGAGAGCAGCACAACACTCATGTTTACTAATTCACCACTTCCTGTTTCTCTCACTCTGTGTTGCTAGCGTGTTACCAGCTAGCATGCTAAGCTAGCTTCTAGAGTCCGAGCTAAAGGCTTCAGAAGAAAGAGCACAAAGTCAGAGGTTCATCCAGACACACAGACGATGGATCAGCTGCTCACACACACTGTCTCAGGAACACCGAGAGAGAACCATGGATGTAGAGAGAGAACCGACGAGACGCGACCTGGATCCCTCCGTTAGGAAGAGCGGGACCATCACTTCCGGTGCAGAGGACTTCAAAATAAAAGCGGATATAATTTCCCCTTAGACAATACCTAAACCTTTAAGATACACAGGCATGGAGCTGCGGAGAGAACCCGGTTTATTTCTCCTGAAACACCTTTATCTATATTATATGTATTCCCCTCTTCCTGTAATATAATATTTGTAAGAAGAGAAAGGTGAAGAGAGAAAACCGTAGGTTTTATTGTGAAGGCCAGCACCGGAAGTTGTGTTTCAGGGTCTCCGTTAGCATATTAGCATGTTAGCTGGGGGTAAACAAGAAACCCTGATTTCCGGTCGAATTGTCCAAAAATCAGCTCCTCTCGTCTTTTCCTAACCAAGACGAAAAGACGAGAGGAGCTGATTTTTGGACAGTTTGTCCACAGCCTAACTCTCTGCATGAGTTTTAAAAGTGTCTCTGACTCTTTACAGTCTCAACAAGTGTATCTCTGTTAGCAAGGATAACAGCTAATGCATCATGGGGGTTGTAGTTTTTAATAAACTTTATAGAGATCCAGGGGAAGAAACAAACAGTGCCATCAAGGGGTGGAGCTACAGCAACACATGGGGGCAATACAAACTGGAGCATTCCATACAAGAGAACGACTCATCTATATAATAGAGACAATACATACATACATCATTAAAATACTTATCCTGAGGGAAGAATTGGTTTTGTGACATAAAATACATATATAAAAAAAAATAATTAAATAAGATAAATAAAATAAAAATATTAATATGAAGATAAAAAAGTTATAATAATAATAATAATAACAACAATACAGTGTCATCAAGTTTATCTGAGGCCTGTTAGCATGCGCGGCTAACAGATAGCTTCCAATGCATAAGATGAGATGCACTTTATTGATCCCAATCTGGGAAATGATTGCGTTGCAGCAGCATAAAAGACAAGGCATTGCACATGAGAGAAATTCAAAGAGTAGAAATAAACACTTCTAAAATGTAAACATCTCAAAACAGAAATAAAACAGCATTAAAAAAGAAGAAGATACACATTTTGAAATACCAATTTACAGTAAACCAAATATAAAGCAGGATATTATAAACATTAAGTGTGTAAGGAATGGAATATTAAATTAAATATAAATGTAAAATGTACATTGGGCTAAAAACATCTCTGATTTGTAAAGAGCGAATTACGACAATTTAACCCAAGAAATAACAAAGATATAACAAGGTGGTCTACCTTACCACTCCACCTAAACTCAAGAATTGAAATCGTTAAACTAAATGTTCTACCTAGATTTCTCTATCTATTCCAATCTTCACCAGTAGAGGGCCCCCAAGGTCCATTTATACATTGGGACAGACTGATATCCAGATTTGTTTGGGGGGGGGAGAGGCCAAGAGTTAGGTACAGAACTCTCCAGCTCCCCAAAGAAAGAGGCGCTATGGGTTTGCTCAAATTGATGGAGTACTGCTATGCTGCTCAGCTAAGACCTATTTACTGTTGGTGTGAAACGGCATTTAGAGCAAAGTGGAAGGATATGGAAAATGAAGTAAACCAGATTCCAATTCAAAATATGATTGGGATTATAAACTATATAAGGAACTCAAAACTAAAATGGGTCCAATAACAGTGCACACATTGGATCTATGGTTTAAAGTATTGAACATATATAAGATTCAAAAAGATGCAAATATAATAAAATGGGTAGCTTATGATGGAAACTTCAAACCTGCAAAATAAGATCAAGGTTTTAAACAATGGGTAGAGAAAGGAATAACAGCTTGGTGTGTTTTGGTTAAGGAAGGGGAGCTGGAGGGTTTTGATAATCTGAGAAGAAAACACACATTGGGAACACATGAATTCTATAGATACCTTCAACTAAGGGACTGTTACAAGAGGGAAGTCAGATCAGATTCTTCCAAGGAGGAAGAATCTGCTGGCTGCCAAGCAGCGGAGGTGAAAACACGCTGCAAACAATTGAGTTATTTTGAAGGAATCCTGGAACTGAGAGTGAAGGGCGTGAACTAAAGGGCGTGTTAACTGCGCAAATACTTTTTTCTTGCAGAAGGTAAAGAAAAAGGAAAGGAAAATGTCTACACGTTTCAGCCAGAAAGAAAAACTGAAAAAGGCCGGCACAATGAATCCGCCTGAGGCAAAACAACCTGAGGAGGGAAGGGAAGGCCTCTCTGAAATATTAAAAGAAATCAGCGAATTCTGCATGGAAACTGCTGGGAAGTATTGAAGGAGGAAATAAACGACTTGAGAGAAGGCTTCGGAGAGCTGAAAATAAGAGCGGATGCAGCAGAATTAAGAATCGCAGAAAATGAAGACCGTGAAATCGGTATGACAAAAGTACTCCTTCACAGTTTACGCATGCAAAAGCAACTGGAAAATAAATGTGAGGAACTTGAAGGCTGTGATCGACGGAACAACCTGAGCCAGCCAGGAGGGAGTTGCAGTAGTCTAGGCGTGAGATGACGAGAGCCTGGACAGAAGCTGCGTCGCTTTCTGGGTCAGGAGGGGACGTATCCTCCTGATGTTGTAAAGAGTGTATCTGCAGCAGCGGGTTGTTGCAGCGATGTTTGCAATGAAGGACAGGTTGTTCTCTAGGGTCACACCCAGATTCCTTGCAGTCTGAGTCGGGGAAACAACAGAGGGGCTGATGTTGATTGTTAGGTCAAGAGTGGGACAATCTTTTCCAGGAAGAAAAAGCAGTTCAGTCTTGTCAAGGTGGCGAGCAGACATCCACTGAGAGATGTCAGCTAGACAAGCAGAGATGTGTGCGACAACCTGGGTTTCAGAACGGGGAAAAGATCAAATTAATTGAGTGTCGTCAGCGTAGCAGTGGTATGAAAAACCATGCGGGCTAGTGACAGATCCGAGCGAGTTTGTGTACAGAGAGAAGAGGCGGGGACCAAGAACAGAGCCCTGAGGGACCCCTGTAGATAATTGACAAGTTACCCTGTAGGTGCGATCTTTGAAGTAGGAGGTGAGGAGGGAAAGTGCAGAGCCTGAAACTCCAAGTTCTTGGAGAGTGCGAAGGAGGATCTGATGGTTCACCGTGTCGAATGCAGCAGACAGGTCCAAAAGGGTGATGACAGAGGAGAGGGAGGCTGCTTTAGCAGTGTGCAGTTCCTCAGAGACAGAGGGGAAAAGGAGGTTAGTGTGTGGGTGAACGGTGGGACTGGGGACCCAGTGGTGACTAATGGTGAGTCGGAAAAAGAAGAGCAGTTAACAAGTAGTTAACAAGTCGCTTGGAAGAAGGGAGGAGGGGGAAGGGGCTCTGGGGGGATCGAGGAGGGTGGAGAAGATATAAAATAGTTTTTGGGGATTGGAATAGGAAGAATGGATCTTATCTTGAAAGAAAGTGCTTTTTTCCTGAGAGATTGAAGATGAGAAAGAGGAAGAGAGATTGACTTCAAACACTGATATATTTGTCAATGATTTTTAATGTTATAAACTCCCAGGAAAAAACAATACCTCAGCCTCTTCAAGAGCTGTCTGGATCTCAGTCTTCTCTGTCTCCACCTGCTTCTTGGACTTCTCCAGCTCATGGATGTTCTTGCCAGTCTCACCAATCTGTTCAGTCAGATCTGAGATCTCCTCTGCAGAAAGATACATGTGTTTTATCATATTGTTGAACCTTAAATTGTAAAATATCTATTTTTTATGTTACATTTTGTAGAACTCACGTTGCAGATTCTTGTTTTCACGCTTCATGGTCTCCAGATGATCAAGAGCCTCCTCATAAGAGTTCTTCATCTTGAACAGCTCAGTGCTGAGAGAACGAGCCTCCTTCTGTGCTCCCTCAAGCTCTGCCTGACCCTCCTCGTACTTCTGCTTCCACTCTGCCAACACCTGAATAATACAATTCATACAGTTCATTTGGTTATGTTCACGTAAGAGGGCGAAATAAATATTCATCTCATCGTTTGTGTGGTTTGGCCACATAAAGTCAATTGTGTTACCTTGTCAAAGTTCCTCTGCTTTTTGTCCAGGTTGGCAGCAAGGCCATTGGCCCTCTCCACATCAATCATGAGGTCCTCCACCTCACTCTGGAGCCTCTGTTTGGTTTTCTCAAGAGAAGCACTCTTGGAGTTCACTGCCTCAATCTGTTCCTCAGCCTCCTGAAGGCGCTGGGCAAGCTTTTTCCTGTTTGGAAATTGAGGTATTTGTGGCTCAGTTAAACTCGTAAAGTTACAAGTTATTTTCTAATTATATTTGCATATCTGAAAGTAAGAAGCTATACACATTTTAAAATACTAATATCATTACCAGCAATTCAGGAATCAGTAGAGTTGTTGCTTAAATGCTACACTTCTGGCCATTTAACAGTTTGAATGTCACTCACTTGGATTCCTCAAGCTCCTCAGTGCGCTGGATAGCATCAGTTTCATACTTCGATCTCCACTGAGCCACCTCACTGTTGGCCTTGGACATTCCACGCTGCAGCTCAGCCTTGGCCTCCTGCTCCTCTTCAAACTGCTCCCTCAGCAGATCACAGTCATGGCGGGCTGATTGCAGGCCATGGGCAAGAGCATTCTTGGCCTGTTGTAAGAAATATTATTAACCTTTACACAATTTCTAAATCACAAACAAATCATACAAATACATACTATCTTAATGGTTTCTTACCTTAACCTCCTCCTCAATCTGTCTCTTCAATTCATCAATCTGCTGTGTGAAGGCCTGCTTGCCTCTGGTCAACTGAGAGACAAGAGCTTCCTTCTCTTCAACTTGACGGCTGAACTCACCTTGTGTGAAAAATATTACAATACGTTAGTTTGTGTTACGTTTCTCAATCATACACTCCACAGATCGTTCACCAAAAACATGTAGATACCATTTTCTGTCAGGAGACGTGCTTTCTGTGAACTTGTGTCATTGATTTGGCGGACGTTTTCATCATTCTTGGTCTTCAGTTCGCTAAGTTGGTCCTCAAGAGTACGGCACATCTTTTCAAGATTTCCCTAATGAGGAAAAAATAAACAAGATCAATGATCAGATTTTATTCACAGAATAATTTACATGATGTGCTATATTCATATTGGTAACATAATATAATAATAAAAAAGCATGTAATGCTAGTGTACCTTTGCCTTAGCAACATTCTCCATGTTGCTAGAGAGGTCATCAATCTCCATCTTGTATTCACTCTTTTCCTTCTCAAGCTTCTGCTTGACACGCTGGAGGTTGTCAATCTGCTCTCCCAGCTCAGCAACACTGTCAGCCTGCTTCTTGCGAAGGGCAGCAGCAGTTGCTTCATGCTGCAGAGTGGACTCCTCAAGATCACGACGGAGCTTCTGGAACTCAGCCTCACGCTTCTTGTTCATCTCAATCTGAGCAGCGGTGGCACCTCCAGCCTCCTCCAGCCTCTCACTGATCTCTTCAAGTTCCCTGGAGAGGTCAGCTCTCTGCTTCTCAACCTTGGCACGAGCTGCACGCTCAGCCTCAATCTCCTCTTCCAGTTCCTCAATACGAGCCTGTCGAATGTAGATGTTTTCTCTTTTAGCAATCATTCACTTTATTACACATAATAGCAAATGTATGCAGTATTGTTAAGTGTAACACAATATAATAATAATAATAATAATAATAATAATAAATTCGATATGTAAAGCACCTTTCATTGCTAACAGCAATCCTTAGGTGCTACAGGAGGCATAATAAAAACAAACAAAAGAAACAAAAGTTTAATCAAAAGCTTTTTTAAAAAGAAAGGTTTTTAGGCCTACCTTATGTAATAAGTTACTAAGGTAGATGACAGTGGACATTATGCTCTAATTCTTTTGTAATTGTGCTTGTTTGGTAATTTGTGCCTTTAAATATTAGTAGTGGTGGTTAGTTCTGGGGAGATGAGAAAATGAAAGGAAAATCATTTTCTAATTAATGGCAACTTTTATTGGAAAAGCAATAGTGAAGCACACAAGTTACTATTTGCATTGCACACAAACAAGTTTAAAATGGATGGCATCCCAATGAGGGTATACTGAGCTTGATCAACACTATTCTGTTCTCCTGAATAATCATAACATTGGAATATAATGGGGATATTTATTTTGAACTTGAAAATATACCCAGGGAGTAATGACTATGTCATTTTTTTAATTATAAAAATTGCAAAACAATTCTTGATTTAGAATTGTGCATTGTTATTGTCTTATAAACTAAATGTACATGATTTACAGAAATGCCACTGTCTCTTACTACAAACTCTGCAATTTCTTCTTTGTGCAGATTCTAATTTATAAAGGGTATATTATATCTATATCATGGAGTGACTTTGATTTAGTGGTCAGAGTGAGCCAGTTGTCAGCTACAGCCCTATACACGCCATCTCAGTTCAGCTGATCCTCCTGAATGTGCCCAGAACCAGGTCAAAGCTCAGAGGGGACCGTTGCTTCTCTGTAGCGGCTCCTACACTGTGGAATGATCTGCCCCTGCACATCAGACAGGCTCCCACACTGTGGAACGATCTGCCCCTGCTCATCAGACAGGCTCCCACACTGTGGAACGATCTGCCCCTGCACATCAGACAGGCCTCCACACTGTGGAACGATCTGCCCCTGCTCATCAGACAGGCTCCCACACTGTGGAACGATCTGCCCCTGCACATCAGACAGGCCTCCACACTGTGGAACGATGCCCCTGCACATCAGACAGGCCTCCACACTGTGGAACGATCTGCCCCTGCACATCAGACAGGCCTCCACACTGTGGAACGATCTGCCCCTGCACATCAGACAGGCTCCCACACTGTGGAACGATCTGCCCCTGCTCATCAGACAGGCTCCCACACTGTGGAACGATCTGCCCCTGCACATCAGACAGGCCTCCACACTGTGGAACGATCTGCCCCTGCACATCAGACAGGCCTCCACACTGTGGAACGATCTGCCCCTGCGCATCAGACAGGCCTCCACACTGCCTGCTTTTAAATCGCTTCTTAAAACCCACCTCTTCTCCTTAGCGTATTAACATCTTTTAGAGTGTTGCTTTTATTGCTTTTAAATTGTCTATTGTTTTTACTTGTACTTGTTTTATGGTGAGCTGAGCTGTGTGATTTTTTGTATGTTTTTGTTTTGTTTATTTGACTGTACAGCACTTTGGTCTTGAGGTTTAAAGTGCTTTATAAATAAAGCTGTATTGTATGTATCTGAGCCACATTTGTTAGGGACCCACTGTCATACTCCATCATGTCATTTGAGTAGTTCCCAAAGAAATGTGTGTGGAGGTGAAAGAAGTGGGCATGTCATCAATGAGTGGGAGGTTACAAGGCTCGCCGTGGATAGGTTGACTGTCTATTGATAAATTGAAAAGAATGTTCCAACCAATGCTTTAAGCAGTAGGAAACATGTAAGCATTTTTTCTTTCTTTTTTTTGCCATGACACTGCTTTGAGATGTGCCTTGGATTACATTACATTACATTACATGTCACTTGTTAGACGCTTTTATCCAAAGCAACTTACATACTCAATACTGTGGGCAATCCCCACAGGAGCTATTTGGGGTGAAGTGTCTCAGGGACACAACGACATGCTGACTGCAGTGGGGTTTGAACCTGTGACCCCCACTGCAAGAAATGTATTTAATCAGTGTTTCTAACATCTACCGAATCTATCAAGCGAGGGAAAAGCACTAATAAAGTAAAATAGTAAGGTCACATCAGGGAAAATGCATCACATAAACATTTCGTCTGATAAAATCACATTTCTGCAGACTATTCTGAGAATTTTAAAACATTGTCCAATAGTAAATGTGTGAATATAATATGTGATGTTCAGATTTGCTCTACCTACATTACATTACATTACATGTCATTTGTTAGACGCTTTTATCCAAAGCGACTTACATACATTCAGTACTGTGGACAATCTCCACAGGAGCAATTTGAGGTGAAGTGTCTCAGGGACACAACCGCCCGGGGGCAGTGAGAAAGCAGCAGAGTGATGGCTCTCAGTAAAGCCCTCCCACTCCAGGGTTTACCTCACTTGGTCCGATGCTAAAGATGTGCTATTAGGCTTCTTTGAAAAGGGGAAACAAACTACATTTAACCCTCCTGTTGTGTTCGTCCCCCCCCCCAAATTTGACCGGTCCTGTTTTAACTGCTATTACATTAACACAAAAACCATTAATCATCACCAAATTTTATTTAACACCCTTTCAAACTGTAAATATTGTATCAGACTACTGGTTTATATGAAGAACTGCAGTAAATATACAAAGAACAGACACTGAACATGTATTGCATGTGCCAGGTGTGATCCATGTGGGGGGATGGGCACATAAGGGGGGGAACATCTAGTGTGTGTGTGTGTGTGTGTGTGTGTGTGTGTGTGTGTGTGTGTGTGTGTGTGTGTGTGTGTGTGTGTGTGTGTGTTATCTTACCGGGAACACCATGGGTGTTACAAAGTTGACTAAATCATCCAGAATTCAATAAAAGTGGTGATCAGCAATTTGATATGTTCAAATGTTTACTGTGAAGGATATCATAAAGCCTTAATGCAATCGAATGTAAAACAAAAAAGTTATGATAGATGAAAGTAGTAAATCGGTCAGATTTGACACGAACACAACAGGAATTAACTTTTATGAACCCAGTCTTTAATGAGAAAATGTATTCATTTATTAATTAATTATAATCTGTGCTGGCTCCTTGTAATGTCCCTCTAATGGGGAAAACATTAGGGAATGGCATGAGCTGCTCAGTTTGTACAACAGTCTTCCTGCCTTGAGAGCAAGCCCAGGAATCATTCATTTTTGTAATAAATGTTTGAGTTAATGTGTTTTTTTAACATGTTTTCTCGAAAGTTCACCCTTGTCGTGCTGTGTCTATCTCATTACACCAGCTCAATGTAATTAGATAGGTGTTGGTGTACTGAGCAGGAAGAGAGACGAGCGGAGGTCAGAGGTCGGGTGGTCTGTTGGGGTCGGGACCTTTGAGGCACAAGACAGTTGTTGAAGCGTATGTAAAAAGCTTGTCTGCTTAGTTACCAAAGTTGGATTGCATGGTGTGAAAACGCTTTGACCATTCATGGTATAATCTATTTGTGTCTTCAAAGATGAGAATAAAAGGGTCTGCAGCTCACCAAGGGTTGAGAGCCTTATAGCATATAGAATAGACTTGTCTTTAGTCAGGCTTCCCAACGTCACTGACTAATTTGAGACTCGAGAAACGATTTATTTCAAGAAGCAAATCAGATCACAGCCAAACAGTATGTGTTAATATGGTGGATTAAATCCAAGCTGCATATAGCACCATTTGAGACATACTGTACAGCTCAAGAGTCCCCACCACTTACTGTAGTGGATCCTGATTGGACTGGGATTCTTCAACTAAGCAGCATAAGGCACATGGCAGACTGCCAACTGAAGCTTGAACATGTGCCTTTTACTCTGTTTCGCAGGATGTAACTCACACCAATCTCCCACTCACTCACTGGCCTTTCAGCCAGACTTTCTAGATGTTACATGAGTCATCACGTTATTTAAACTGTCTTTTATAACTTGTTGCTCTACTAGTTTTACCCTTCTATTAACCTTTTTGCTCTTTTTTTTTACAATTATTTGGCTTCTTTCACCAAATTGATATTTTTTTCTTTAAATGCTGCATAAATATGTTAAATATTATTTGGCTAACCCCTACTAACCTCCAAGAATCCTGGCAGCCTTTCTCACACAGACTTGCGCAGTAATGGTAACGGGATTGTGAAATTAGGATAAAATAAAAAAAGGGGGATTTCTAGAATCAAGGTATTGAAATAACACAGAAGTACACATCCATGGGAGACAAAATGTGTGGCAACATTATTATAAGTCATCATATAAAAGTATTGAATCAGCGGTCAGTAATACTGCCTGAATATGCGTAATAATAGTCCGTTTTTTCTCATAACAGAGGACATATTTTTAATACTGGTTTCTTCCTACTACACTGTAAAAAAGGATTTGATCATTAAGTTATTGAAACTTTTTTCTTTAAGTTACTTTCACTTAAAGGTGGGGTGGGTAATTTTGGAGAAACCAGCTCGAGTGCGCTAGAATTTGAAAATACACAACCGGAAAAAATCTGCCACTTCCTCACAGAGCCCCTCCTCCAACACACACGAACGCGCACCTGACCAATGAGGGCACGAGATCAGTTTGTGCACAGATGGAAGGCTGACAGGCAGGTAGGTCATCCAGTTATTTTAGCCGGCTCAGATGATTGGTCGTGCTTTTCACAGTACTACGGCTTCCACAGAGGACATTTATTATGGATTTTTTGTCAAAGCACTGAAGATATTCATTGCTATCGGGATGTTAAGAGCATTCCATGGAATATAACAACAAGTGTATCTTGAGCCGGTTTCTCAAACGTACCCATCTTTAATATATAAATTTATGCAATTTCTACTTAATTTCACAAGTTGTTATTATTTCAACTCAGCTTTGTAAGCCAGCTCAATGACCTGTAAATTATATTTAGTCAATTTGACTGAACAGTGTCAGTTGTGATGTGTATTGTTCTACAACTTTCCATGGCCTCATAACATGGCAGTAGCGATGACATATTCCTGCGCGGTGAAAATAGTCCCGGTTTTGTAGTTGTGCTCATTGAATGAAGGCGTTTAACAGGGACATGAGTTGGGTTTTTTTATGATATACAAGTGAACCACCTGCTTTCGATTCGCCATTATCAAAAGAAGAACTTCAACCTGACAGATTGATGATGACTACGAAAAGCAAAGCGGCGGATGAATACGTTTTTTTTAAAGTGATGTGACAGTAAACATGACCTACCGAGTAACGGTCGCGCACTGCGCAGATATTTTCGGCTGATGAACCACTGACGGACAGGCAAAAGTAAAAGTAGCTAAATGGAGTTAAATCAACACCTAACTGGTGTTTCAATGTTTATAAAGAGACTTTATTTCAGAGACATGTCCCAGTAGACATTTCCCCCTCTACTGGGACATGTCTCCATCCTTTATGCTGTATGAATGCTTGTTGTTTTTATGTTGTCTTCTCCAGCGTGTACATCTCTTGTTGGTTTTTGTATTTTTGATGGAGTAGCTCTACTCATCTCATTGTGACTATAAAGGATTATATTCTTCTTTAATGTTCAACAAGCTCTTTATTTCTCTCATACTGCCTGTGCTGCAGCACCTCTTTTCACCCTCTGTCCTATTTGTAAAATGAAACGTTATAATTCATGTGTATGTATGTATATCTGTTTTGTACTGTATATTTATTTGTTCTACTTCAAAAATAAAAATGCAAGAGCATTTGCAGAAACTTCAAGCCTTGATCTCCTTTTTATATACATTTGGGTGATGTTTAATTTTCTAAGTTGAGTCAGTAAGAAGTTTAAGGAAACTGGGGAACTTGTCATTATAATAAGAGTTAGAAATAAAAAATACTAGTTTACTTAGTATGAAAATGTAAGTGCAATTGCTGCCTTGAAATCATGAGTCAACATAACTTGAATTTGTGAATTGGAAATAAATATAGTTACAAGTTCTCCTTGCTTAGAATTGTGAGTTAAGATAAGGTAGAATTTAAAGATTTCTTGAATCGCTAATGTAAAATCGTAAGTTCCTCTAACTCAAAGTGTTAAGTTATAACAATGGATGATCATTAATAAAACAACTTGTATAACTTAACTTAGTGAGTTGAAACAAAGTACATTTTGACTTTAAGTCAACTCAAGTATATAAGGCAGCTCTTGAACTTGTGCTTTTAAGTTAAAACCCTATTTATTTTTACAGTGCAAGGTTTTTCTTTCGTCTTACATAATAATCTTAAAAAAAAACGTATTGATATTTATTTATGTATATATGATTCGGTTGCTATATATATATATATATATATATAACGACCGCAGGAAACAAACAAAGTCGCTGAGAGGCTGAGGCCGGGCCTGCTTGATATCGTGTGACACGCTACAAAAAAGTACTTGCTGAGATCAAAACTCTGTTGAAAAATGATGTAGTTTGAGGAAAACTGGGATGATCAACTTATTCTCCTTGGACATAGACATCGTGATATTAATCAAAGCAATCATTAACTTGCGGTCAACAAAAAGTACAACGACCCTGTGTCACCCTCTCTTCCACACACACACCTCACGCAGGTGAACAGGATTATAATGAGTGCCGCCCATATCCATGTGACCCAAGCCAACCAATCAATAGTGCTCGAACAAATATCTTATATTAAAACAAAATATTAATATACACGTTTCATGGCTCCTACAATATATATATATATATATATATATATATATATATATAAGACGTAAAATATAAGACAAGCACAAGTTTCTGGTATGGGCCATATTCAATCATACTTTTAGCATTTGCTGCGGGCCAATTAGAAGTGAGCCCTAGTTTGGACACCCCTGCCGTAGGGGTAGTGTGGGAATGGCAGCTTTGACAACGCTTTTGGTACTTTCATGTAATCTTTTCCCACATTTATCATTGAAATAACTTATTAGCGATGTAGTTAAATAAACACACATGCTTTCTAACCATCCACTGTTTCTGGCTTTCGTGAATTCACAATGACTGTGTCTGCGCAGCTCGAACGCAACAACAACACCAAAACTAAAGTCTTTCCTTTGGTTTCGTTTTCAAATAAATGTCCTGGCTGCAGAAAGATGCTGTCTACGATCACAGCGGTTGGTGAGTGCTTATTTTATATCAGTTTAAAGCGGGTTTTATTGAACTATTAAATGAACAGAAACTGTAATGTTTAATGCAGCCTAAAAGCTTTGTATGCAGCTGCAGAATAAAGACTCTGTGATGCTCATTACCTTAAATGACCTTAGCTATAATACATTTCAGGTCAGGCTGGAGGTCAAAGTTCACATTCCGTCAATACTAGTTTTATCCATTTTAAGCAGAAGTTATTTCACTGCTGCCCAATTAATTATTGTAAAATAACGTCTAAAGTTTAGTAAAGGGTAATTCAACAACGATGATACAGGGCATGATTTATGGCTGCATTTCTCTCTACGGTTTGACGAGGAAGTGTGCAATGGAAAGCACCTTTGATTTCGGCATTTATGGGGTGTGGCCAGACAACACAGTGCTGCACTTTAAAATGTATGTGGTAACACATTGTTCCGTTCACAATTCGTTTTTTGGTTGATTGCTGAAAGGGGCACACATACAGAAGTGTATTTTAGATTTAACCGTCATAGTCCTTTTTTTACGTTTAAGTATGTGGATATCAGATCACCTGATTATTTTATTAAAGACTTGTGTAAATACTTATATTTGTTAACTACATTTAACCAATGTTTGACTGCTCAGTTGATACAGGTGCTGTTGTTGTGTATTTTCTTATTGTGCACACAACTATAGCAGCTCCCGAAATAAAATGTGGCCTACCTGGAAGATTACATTGATCCAATGCAATGTGAGGCACCAGTGGTCTGTATTGAGGTGAAAATAGTTTTTTTAATGTCTTCCCTCTTGTTTAATAATCATTATCTGATTTACAGTGAAGCGCCCCAAAGCAGAAATAGCATTGACAAACTCAATAGGAAAAGTGAAAGCAAAAGAGGGGAGACGCAGCAGAGACAATTAGTTTAGACAATCTTTTGACTTTTGTTTCACTTTAGGAATCCCCTGCATTCCCTTTGATTTTTGATTTGCATGTCTTGATGAATTGAATGTGCAACATATGCAAAACTCTTGCATTGTGCATGACAGCACTAGTCTTTTTTGTAATGCTCTAGTATTCTCCAGGATTTGTTCTGTACTATATGTTTGTTTGTTTTTCTGCATTGTAGATGATTGTGAAAGTTCCAGGCCTAGTGTAACGGATGGCAAGACCTCTTCGCCGCTTTCAGAGAAGCAGCTCATCAAACGCCCACGGATTGGTAGTACACACACACAACGCGTCAACTTTGTTATATTGCAGCTACAGATTAACTTGGCACCCGGTTAAAGTTCATTGATTTATTAGAACTGGATTCAGTCAGCCATGCTGCTAATATGTCAAATTGCAGTACTGTAATGTTAAAAAAAGAGTTTGTCTTTTGACTTACTATAAAAGGTCATTCTTTTCTTTTTGTACTGTGAACTTTTGAAAGAGTTTATTTGTGAGCTGACTGAAGCACTTTTGATGTGTTTGACCTTTCAATGTAAAGTACACAGGGTGGGCTGGCGGGGCCAAACAAATACACAATAAATCACAAATGTCATCGCACCAGAAAAGGTGAGCAACTCTCATTCCATTTAATATATTATATCCAGTTTCCATAAACTAAAAGTGTCTTTTGGCTCATTTCCACCGCAGGCCTCACTCGACTTAGTACGGTTTTGTTAGGCCTTGTTAGGCCTTGTTAGGCCCGGCTCACTTTAATGCTGTGCTTCCATTACAGTTTAGGAACTGGGGTAGTATCTATAGTAACGCAGTGTAGGCGGAGCCGTGACGTCATCTTCAGAAAAACAACATCAGCCGTTAGCTGTTAGCCCTCAGAGCTCACAGCTCCTCATATCTGTTCAGAAACTTGACAAAAGTTAAACAAGTACAAACCACAGACTGTCTGTGTCATGGCGAATACAGTCGCTGCTTTATTTATGTCTGTAGGCCGTTTTTGTGAATGTGGACGGTCGGAGCATATACTGCGTTAGCTTAGCCGATCTCCATTCAGACAACACGCATTTTAAAAGGTTTTTCGCCTGCCGTCTGTCTGCAGACTTGTCAAAGCATTAATTCATGGTTTTTACTAACCGGTATCAGTATGTTGTTACTTCGGCATCATTTTGAAACGTGTATGACAATTAAATCACGGTCAAATATGTTCATCTTGTTGTAGTTGTAGCCCCCTTGCCAGCGATTCTCTCACTAGTTTAGCATATTCAGCCCGCTTGTTGGCCCGATAGAACCACGATTTTGTCGGGCCAGAAAAAAGGTGAAAAAGTAGCCCCGGGCCGGAACTAGGCCTAGTGGAAACGCAACCAAAAACGGGCCCGGCACGACACGGCACGCTTAAACCGCGCTCCGCGCCATGGTGGAAATGCGCCATTTGAGTTTTCTTTTTGCATCTGCTCATTTTTTTGAGCTCAGAGACCCAGGTCGTCGCACGTATCTCTGCTTGTCTAGCTGACATCTCTCAGTGGATGTCTGCTCACCACCTCAAGCTCAACCTTGACAAGACTGAACTGCTTTTCCTTCCGGGGAAAGATTGTCCCACTCTTGACTTAACAATCAACATCGGCACCTCTATTGTTTCCCCGACTCAGACTGCAAGGAATCTGGGTGTGACCCTAGATAACAAACTGTCCTTCACTGCAAACATCGCTGCTACAACCCGCTGCTGCAGATACACGCTGTACAACATCAGGAGGATACGTCCCCTCCTGACCCAGAAAGCGACGCAGATTCTGGCCCAGGCTCTCGTCGTCTCACGCCTAGACTACTGCAACTCCCTCCTGGCTGGTCTACCTGTATGTGCCATCCGACCGCTGCAGCTCATCCAGAAATCAGCGGCTCGTCTGGTCTTCAACCTTCCAAAATGTTCCCACACCACTCCGCTCCTCCGCTCCCTTCACTGGCTTCGAGTAACTGCTAGAATCCACTTCAAGACACTGGTACTAGCGTACCATGCTGTGAACGGATCTAGCCCTTCCTACATCCAGGACATGGTTAAACTGTACACCCCAGCACGTGCACTCCACTCTGCATCGGCCAAACGGCTCGCTGCATCCGCACTGCGAGGGGGACCCAAGTTCCCATCAGAAAAAACACGTCGGTTTGCTATCCTGGCTCCAAAATGGTGGAATGAGCTCCCCATTGACATCAGGACAGCAGAAAGCTTACACATCTTCCGGCGCAGACTGAAAACTCGTCTCTTTCGACTCCACTTAGAGCGATAAAATTACTAACAAAGAATTACTAACTAAGCACTTATATACTAATAAAGGACTGGCTTATCTAAAGCTAATTGAGTAGCACTTGAAATGTTTTTAGTTCTATGAAACCTGATGTACTTATATTATTCTGTTTTCTTCAAGTTTGTATCTTGTTGGTCGAATGCACTTATTGTAAGTCGCTTTGGATAAAAGCGTCAGCTAAATGCAATGTAATGTAATGCAATGCTCATATGTAACATTATGTCCTTGATGCCTTGACATGAAGCTCTCGCATTTCCTTGAGAGAATTATTAGTGTGAGTGTGGCTTGCTACCAACATCAAGATGTAACCATAACATTTGAAATGAGAGGAATGAGATGTTTCAATTCCACAGTAATGTGCACATGTAAAGGAGTTACTTGCATCGTAACTCTGTTTCCTTTACAGAGTATCATATTACCAATGACAGCCGGTTCTTGAGTTCAGATGAGCTGAACCAAAACAAGCTTACTTGACTAAGAGCAACATGATCTGTATGGAGCTTTATCAGGGTCATAAGCTTTGATCATTCCAAAAAATACAATTCATTTTGAACTTTGAAAAATACAATGATGTAATAAAAATAAAAATAAGTATTTCAAATAATTTTTCAGGTTGAATATTATTTTGATTCAGTTCAGCAATATTTTTGAATAAAATATTTATTTTCAGTTCCAAATCTTGTTTTTTCGGGTTTCACATTTTTTTTCGCCTTCAGATCTTTTTTTTTCACTCTAAGACTTTTGGCTCTGATGTTTCTTGGGGGGGCGGGGCTTACCAACGAGTAGTTTGGCATCCTGAGTGACAGTCCTGTCTGTCATGTTGCCTTCATGGATGTAAGGTAGCGCGAGAAATATAACTCAACACTTTCTATACACAATACTCCCGTGATTGGTGGGAAACAAAACTGATACCAGCCTCAAAGTTCCGTTAAGCGAGCTGTTGAGCATCGTAGTTGGCAACAATCGCGGTATAAGAGCAATTAACTGTGCTAGAATGTGAAATAACGTATCCGCAACGAGCCAGCAGGTTGTTCAGGTGGATCTGACGCCATCCCCCGCTGCCTCACGGAGAGGTCCTTCCTTCCTGCAGCAGTCAGACTATAAACACCACGGCCCCTAGACCCCCACACACACAATAATATAGACCAGTGGTTCTCAACCTTTTTACACCAAGTACCACCTGAGAAAATAGTTGTCTCTCCAAGTACCACCATATGACCAATGTTAAAATACAGTCTATGCACAGTTCATGCAGGACTCGGAGAAAAATGTATTCATAATAACATTATGTATTGTCAGCCACAGCTAGATGTACAAAGGGCAGTCTCTCTCTCTCTCTCTCTCTATCTCTCTCTCTCTCTCTCTCTCTCTCTCTCTCTCTCTCTCTCTCTCTCTCTCTCTCTCTCTCTTTCTCTCTCTCTCTCACTCATCACTCACTCACTCACACACCACAAGTGAGAATATAAAGAACAAAATAATAACTTATTCTCACACAACAAATGACAACTGTACACACATGTAATTTCCTATACCAAAGTTTGAATGTAGGCCTCCTGCAACAACCTACATTGTAACAGAAAATGTCCTCTTGGGAATTCAGTTCCACAATAATAATGAAAGCCTCCAGGAGCATATGAGCCTAAGGCAGACCCGGCGCCGTGGGAGGGCCAGGCCCTTCCATTTGACATTCCTGCCCTCCTCCAATAAACACGTTTTATTTTATTTATAAAAAATTAAAAAAAATTAAAAATTTAAATTATAAATAAACTGTGACCTTTAAGGCTACGATGTATGTGATGTCAGATAGTAATATAAGAGTAATAAATGAAAAACAGGTATGAAATACTATATGACAGTAAAACAAGAATAGAGTTTAAAAGGGGAGTGATTTGTAAAATATCCATAAAGAAAAATAAAATCTTTTTACAGTTCTGTTTCATCTGGGTGTTGAGAGATGTTTCCATAGATCTCTTAATGTTGCTCTCAAAGTGCACCAGATTGATGCTTTTAACTTCAATATTTAATAAAAAATATTCCTGGGGAGCATGCCCCCGGACCCCCCTAGAGGAGGTGAGGACCCTCCTATAGGAGGTTAGGTCCACTCCCCACTTGTAAAAATAGCACTTTACCCCTGCTTACACCTATATGCCGTGAGCTGATTATTGAGCCTTCATTGTAACAGTCGCGGGTACACTGTGTGTGTGTGTGTGGGGAGTGTTGCAGTAGAACATTTCCACTGTAGCGCCCGGTACCTTAATGGGAAACTCTACATGTTTGAGCAGCCTCTATGAAACGTCAAGCTACCCCACAGCACCCCCAAAAGAAAATCTCTGGAAGCCGATACTGGCTGCGGCACATGACGGTTTTGTGTGCCCTTCAAGGAAAATCATATGCCCTCCCTGTAGATTTGTTTTGGCGCCGGGTCTGGCCTAAGGGCTAATAGCTCATCTTCAGTCTGCTGATGTTTGCTATTGCCATTTCTGTGGTGGCAAAGTAAAAAAGAAAAGATAAAAATTTAGGACAAGTGTGTGCATTTTCAGCTTTTGACCTCGGTTACAGCCTCTCTCTCCATCCTTTGAGCAAATGCCTTCTTCCTGAGTCAATTCTCTCCTCCATCACAGCGTTGTGGCTGTGCATATCACTTTTGCGTTGCTGGCGGAGCCTGCGCTTGTGCTCGGTTGATGACTGTCCTCCTCCTCATTCACTTGTTCACTTTCGCTGGTAATATTCTCCTCAGTACCTCTCTTCCGAATACCTCCCGTTTTGAGCCACGTTTTTAACATCATTCAGCTTTCTTTAGCTTGCTTGCAACGTTCGCTAATTGTTCGCGGGTAGTATGGTCGTCATTAGCAACGCCAGAAATACATTTAAAAAAAAATCGTTTCTAAATCTAAAAACAACAATAGCCTATAAGAACTTATTTAAACCACAGTTTCAATTATCTCAAGCTTATTTTTATTCGTTGTAGTATTTAGATAGTATGATTTATTTTTTAAATAATGTTATTCAATCAAGCTTCAAACTGATGTCACTTGTCCCTATAGCCTGTTTTAAGTTGAAGTTGTCTGAGGTCCTTACCACCAGCTGCTATTGCAGTAATAAGTAGTGTACCTTTCTGTCCCAAATGTGCACAATGTAGTGACTGCTTTTCATCTTTTTGTTTACTTATTGTTTTCTGTATTTTATATGTGTAAGAACGTGTAACGTTGCTGCCTTCTTGGCCAGGTCAGCATTGTAAATGAGATTTCGTCTCAATGTTTTCATCTGGTTAAATAAAGGTTAAAGAAAATTGAAAAAAATAAAATAATTTTTTTTTTTTTTTTTATAAATATGTCAGATTCCTCCGCGTACCACTAGCGGGAGCTGGCGTACCACCAGTGGTACGCGTACCGCAAGTGGTACGCGTACCACTGGCGGTACGCGTACCACTGGTTGAGAACCACTGGACTATAACACTTCTTGTTGTTAAATACCAACTATGTGCAATATGTGCAATATGTGCCGTTAAAAACTGTGCAATATACCTGGCTGCTAAATCCTCAGATCTGTTACAGGGTGTGTATTATGTAAATTGCGTAATAAAAAAAAAAATTATAATTTCTTTTTCTAATCTTCAATACTTTTTGTATGCATCCTTTAGGTAACATTAAGCTGTCTTTTGCTCTGCTCTGCTGTAACAATGTAAATGTCCCCTCTGTGGGACTAATAAAGGTATTCTGATTCTGATTCTGATCGCAAAAGCCAAGCCAATACTATGCTGCGTTCACGGAGCCACGTGGAAGTGGGGAAGGACAACGCTTAATTGCGGATACGTAATTTCACATTCTAGCAGTTTATCGCTCTTATACCGCGAGTGTTGCCAACTACGATGCTCAACAGATCGCTTAACGGAACTTTGACGCTGGTATCAGTTTTGTTTCCCACCAATCACGGGAGTATTGTGTATAGAAAGTGTTGAGTTATATTTCTCGCGCTACTTTATTTTTACTTTGAATACATCATTGTATTTTTCAAAGTTCACGATAAAAACTTGAACTTTCAAATGAATTGTATTTTTTTGAATGATCAAAACGTATGACCCTGATATAGCTCCATAGATCTGTTAATGTGCAGCACCTGAATTATTCATTTAGAATTTTATATTAACAATAATATTTTACATTTTAATAATACTATCAGAAATATACATTTTATTTAAAGTCACTCAAAGTCACTTTACATCTCATAACATCTCTCTTTCGATATATAATATAATGTGCAATAAGCAACAAAGCAAAAGTAATACAGTCAACAAAATTGAAATCAACAATAAAATATGCAATTATTAACAGAACGCAATAACTTGCCAACACTGTTGGTGATTTATTCAGAATTCAAGGCACACTTAACCAGCATGGCTACCACAGCATTCTGCAGTAGCAGCCAAATATAAATCATATTCTGGATTTTTTTAACACTTTTTTGTTTACTAGATAATTCCACATGTGTTCTTTGATAGTTTTGATGTCTTCAGTATAAATCTACAAAGTAGAAACACACACACACACACACACACACACAACACACACAACACACACACACACACACACACACACACACACACACACACACACACACACACACACACACACACACACACACACACACACACACACACACACACACACACACACTAGTTTAACAGTCAAACACCGACCCTCACTTTGTTCCTCACCAATACTACTCACAGATACACAAACCGTCTATTTGAGGTTTTTGAAAATGTCCATTTCTAAAACACGTGGGTCTCAGAAGCTCCGGTCTCTTTCTCAAAGTTTTCCAGAATGTATTCATATTTTCAGCCTCAGAAGAGAGAACAACATGCACCACCATTACAAAGAAACAACACATCAACAGTTGTAAAGACACATCAAGCAAATAGCAACATACAAATACCAGCAGCTTCACCTATAAAACTACAATACATGTTAATAAAAGCACCGAATAACATCATTATATATCACTTACAGGGAATTACGCAAAGAGTTTAAAACTAACAATCAGCCCTGTCTTCAGTGTCAGGTTCAGAAGAGTCTCCAGGGTTGTCCTCAGTCTCTGGTTGTAAATGTCTCTTTGGATCTGAGTTCCTGGCTGGTTCTGGTCCTCCACAGTCCTCTCCATCAGCTTCTGTTTCCATGTGTTCAGCTGAGCTGCTGGCTGGAGGCTCTGCCTCTCTGTTCTCCTCAGTCTGAGTTTGATGAAGCTGTGAGGACTGACGACCAACACACTTATGGCTTTTGACCAGACAACTCCAGGTAAATCTTTTGTCACAAACACTGCAGCTGAATGGTTTCTCTCCTGTATGGATTCTCATGTGATCCTTTAAATGTCCTCTCTGTGCAAAATATTTCTTACAGACTGAGCACTGAATGGTTTCTCTCCTGTGTGCATTCTCATGTGTCGATGGAAATGTCCCCTCTGTTTAAAAGATTTCTCACAGACTGAGCAGCTGAATGATTTCTCTCCTGCACTACGTCTTGAATCACTGACAGGGTCTTGTTTATTTCTCTGAGAGTTTGAACCTGGTTCTCTGGTCTTCTTCCAATCAGCACTGTCTTCAGTGTCAGTTTCAGAAGAGTCTCCAGGGTTGTCCTCAGTCTCTGGTTGTAAATGTCTCTCTGGATCTGAGTTCCTGGCTGGTTCTGGTCCTCCACAGTCCTCTCCATCAGCTTCTGTTTCCATGTGTTCAGCTGAGCTGCTGGCTGGAGGCTCTGCCTCTCTGTTCTCCTCAGTCTGAGTTTGATGAAGCTGTGAGGACTGACGACCAACACACTTATGTCTTTTGACCTGATATCTCTGTGTGAATCTTTTGTCACAAACATTGCAGCTGTATGGTTTCTCTCCTGTGTGGACTCTCATGTGTCTATTTAAATCTCCACTCTGTGTAAAATATTTCTTACAAAATGAGCAGCTGTATGGTTTCTCTCCTGTGTGGTTTCTCATGTGGTGCTTTAAACTTCTTATATGTGTAAACGTTTTCTCACAGACTGAGCAGCTGAATGGTTTCTCTCTTGCAATACGTCTTGAATCACTGACAGGGTCTTGTTTATTTCTCTGAGAGTTTGAACCTGGTTCTCTGGTCTTCTTCCAATCAGCCCTGTCTTCAGTGTTAGGTTCAGAAGAGTCTCCAGGGTTGTCCTCAGTCTCTGGTTGTAAATGTCTCTCTGGATCTGAGTTCCTGGCTGGTTCTGGTCCTCCACAGTCCTCTCCATCAGCTTCTGTTTCCAGGTGTTCAGTTTGTCCTTGATGAAGCTGAGAGGACTGAGGTTTCTCTTCATCATCTTCACTCTTCACAGGGACAGGAGTGAATGTGGACTTGTTGTTATCATCCTCCTCCAGCCCTTGAAGCTGCTCTCCCTCCTGACTGCTCCAGAGTTCCTCCTGTTCCTCTTTAATGTGTGGGGGGGGCTCTGGGTCCTCCTGGTCCAGACTGGAGCTCCACTCCTGCTGCTCAGGGGGAACCTCTTCTTTAACCACCACCAGCTGCTGGACGTCTGCAGGAAACAGGAAATACACTGTAAGAAAAAACTGTTAAAGGTGGGGTAGGTAAGTTTGAGAAACCGGCTCAAGATACACTTTTTGTTATATTCCATGGAATACTCTCAACATCCCGATAGCAATGAATATCTTAAGTGCTTTGACAAAAAATCCATGAAAAAATGTCATCTGTGGAAGCCGTAGTGCTGTAAAAAGCACGACCAATCATTTTAGCCGGCCCGGCTAAAATAACTGGATGGCCTACCTGCCTGTCAGCCTTCCATCTGTGCACAAACTTATCTCATGCCCTCATTGGTCATGTGCGCGTTTGTGTGTGTTGGAGGAGGGGCTCTGTAAGGAAGTGGCAGATTTTCTCCGGTTGTGTATTTTCAAATTCGACCATTACCAACATTAAAGGTGGGGTAGGTAATTTTGAAGAAACCAGCTCGAGTGCGCTAGAATTTGAAAATACACAGCCGGAAAAAATTAACAACATTAACATTTCAAATGCTTGCCTATCAATTTGCTAAGTCCCGCCCCCTTTGTATGTCTGTTGGCTCAATTGTCTGTAAATTACACCTTTTCTCCTGATGCTCTGGAGAGTTTCAGGAAAACAGGTGAGTTAGTACTGTAGCTGATATAAAAGGAAGTTACACTGCTTAGTTTGGACAGGGAGAGCGTGGGGCGAAGTTTCTCCTTTTCTGTTTGCAGATATGAGTTTCTACATGTAGGTTTGTGTAATTCATGATCATGTTAGTTATCAGGGTTAGATCTGCATTTACTGGCTGTATGAGCTGATGGTGCATTTTAGTGATTGTTTTTAACGTAAAAGGGCGCTGCTATTGCACAGCTCGCTGTGTCCTTCAATGCACACGTAGCAAATGGGTAGGAATGGAGGAGCCAAATCTCAAATCCTGACTTTATTCACAAAATGTGAACTTTCTTAAATTCTCAAAAATCAAATATTTTTCTCAACATGTTGAAGTTGGAGTAATGAGGCTAATGTTAAAAGTCAAAGTTAATTTAGTTGTTGCATGAAAATATCAAACACTGAGACCAGTGTCAGTGTAAGCTTGCTGACTGCCACTCGTCCACCGGCAGACATCGATCCCCTATTGATATACAATGAAATACACTTAACACAAAGTAAGGAAATCTGTGTTTGGTAGATTATTTCTTTGCTGTAACAATGCTTCTTGGCAATAAATCTGATAACGTTGGAAAGCCTGTTTTCTTGCTTTCAAATGGTGCCACATGTGTGAGGAACATGCATTTGTGGGATGAGCAGCAGAGCTGAGTTTGTGGGGGCTCTGAACATAATGTTCCTCCACATGTTGAGGCTCCTGGCAGCCGTACGAGACCGGAGATTGGCTGCTGTTTGGCATTGGCAGAGGAGATTGGTCACATTTTTCATGGACGCACCCCACATACTCAGTTATTGTTGTTACGAGTTAATAAAGAGGGAGTTAATAAAGAGGGAACAGACCTGCTCTGTGGATCTGAAGCTGAGGCTGTAAAACAGCGTCCAGTAGTTTCCGGTGTCTCTCGTTCTCCTGTTTTGAACGAGACAGTTCCTCCTCGTACTCTGCTATCGTTCTTTCAAACAGAACAAAGATCTCTTCAGCAGCTGCAGTGAGTCGCTGCTTCACCAACGAGAGCAGCACAACACTCATGTTTACTAAATCACCACTTCCTGTTAAACACACTGTTTCTCCGTGTGCTTCAGTCTCTGTTAAACACACTGTTTCTCCGTGTGCTTCAGTCTCTGTTAAACTCACTGTTTCTCTGTGTGCTTCAGTCTCTGTTAACACTGTTTCTCTCTGTGCTTCAGTCTCTGTTAAACACACTGTTTCTCTCTGTGCTTCAGTCTCTGTTAAACACACTGTTTCTCTCGTGTGCTTCAGTCTCTGTTAAACACACTGTTTCTCTCGTGCTTCAGTCTCTGTTAAACACACTGTTTCTCTCCTCTGTGTCTTCAGTCTCTCTTAAACACAGTGTTTCTCTGTGTGCTTCAGTCTCTGTTAAACACACTGTTTCTCCGTGTGCTTCAGTCTCTGTTAAACACACTGGTTCTCTCTGAAGCTTCCTGAGCTGCTGTTCAGCTGGACGGCAGGAAGCAGAGGTTTGGGAGGATGATGTCCCTGATGCGTTTAGATTTCTCCAGCAACACGGGGGTCCTGTGTGGATGGCAGCTCCTTCCTCAGCAGATCCAGTCTCCAGAATTGTCCTAATAACAGAGAAAACGAAAAAAGATGTATTAATCTTATTAACAAAAGATGATTGCATTTAAAAATGTCTATATCTATACAAAACATGTCTCTGAAGTGTTCGCTCAAAATACCAAACATACCACCCTTTGTAGCCATGCCTCATACATTAGTTAAACTGTAAAAAAATAAATATTAAAATTCCAAGAATAAACGGTTCATTGAAATGCGTCATGTATTTTAACAAAAGAAAATCTGTATAAATTGAATACATTATATATCTGTTTTTTAGCAGCTTTTAAAGTGCACCTATCGTGCTATTTTAAGGCATATATCATGGGTCTCAGATATATACAAATATATAAAAACATGTCTATGATGTGTTTTGCTCAAAATACAAACAGATCATGCATTTTAGACATCCCTCATATCCCTCTATTCCAGCTGTTAGAGAAACGCTGATTTTGGGTCCTTAGCTTGAAAAAAAAAAAGAGGAGGCGGAGCTAATGCCTGCTCAGAATTCTACCGGAGATAAAGTTAAATTCTGCTGTGATAAAACGCCATCCTGTTCTAAACCACATCAAGGATTATTTCTGAAACAGTATGGAGCTCAAATGCTTTTCTCTTGCGGGTTTATCACAAGGTGAGTTCCTTTTTTTATTTCCTGCTTTTTAAACACACATGCTCTCCAGTACAGGTTAGCTCTGAGTGTTAGCGATGCTTGCTAATGTAAACACAGACCATATTACGTCCAAAACAGGCATTGTTTCTGATAGCAACTTTCTGTGGTACATTTTGCACGATAGGTCCCCTTTAAAATGTGAATTTAACAAAACTAACCGTAACAATTTATGATTTTCTGTTGGCAGAATTAGTTGCATTTTCTGTAATTTTACAAAAAAATACTTTTGTTAAGGCTATAAATCACTGTCAAATACATTACAAAATACTGTTAATAATCATTAAAAAAAAATTATAATTGCAAGAAAATATATGGTATATATATATATATATATATATATATATATAGCCTCAACATCAGTTTTCCCTCCGAACTGGGAGCTGCCCTGGAGTTCTTGCAGAGGTAAGACTTGAAGTGTAATTATTCTAAGTCATTCCATCTTAAACCACAGAGTAGAGGTTTGTGCACATTTCTGACACGCGATAAGTGCTGCTGACAAAACAAGACAATCCAGATAAAAAGATTATTGTGCTGCATTCTGTTTCGCATTATGCTCTCATTTTATCTTGGGTTGTAAATTACCCCTTTCCTTTGCAGTGGTCTGCTTTAGCTCCTCCCTAAAAGCCCAAACTCACTGTAGCGGCACAAACTCCCTATGAGTTATGCCGCTGAGAGGCTAAAATGTGCTCTTTGATGTGACGCGTTCCATGTAAGAGTCTGTAGTCATTTGTAGTCCATGGTGTTCAATAAAGACGAAAACAAACAATATACAACTCCAGAGCTGAGGGTCAACAGAAAGTATCAGAGCACCATTCACCCTCTCCCCTACATCATATCCTCAAAACCGGCATCCAACAGGTGACCTAAATACCAATAAACCACACCCACGTGACCATTGCCGGAAGTGATAAACAATAAGAATTAAACGCGATGCAAACAGAAATTAAGATAATAATATAAGTAATAAGTAATGGCAAGACAAGCATTTTAGCTCCTACATTCCGGCCCCTAATTATTATATAACAAATTATAATAATTATTCAAAACAAATTACAATAAAACACTGTATATTCCAATGATATGCAGATCATCTTTTTTTAAATCCAGTATTCATATATCAGTATACAAGAAATCAAGTCTGCTGTGTGTAGTATTGTGAGTGCAGGGGGCAAACATTGTCACTGTATGCAGGGGGCAAGGAGCAAGGTCAAAAATCGAAAATAATTTAGACTTGGCAAAAGTTTCTCTGCTTCATGAAAAAGGCGTACTCGGCTGAGGGGTCAGTTCAGAAAGCCATTATGTGTCTTCATCTGAATCACAAGTACAAGTCCTTTTGTACTTGTACTTGCCCTCAATCGTAAGGCTTTACAGAGGGTGGTGAAAACTGCGCAGAACATCACCAGGACGGAGCTGAAAGGGGTCTGGAGGACCTTTACTCCCAGCGGCTCAGGAAGAAATCCCTCCGGATTATAAAAGACCCCCATCACCCCAGCCACAAACTGTTCTGTCTGCTGCCGTCTGGCAGGCGCTACCGCAGCATCAGGACTAAAACCACCAGACTTAGGGACAGTTTCATCCCACAGGCCATAAGACTATTAAACACCTGCACTTTTGAAAGAAAATACATTACATTCATCTGTTTGCAACTCACATATATCATATCAATATTCCAATTACTGTATGTGGGGGAAACTTAGAAATGTAGGTATAAACTCCGTAGAGCAATTAGCAGTGCAAAGAGACAAAATAGAGACAAAGTGGTGTCTGACTTCAAAGGCTGTAACACCCGGAACATGTGGGCGGGACTAAGAACAATGACAGATTACAAAGGAGCAGCGGGGGTGCTGCGGGACTGTCTGCATGCGCATCTCTCCCAGATGAGCTGAACATTTGTTTTGCTCGATTAGAGAGCAGCCAGGCTGTGGAAGCACATGAAGCCCAGGAGCCCTGCCCTTTTGTTTTAGACAGGGCAGATGTGTGCAAATCCTTTAAAAGGGTTAACCCACACAAGGCTCCTGGACCTGATGGCATCCCTGGCCGTGTTCTCAGGGTGTGTGCAGTTCAGCTGGCAGAGGTGTTCACAGACATCTTCAACAGGTCCCTGCTGCGGTCTGTAGTCCCCACATGCTTGCACTATATTTTTTCTTTTATCTGTGTTTTGTGTTGCACTGTTGGAGAAGCCTGTGACCTAAGATTTTCATCGGCATAACTACACTGTAGCTATGTTCGTATGACTAAATAAAGAACCTTGAACCTTTTTTCCTTGTCCTTTTCCAATCTAATGTGATTGGTCCTTCGAATTGTTTGGTAGATTTTAAGACTGGAACCCGGAACCGCTGATTTTCCCTGGAAAGTCTCTGGATGTCTCTGCCACCTTCAGGATAGTGCATCTTAAATTGATGTTTCCACAGCATATCCATTTTCATTACAGACGCACCCATCACTGACTCTGGGAGTTTGCAGGCCTCTTCACCGGCCCCAGTAAGGCCACTTGTATGCAAAGAGG
Organism: Dissostichus eleginoides; assembly: GCA_031216635.1. NCBI lineage: Eukaryota > Metazoa > Chordata > Actinopteri > Perciformes > Nototheniidae > Dissostichus > Dissostichus eleginoides. The sequence continues at coordinate 229,111 of JASDAP010000094.1, read as the reverse complement.
CCATGGCTGGTTCCGCCTGAGCTTTTATACAAGCAGATGCAGTTCTTGATAGGCCTACTCTGGATCTTGAGCCATGAAAAGTACATTTGCTATTTCTGTTTCCAATATTTAACACACTGTCCACTCCCTCCTCCTGTCCACTCCATCCTCATAAAGCGGAAGTGGCCGTCCTGATGGTTTTATCCGGGAACCAGTAATGTAGGAGCCAGAATGCTTGTTTTGCCATTACTTATTACTTCTATTATTATCTTCATTGGTTGTCCAAACTACAACCCGGGGGCCAAATGCGGCCCGAGGGCCATTTTGAATCGGCTCTCAGCTAATTTAAAAAGTACAATGAAATATGGCCCACAAATTAAACTTGTGCATGTCTTATATTGTAATTCTTAAACATATATGTGTTAATAAGCCCACATTTTCTAACAAATCTAAGTTGATAAGAAAAAAGCTCAATAACTTATTTACATAACATACAGGGGTAGACATTAAGGGTAAAATTCCACTGGCCCTTTTATTACCACTGGCCCCACCATTATAACCACTGGCCCAAGAGCAATAATGAAGAAAACGAACACATTTGTTGCAATAGTAATGTATGCACAAACTACATTACTACTTGGACTACAACATTTGAATCATCAGTTCTTCCTCATTTTCCTCAATTGTTCATATTTGGTTTATTAAAATAATTATATTGTGGTCATTGTTAAAAAATGTCTGCTATTATCATTATTATGAGTATTATTATTTGTATAATGCGCTTTCTGCCTTCCTGTCATCAGGAGTTAGAAATGTAATGGCTATGTAATAGATTAGAACCTTCATTCTCCTAAACTGCTGGGACATTTCCCTATAGCGAATATACCTTTATATGTTCTACTCTTCACTTACTTGTCAGCATGGGTCGGCATTGATGTACAGAGCCGACAAAAGCATCATATTGAAGCCAACTCCATCGATCAAGCCAGTGTGGCTGACACTTTCTCTCCCTCTTCTTCTCCTACTCCCTCACTCTCCTTTAACTCCTCCGGTGACACTCTTTTATTTGAAGATTGTTTTTAGCCCGGAGCTTGGCCGGTTACCGCTGGTATTAAAAACATTTTGGCGAATGGTTAGGTGGCGCTAAAGTCTGTAGTGAACGAGCGCGCTCCCCCTCACGGGAGCCTGCTCGCACTGCGCTCTGCAGCAAACAGCTGTTTGCTTTTCACCCAACAACGACAACCGCCTCACGAAACGCTGTGTTGTAGCGTTAATAAGCGAAACAATTTAACAAAATTGCTGTCAAAATACCACAGGACGACCGGCCCGAGCGGGCCAGTGGAAAGTACGTTATGCTGGCCCGGGGGGTCTAAGTAGTGCTTCCCGGCCAGCGGGCCATTTATAATGTCGAGCCCTGCCATATATTTCATATTTCCTCTTATTATCAGCAATCTGAAGCTTCTGTTTCAAGGAATGAGCTGCCAACAAAATGAATGAAACCCTATTGAGAGCTGTGGTGTAACCTGTTTTTTTCTTTGTTTGATTTGTTAGAAAATGTGAGCTTATTAACACGTACATATATATTCAAGAAGTACAATTTGGCCCCCGGGCCGTAGTTTGGACAACCCTGATGTAGTAGGAGCAGCAATGTACTCTTGATGTGTGAAAGGGGTTTGGTTGCACTACATTGTAAAGTGTCAAAGTAATTTAAAATAGTTTGAAATAAAAAAGCCTGAAAAATATTTAAAAGCATATTTATTCAAAATAAGTGATACACTGTAACGACAACATAACCATTGATGTGTTAAGAGACTTTGGTAGCACTACATCTTAAAAAACGGAAGTTATTGAATTTTTCTATGAGTATATGTTTTCGGCGTTGCAGTTTGTAGACGGTCCCTAAGCACTCCTCTCTCCTCCAGCTGCAGATTGTAGACGGTCCCTAAACACTCCTCTCTCCTCCAGCTGCAGATTGTAGAAGGTCCCTAAGCGCTCCTCTCTCCTCCAGCTGCAGATTGTAGACGGTCCCTAAAACTCCTCTCTCCTCCAGCTGCAGATTGCACACGGTCCCTAAGCACTCTCTCCTCCAGCTGCAGATTGTAGACGGTCCCTAAGCACTCCTCTCTCCTCCAGCTGCAGATTGTAGACGGTCCCTAAGCACTCCTCTCTCCTCCAGCTGCAGATTGTAGACGGTCCCTAAGCACTCCTCTCTCCTCCAGCTGCAGATTGTAGAAGGTCCCTAAGCACTCCTCTCTCTCCTCCAGCTGCAGTTTGTAGACGGTCCCTAAGCACTCCTCTCTCTCCTCCAGCTGCAGTTGTAGACGGTCCCTAAGCACTCCTCTCTCCTCCAGCTGCAGATTGTAGAAGGTCCCTAAGCACTCCTCTCTCCTCCAGCTGCAGATTGTAGACGGTCCCTAAGCACTCCTCTCTCTCCTCCAGCTGCAGATTGTAGACGGTCCCTAAACACTCCTCTCTCCTCCAGCTGCAGATTGTAGAAGGTCCCTAAGCACTCCTCTCTCTCCTCCAGCTGCAGATTGTAGACGGTCCCTAAACACTCCTCTCTCCTCCAGCTGCAGATTGCACACGGTCCCTAAGCACTCCTCTCTCTCCTCCAGCTGCAGATTGTAGACGGTCCCTAAGCACTCCTCTCTCCTCCAGCTGCAGATTGTAGAAGGTCCCTAAGCACTCCTCTCTCTCTCCCCCAGCTGCAGATTGTAGACGGTCCCTAAGCACTCCTCTCTCCTCCAGCTGCAGATTGTAGACGGTCCCTAAGCACTCCTCTCTCTCCTCTCTCTCCAGCTGCAGATTGTAGACGGTCCCTAAGCACTCCTCTCTCCTCCAGCTGCAGATTGTAGACGGTCCCTAAGCACTCCTCTCTCTCTCTCTCCTCCAGCTGCAGATTGTAGACGGTCCTAAGCACTCCTCTCTCCTCCAGCTGCAGATTGTAGACAGTCCCTAAGCACTCCTTCTCTCCAGCTGCAGACGGTCCCTAAGCACTCCTCTCTCTCCTCCAGCTGCAGTTTGTAGACGGTCCCTAAGCACTCCTCTCTCTCTTCCAGCTGCAGATTGTAGACAGTCCCTAAGCACTCCTCTCTCTCCTCCAGCTGCAGTTTGTAGACGGTCCCTAAGCACTCCTCTCTCTGCTCCAGTGTTGCAGTTTGTAGACGGTCCCTAATCACTCCTCTCTCCTCCAGCTGCAGATTGTAGAAGGTCCCTATGCACTCCTCTCTCCTCCAGCGTTGCAGTTTGTGACCAATTAATGATGTTTAGCTCGGATGATGACGCGTATCGAACTGTTCTGATAAAAATGACTCTGTAGCTCGTTGTCTACCTTGCTATGATTTAAATTAATTTTGTTTGTATTTTTACAACGTTATGTTCATGAGTTATTGATCCGCGAAATTCGAATCTGTCAATAACTCAGCTCAGAGTAGCTTTGCGACGTGCATGTCCCCTCGCTCTGAGTGTTCTCTTGAGGTGTCCTTTCACTTAGATGAAATCCATGCCTATTGCCAAGCACTGATGTTATATCTTTATATTTTAGGCCAAGCTCAAAGTAAAAATCGATGAACCGCTCCATTGTTGTGGTTTCTGTGTTGCCGAACTGACCCGAAAGTACATTGAGCTTCTTTTTTTTTCAACCAATTTTTTTTTTCTTCTCCATGTCCCCTAGGCGGCTCCGTGATGTTGCACTGTTGGAGAGAAGCCTGTGACTTCAGTTTTTCATTGGCATATCTACACTTTAGCTGATGTACAAATGAAGCTTAGCGCAAGTTCAACCAGGAAGACAGTCTTTAGTCATTCATTCACATATTTCCAGCTAACCACTCTCTCTCCTCTCAATCAGTGATCGGGGCGTCACTCCCAGCTAAACCTATCACTTCTCCTGTATTCCCACAAGCCTATCATAGAGCATTGCTAACCCTTTAAATCTGCTCTCTCCCCTCCTGACAGGAGACTGGACGCAGCCCTCCTCCACCCCTTCCACCTCCCAAATCCAGGGTCAAGCTTAAACCAGTCCTCTCCAGACCTCCATCAATCCCTTCATGCTTCACCACCACCAGTGTCTAGACCCCAGGGGGCTTCATCGGAATTCGGTTCCCCCCCGAATGATATTCCAGCACAACGGGGTCTAATCGCCAAATACCATTACATTCATCCGTGTGTACCCGGCAATACATTGTTACATCAAAACTGTCTCTCCTGATTGAAATTACAAAAAAGCCTAAAGTGATACTCACATGTATCAGTTATTAAAGTAAGTTAAACCCGATACTCACATGTATCAGTTACTCCTGACGTGCTGCATTCTCTCTAAGACCGGACCGACATTTTCTCTGTTTCCTCGTCACCGGCGCGCATTGCATCCTGGGATACGGTGGGCTGCGAGGAAGAGGACTCTTCAAATCCGGGAAAAGAAGAAAGCCGCTTTCCAACCCGCCCCTTCCCCCTCTCTTCTGTCTGTCCGCAGAATCAGAAGTCCTTTATTGTCCCACAGAGGGACATTCACATGGTTACAGCAACAGTGGAGATAGATGCTGCTCCCAGACCGTAGTGGAGGAATACAGGGGAGGACTCTCTGCAGTCTTCCCGGACTGAAGCACCAGGTTTCGGCTTCAATAACCCACTCTGAAATGAGGCAGACAGGCAGGCTGTTCCTTGGGAGGCCGCTGTGTTTCCTCAGGACTTTGTTATACAGCTAACTGGAGACAGACTGATCACTGCTGCTACTCCCGCTCTCTTCCGGACACACACTACGCTCGCTCACTCTCGCTCTACACATGCACGCGCCACACCTCCCTCTCTCTCTTAAAGGGATAGGCAACCCCACTTTGCGTCACCCTGCTATTATAGATAGATAGATAGATAGATAGATAGATAGATAGATAGATAGATAGATAGATAGATAGATAGATAGATAGATAGATACATCACATTCATGAAATAGAGTGTTTGTATCAGACCTTCATAGGTAGAGGCTGTTCAGTAGAGCTGATGTTACTCTTGCTATCCTGAAGGTGGCAGCAGAGGAACACAGGATATATTTTTTTAATCTCTCTAAATATTTATATAAATAGAAATAAAGCAATGAAGTCAGTAAATAAATAAAATAACAAATAAAATGATGTTATTTCACATGGAAGTTGGTCACCAAGAAGAAAGGACACAGGGAAAGTGTCATTTGAGGGGGGGGCTCGCCAACTATCTGATATTTAAAATAATATTTTGAAACCTCTTTTCAAACAACTTTGTTTATATTTTGAGGACACGTTTATCCAGCAAAACAAGTGCATGTATTATTTACATGTTGGATTGTTTATTTCTAGTCTTTTAATTTCTCTAATGTACGATGTCTTGTCTTTTTATGCTGCTGCCACGCAAACATTCCCCTAATTGGGATCAATAAAGTACTTCTTATCTAATCTTATGTCATCTTAATAACACGCAGGCCTGTTCCTCTTTGACTGTTATTCGGTGCTTTTATTAACATGTAGTGTAGTTTTATAGGTGAAGCTGCTGGTATTTGTATGTTGCTATTTGCGTGATGTGTCTTTACAACTGTTGATGTGCTGTTTCTTTGTAATGGTGGTGCATGTTGTTCTCTCTTCTGAGGCTGAAAATATGAATACATTCTGGAAAACTTTAAGAAAGAGACCGGAGCTTCTGAGACCCACGTGGTTTAGAAATGGACATTTTCAAAAACCTCAAATAGACGGTTTGTGTATGTGTGAGTGTGTGTGTGTGTGTGTGTGTGTGTGTGTGTGTGTGTGTGTGTGTGTGTGTGTGTGTGTGTGTGTGTGTGTGTGTGTGTGTGTGTGTGTGTGTGTGTGTGTGTGTGTGTGTGTGTGTGTGTGTGTGTGTGTGTAGTCTGGATCACTACAGCCACATGAGTGACGTCCAGACTCTGGCCATGCTGTGCAGTGTGTTCAGAGCTCAGCCCCCCGCAGACGTTTACTCTCTGAACGGACATCACCCCTCTCGATCCTCCGTCTTCCCCCCTCACCACTCTCGATATGTAACTGTTGGGAAAATACTGGATGTACTCTTTCAATATCAGAGTAGAACATGATAACAAAGGCCCAACTGTAGCTGTGTACTTGACAGGATGTATGATTACATAGATGAAGGTCATGAGACACTGTGTTGAACATACGATAGCTTTGTTCCTACGATTAACATGATGACACAGCCCCTAGGGAGATAGGCATATGACTGTCATGTTCATTGCTCAGGTGGGCCCTAGCTAATCTGAAGTAAACATTGAATACTGCTTTCTATTCCTCCATCTTGTGACTGTGTAACTCCCTCTCTTGGATATCAGCATGTGAAGGACACTGTTCAGGAACTAGTTGATGCTCTGTATGTGATGACTACTTCCATTCTGGAGAGGATCACAAACACATGGATCCTGAGATTGAAGCTCAAGCCGGGGACAAGTGATTATTCTAGTAATAAGTATACTAGTCTCTTCTTACCCATACTCCTCTCTGTTTTTCACTTTCAATAACCATGAACAATTTGTATTGATGATCACATTTACCTTATTTCATCTCAAAAGAAACTGCAACTACTGAGCACATATTGTTTATCCTGTCTTTTATTTGTTAACAATATGATTTGTTGATTACAGTGTACTCTAACTTATTCTGAATATCTTATTGTGTGTCTCCCATAGAAACTCTGGAGGTAAGTATATTGTTGATGTTTATATGCATATAGTTATCTCTTTTTTAATAACAGTTTCAGCTTTAGTGCAATGCCTTGTTTATTACTTGTTTCTGCAGCTGCAACTAAATATATAAGTAAATCTAATCTCATCTAAATAAACCTTCAATATTAGAGAGCAGAAAGAATGAAACTTGAAAAGGCTAATATAGATTAAGACGGGTATAAAAAGCAAGAATACGAGTTACAATTCAGCGTTCGATATGAACAAGTATTTTATTTCTGCTTCCACCCTGATTCAACGGAGGTGAAAGGACTTCAATTTGCATTTAACAGAACACCAACAACGAAACACATGAGCCCGTACTACAGTTTCAAAAAGCCGGAATAATCCTAAAACTCCACCTGAACTCTGAACTCTAAATGAGCTGATTGTAATCTGCTGCAAAACACAAACACTATGCAGGAATGTGAGTCTGTTTCAAAGGCATTTTTCTTTTAGTTTGGTTTGATGATATAAACAGAACAGAATCAAACTGAAAACATCGTAAATATTCTCTATATTAAAAAGTCATTGGTTCTTCTTTTAGACCAGAACAGACTGATAACTCAACAGGAACTATCAACAACATCCCAATGGAAGTTTAACCCTCCTGTTGTCTTTGTTTCCCCCCCTTACTTTGGTGTTCACGGTCAAATTTGACCGGTCCTGTTTTAACTGCTATTACATTAACACAAAAACCATTAATCATCACCACATTTCCTTTAACACCCTTTCAAACTGTAAATATTGTATCAGACTCCTGGTATACATGAAAAACTGCAGTAAATATACAAAGAATATACACTGAACATGTATTGCGTGTGCCAGGTGTGATCCATGTGGGGGGATTGGGCACATAAGGGGGGGGGGGAACACATCTAGAGTTTGTGTGTGTGTGTGTGTCAAAGACAAAGTCAAAGTCAGCTTTATTGTCAAAATTACTACATGCGTTATACATCCGGAAATCTCGAGATATCGTTTCCCGCAGTCCCACAGTGTGACATATATACATAAAACAAAACAAAAAGGGCCTAGATAAACGGGGTATGCAATTAAAAATGTTAATAATATATTTAAAATGTTCAAAGTACAGTTTCAGTGCAGTAGCAGCGGAGATGGGCAGAAAGTGACTGGTGCTGGATGAGGGAAGGTTGTGTGTGTGTGTGTGGGGGGGGTTGAAGTCCAGGACCATTTGGGGCAGGGGGGAAAGGAGGGAGGCAGGGTGGAGAGTTCAGGGGAGAGATGTCAGAGAGGGGGAGAGAGGGAGGGAGGGGAGAGAGTTCAGCATCCTGACCGCCTGGTGGAGGAAGCTGTTCCCCAGCCTGTTGTTCTCGAGCTGAGGCTGCGGAACCTTCTCCCTGAAGGCAGGAGGCTGAAGAGACTGTTGGAGGGGTGGGTGGAGTCACCCACGATGCTGAGTGCTCTGCGGGTGAGGCGGGTGTTATATATGTCCTGTAGTGATGGGAGTGAGGCACCGATGATCCTCTGGGCAGAGTTCACAATGCGCTGCAGGCTCTTGCGGTTGGAGGCGGTGCAGCTTCCAAACCACAGCGTGATACAGCTGCTGAGGATGCTCTCAGTGGCGCCTCGGTAGAAAGACAGCATGATGGGGGGTGATGCTCCGGTTCGCTTGAGCTTCAGGATGAAGTACAGGTGCTGCTGGGCTTTCTTCGCTAGTGCGGTGGTGTTGTTGTTCCAGGTGAGGTCATCAGTGATGGCCACACCAAGGAATTTGGTGCTGGTCACCTGCTCCACAGCAGCGCCGTTGATGGTAAGGGGGAGAGGGGGTCGGCGGTGGGTTCTCCTGAAGTCAACAACTATCTCCTTAGTTTTCTCCAGGTTGAGGAAGAGGTTGTTATTTTGGCACCACAGGGTCAGCTGGTTCACTTCCTTCCTGTAGTTAGTCTCATCGTTGTGGCTGATGAGACCCACCGTGTGTGTGTGTGTGTGTGTGTGTGTGTTATCTGATCCGGATGGTTACTAATTCCTTTTCTTTATGGCAGTAGTTTTTGACCGGGAACACCATGGGTGTTACAAAGTTGACTAAATCATCCAAAATTCAATAAAAGTGGTGATCAGCAATTTGATATGTTCAAATGTCTACTGTGAAGGATATCATAAAGCCTTAATGCAATCGAATGTAAAACAAAAAAGTTATGATAGATGAAAGTAGTAAATCGGTCAGATTTGACACGAACACAACAGGAATTAACTTTTATGAACCCAGTCTTTAATGAGAAAATGTATTCATTTATTAATTAATTATAATCTGTGCTGGCTCCTTGTAATGTCCCTCTAATGGGGAAAACATTAGGGAATGGCATGAACTGCTCAGTTTGTACAACAGTCTTCCTGCCTTGAGAGCAAGCCCATGAATCATTCATTTTTGTAATAAATGTTTGAGTTAATGTGTTTTTTTAACATGTTTTCTCGAAAGTTCACCCTTGTCGTGCTGTGTCTATCTCATTACACCAGCTCAATGTAATTAGATAGGTGTTGGTGTACTGAGCAGGAAGAGAGACGATGGGAGGTCAGAGGTTGGGTGGTCTGTTGGGGTCGGGACCTTTGAGGCACAAGACAGTTGTTGAAGCGTATGTAAAAAGCTTGTCTGCTTAGTTACCAAAGTTGGATTGCATGGTGTGAAAACGCTTTGACCATTCATGGTATAATCTATTTGTGTCTTCAAAGATGAGAATAAAAGGGTCTGCAGCTCACCAAGGGTTGAGAGCCTTATAGCATATAGAATAGACTTGAGACAACAGGAGGGGTTAAAGTCACAACATTTTATTAACGGAACAGATTATTAGAGAAACTACTTGGCAGATTAATCAGTCAGTGGTTATAGTATAAATCAGAAAAGTAGTATGACAACAACATTAAACATATTCAAAACTTCTGTTGATAAAGATGGAGTTTATATGAAGTCATGTATGAATATTGTCAAACAGAGTTTATACAGCCAGACAGATTTTTCTCATGTGAATTGTCGTAGGACTTATTAGTTGTCCTCTTTTTTTGTTGCACATGCAGACTTGACTTGGAAAATGTCAGGTTCAGAAGAGTCTCCAGGGATGTCCTCAGTCTCTGGTTGTAAATGTCTCTCTGGATCTGAGTTCCTGGCTGGTTCTGGTCCTCCACAGTCCTCTCCATCAGCTTCTGTTTCCATGTGTTCAGCTGAGCTGCTGGCTGGAGGCTCTGCCTCTCTGTTGTCCTCAGTTTGAGTTTGATGAAGCTGTGAGGACTGACGACCAACACACTTATGGATTATGACATGATGACTCTGTGTGAATCTTTTTTCACAAACACTGCAGCTGAATGGTTTCTCTCCTGTGTGTATTCTCATGTGTCGTTGTAAAGGTCCTTTCAGGGCAAAGGTTTTCTCGCAGACTGAGCAGCTGAATGGTTTCTCTCCTGTGTGGATTCTCATGTGGCCGTTTAAATTTCCTCTCTGTGCAAAATATTTCTTACAGACTGAACAGCTGAATTGTTTCTCACCTGTGTGTATTCTCATGTGTCGTTGTAAAGGTCCTTTCAGGGCAAAAGCTTTCTCACAGACTGAGCAACTGAATGGTTTCTCTCCTGTGTGGATTCTCATGTGGTTCTTTAAACTTCTTCTATGTGTAAAATATTTCTCACAGACTGAGCAGCTGGATGGTTTCTCTCCAGCACTACGTCTTGAATCACTGACAGGGTCTTGTTTATTTCTCTGAGAGTTTGAACCTGGTTCTCTGGTCTCTTTCCAATAATCACTGTCTTCAGTCTCAGTTTCAGAAGAGTCTCCAGGGTTGTCCTCAGTCTCTGGTTGTACATTTCTCTCTGGATCTGAGTTCCTGGCTGGTTCTGGTCCTCCACAGTCCTCTCCATCAGCTTCTGTTTCCATGTGTTCAGCTGAGCTGCTGGCTGGAGGCTCTGCCTCTCTGTTTTCCTCAGTTTGAGTTTGATGAAACTGCGAGGACTGACGACCAATACACTTATGGCTTTTGACCGAACGACTCCAGGTGAATCTTTTGTCACAAATACTGCAGCTGAATGGTTTCTCTCCTGTGTGGATTCTCATGTGTTTCTTTAAATCTCCTCTCTCTGCAAAATATGTCTTACAAACTGAGCAGCTGAATGGTTTCTCTCCTGTGTGGATTCTCATGTGTCGATGTACATGTCCCTTTTGTGTAAAATATTTTTTACAGACTGAGCAGCTGAATGGTTTCTCTCCTGTGTGTATTCTCATGTGGCCCTTTAAATATGCACTCTGTGTAAAAGATTTCTCACAAACTGAGCAGCTGAATGGTTTCTCTCCTGTGTGAACTCTAATGTGTCTCTTTAAATCTGCTCTCTGTGTAAAAGATTGATTACAGACTGAGCAGCTGAATGGTTTCTCTCCTGTGTGGATTCTCATGTGGCCCATTACATTTCCTCTCTTTTTAAACGTTTTCTCACACAAAGAGCAGCTGAATGGTTTCTCTCCTGCAATACGTCTTGAATCACATACAGGATCGTGTTTATTTCTCTGAGAGTTTGAACCTGGTTCTCTGGTCTTCTTCCAATCAGCACTGTCTTCAGTGTCAGCTTCAGAAGAGTCTCCAGGGTAGTCCTCAGTCTCTAGTTGTAAATGTCTCTCTGGATCTGAGTTCCTGGCTGGTTCTGTTCCTCCTAGGTCCTCTCCAACAGCTTCTGTTCCCATGTGTTCAGCTGAGCTGCTGGCAGGAGGCTCTACCTCTCCGTTCTTCTCAATTTGAGTTTGATGGAGTTGTGAGGACTGACAACCAACACACTTGTGGATTTTGACCTGTTGACTCCGGTTAAATCTTTTGTCACAAACACTGCAGCTGAATGGTTTCTCTCCTGTGTCGATTCTCATGTGGTGTTTTACATTTCCTTTCTGTCTAACAGTTTTCTCACACAAAGAGCAGCTGAATGGTTTCTCTCCTGCACATTGTCTTGAATCACTGACAGAGTCTTGTTTATTTTTCTGAGAGTTTGAACCTGGTTTTCTGTTCTCCCTCCAATCAGCACTGTCTTCAGTGTCAGTTTCAGAAGAGTCTTCAGTGTCAGTTTCAGAAGAGTCTTCAGTGTCAGGTTCAGAAGAGTCTTCCGTGTCAGGTTCAGAAGAGTCTTCCGTGTCAGGTTCAGAAGAGTCTTCCGTGTCAGGTTCAGAAGACTCCTCCTGTTCCTCTTTAATGTGTGGGGGGGGCTCTGGGTCCCCCTGGTCCAGACTTGAGCTCCACTCCTGCTGCTCAGGGGGAACCTCTTCTTTAACCACCACCAGCTGCTGGACGTCTGCAGGAAACAGGAAACACACACAGAGACGTTACAGAGAATAGCTGTTGTGTTCATTACGTCACCGCTCAAAGCCCCGTTTTGAACCCCTTATTTGTATATTCCAACTTAAAGACCCAGTGAAGTGTGCGCCGGTGCATGATCTGTTATGCTAATACGTATAGTAATGACCAAAATTGTCCATTGGAACCCATATAAAAGATGTTGGAATAGCAACGAATTTGACGAGTTGGAATTTTCCGCTGGGAAATCCGCCTTCGTGGGCGTGGCTTGCGATCTACTGCGTGACGTCAGAAGATGGGCTCAGCCGAAGTGTTTACATTCACCACCGTTCATTTTGTCTCTGTTTCAAAGTGGAATTTACCAACGTTTTTGAGCGAGTATTTTATTGGAAAGTGTTTCGCAGTCGACTGGAAGTGATTGCCAATCGAGGAAACCTGACAATGGAGGCGACAGTGAAGAAAAAGGGAGGAAAAACACACGGGAAGCGATGCATTGCCGCTGGCTGTGGTAATGTCAATTCTGCCGAAGTGGCGATGTTTCTGTTACCAAAAGATGAAGGTGAGTGGCTGGTGTTATTGTTTCGTAGATTCGTAGATTGTTTATGAAAAATAAAGGCCACTGTGTTTGTGTCTATAACAAGACTATCATGGCGGCGGCAGAGCTCAAGTCGAGTTTCTCCGCCTGGAGATATTCTCACTATTTCACTTTTGTCGAGCACAAAGAAAAGAACGTTTTAGTTAAATGTAAGTTGTGTCTTGGCGGGTCAAAGATCCTATCGACTGCCCAAAACAGCAATTAAAATCTGTTGAAACATCTGCAGAAACAACATGCTGGGACGAAGCTAGTAGCTAAGACCACAGACCCAGACTCATCCGACGCCACTCCACCTCCACCTAAGCAACAGCGGCTGGATTGGCACTTTGAAACATATCTTTGTGTTTGTGTTTGTATAGACACATTGCTTAGCAGAGTTCAGTGATGCAAATGCATGTCAAGTTGATCAACAGGTTGTATTATTCTCCGATGCAATAACAGTACTGAAATGAAGGCTACAGTATAAGGGCATTAATGGGTGCCCTTTTTTAAGTAACTAAAAAGTTACTTTTCACAGTAACGCATTACTTTTTGGTGTAAGTAGTGAAGTAACTAGTAATTGTAACTAGTTACTGGTTTTCAGTAACTAGCACAACACTGCATGTGAACATGAATGTTGCATCATGCTATGAACAGATGAATGTATGATCAGGTGATGGCCAATCCTGTGTGTAGATCTACTCTAGATCTATGACAAAATATTGTCCTCAACTAAATTGACTTCCATGGCCACTTTCCTCATCTATCCTGTCCGAAAAGCTGTCAAAATCACTAATTTCTCTCGCACCAGTATCACTTTCCGAAGGCTCCGCCATGTTTACAATCACAACTGGGCCCATCTTGTGACGTCACAGCCGCTATCGTCTGCAGCAGCGGTAGGCTCAGACTCTGAAAAATTTGCGATGTTTATCTCGTCCCTCGCACTTCCTAAAAAATTATTTTAGCCATGAACAGGTACAATTATATGTAAGAAATGAAACTGCCATTTCATTTTGGCGCAAAAAAATGCACTTCACTGGCACTTTAATATCATAAATACCTATGGCTAATATCTTTTTACATTTATGCACCAACAACTATTGCAGAGAAAGGTAAGTGTAATTATAATTTGAGTGGTTTTGTACCCCTAAAATCACATGTGGATACAGCTTGGGACCCGGATTGCCTTTTGTGTTTTTAAGGCAGCTCTAAATAGAGATATGAATGATTTAGAAGAGTAACTAGAGCTGTCAGTCAAATGAAGTGCAGTCATGGCCTCACCCCCTATTAAACTCAACGAGGTCCGGCCCTCTGTGTTTTTTCTGAGGTGTATGTAATAAAATAAAACACTGAAATGAACAGGGCTCTATTAGACTAAGTCGTTTCTTACTTACACTGCAGAGCTACAAGTTGGTTTCACTTGAGTGGATAAACTAGCAACATAGCTAAAGTTAATTACATTCATCAAATGTCTTGACATTAACAATTTAATTAAACATTGTCAACGTAAAAGTTTTCACCCTTACATGTCCAGATAAAAAAAGGATTGCAAGGTTTTACTGATTCTCATGCATAACAACTTAAAATATCATTCATGCTGCTGCCCTCCAGAGGGAGTTTTATAGGTTTTTGCGTGAATTGCTCATTCAATGTGATCTGATCGTCATGTAAGTCACAATTATAGACAAACACAATCCGTTTCATCTTGTAGAACACACATGTATTCGTGTCCATTTTGATGAAATCACTAAAAGTATGTGACCTCCTAGAAGTTAACAAAAACTAATTGAGTCAGGAGTTAAAACACTTTGTTTTAATCAGTGAAACACGATAAGAAGTGCTGTTCCAGCGTTAACTTATAACAATCCCTCAAAGATTAGTATTTGCTATTCACAAGTTTTAACTTCTGATGTGAACCATGCCTCGCAAAAAAAAGATATCGGAAGACCTACGAGGAAGAATTGTTGATTTCACAAAAAGTTAGGGATGCACCGATAGGAGTACGAGTACATGAGGACAGTATCGGCCTGATACCCGTTAATGGGATCGGTATCGTTGCATCCCTAATAAAACACAGAGGGTTACAAATTAATATCAAAGAGTTGAGATATTGATGAAGATGCAGGTTATGTATAATGGATTACAGGGTTAACCCTTGGTTGTGCAGCCTGATGGCTACAGGCACAAAAGATTGTCCGAGGCGCTTAGTGCTGTGCCGAGGAGGGATGAGTCTGAGGCTCCTCATCTTCACTAGCTCTGCATGGAGGGATGAGTCCGAGGCTCCTCATCTTCACTAGCTCTGCATGGAGGGATGAGTCTGAGGCTCCTCATCTTCACTAGCTCTGCATGGAGGGATGAGTCTGAGGCTCCTCATCTTCACCTGCTCTGCATGGAGGGATGAGTCTGAGGCTCCTCATCTTCACTAGCTCTGCATGGGGGGATGAGTCTGAGGCTCCTCATCTTCACTAGCTCTGCATGGAGGGATGAGTCTGAGGCTCCTCATCTTCACTAGCTCTGCATGGAGGGATGAGTCTGAGGCTCCTCATCTTCACCTGCTCTGCATGGAGGGATGAGTCTGAGGCTCCTCATCTTCACTAGCTCTGCATGGAGGGATGAGTCCGAGGCTCCTCATCTTCACTAGCTCTGCATGGAGGGATGAGTCTGAGGCTCCTCATCTTCACTAGCTCTGCATGGAGGGATGAGTCTGAGGCTCCTCATCTTCACTAGCTCTGCATGGAGGGATGAGTCTGAGGCTCCTCATCTTCATTAGCTCTGCATGGAGGGATGAGTCTGAGGCTCCTCATCTTCACTAGCTCTGCATGGAGGGATGAGTCTGAGGCTCCTCATCTTCACTAGCTCTGCATGGAGAAGTTAGCGCTAACATTTGTTTTTAAATCTGACGGACAAAATCTGAATTCAAGGCATTTTTTCAAAGGATTAGAACTGTCACTCTTCCGTTACTTTAAAGTCATTCGGAGGGGGGGGCGTCTCCTCTCCTCTGTGATGAGCTGCTGCTGAAGGGGGGGGGGCATGCTGCAGGACTTCCGCCCCGTGTAGCGGGTGTCTGCAGGATCAGTAAATGAAATCCAACATTCAATGTTCTGGGGAGGACGTTGTTTACCTTGTCTGCACTGTGCAGCTCCTTCAGCGACAGGCTGCTGCACCCCCGCTGTCCCCCTCTGAAAAGTATCCTGATTGATTTGACCTGGGGGCAAAACAACACGTTGTACATGATAGGCTAAGGGGCGGGACATCTCTAAGTGGTCGACCAATCACAACAGAGCCGTCCAGCTAACCATTCAGAGCAGACTGGGCTCTGGTTTCAGACAGAGGGTGAAAAGAGGCAGTATGACAAAAATAAAGAGCTTTTTCAACATTAAAGCATGGAGACATGTCCCAGTGAAGACAACATACAAATACCAACCTGAAAATGAACAGAATATGTCATCCTTGTCGTTGTCCTCAGTCTCTGGTGTTAAATGTCTCTCTGGATCTGAGCTCCTGGCTGATTCTGGTCCTCCACAGTCCTCTCCATCAGCTTCTGTTGCCAGGTGTTCAGTTTGTCTTTGATGAAGCTGAGAGGACTGAGGTTTCTCTTCATCATCTTCACTCTTCACAGGGACAGGAGTGAATGTGGACTTGGTGATATCAGCCTCCTCCAGCCCTTGAAGCTGCTCTCCCTCCTGACTGATCCAGAGTTCCTCCTGCTCCTCTTTAATGTGTGGGGGGGCTCTGGGTCCTCCTGGTCCAGACTGGAGCTCCACTCCTGCTGCTCAGGGGGAACCTCTTCTTTAACCACCACCAGCTGCTGGACGTCTGCAGGAAACAGGAAACACATATTCAGAGAAACTGTAGAATATTAGAATTTAAAATCTAACCACGATTAACACTTGATTAACTTTGCAGCCCTTATCCATTCCTTATTTTAAATGCTTGCCTATTGATTTGCTAAGTCCCGCCCACTCTGCATTTCTGTTGGCTCGATTGTCTCTCAATTACACCTTTTTTCCAGATGCTCTGGAGAGCTTCAGGACAACAGGTAAGTTAGTAATGTAGCTGATCTAAAACTTAGTAACAGTGCTTAGTTTGGACAGGGAGAGCGAGGGGGCGAAGTTTCTGCTTTTCTGTTTGCAGATATGAGTTGCTACATGTAGGTTTGAGTAATTCATGCTAATGTTAGTTAGCAGGGTTAGCTCTGTATTTACTGGCTGCATGAGATGTTGGTCAATTATTTTTGGACAATTTTATTCTTATGAAAATGTATGTCATGTTATTGCACTGTTGAGGAACCGGTGACCTACGTTTGCATAGCATAACTACACCGTAGTTGTGTATATGATATGACAATATCACCAAGGGGGTTCCTGTGTAGATGGCAGCTCTATCCCCAGCAGACCCAGTCCTCCAGAATTGTCCTAATCACACAGTAAACGAGAAAAAATAAATGTAACTCAGCATTACAGAAAAAACAATGTTTAAAATGACGTACTGTTTTAGTTTAAAAAAAAGAGAAGTGACAGTCACAGCTAGCATCCCTTTGACAGCACTACACAAACTAAAATCAAGCAAAAGGCTTCTATCCATTTCTGATGGTCTTATTATAATGGGATGAGGATACATATAGTCATTTAACCTTAATGGTCCCGTATTATACTATATTTGAACAATATATTATAGGGCCATATCTATACAAAACATGTCTCTGAAGTGTTTAGCTCAAAATACCAAACAGATCCCTCGTTGCCTCATACCCCTCTATTTCAGCCCTGTTACAAAATTGCTGATTCTGGGTCCGGCCCTTTAAATGTAACCGAGCTGCTGCTGGCCACGCCCCTTTGTAGCTGCATGCAAGCAGTGAGCTTTGTGAAGAGAAGGCTGTCTACCAGCAGAAACTGAGCTAAAAGCTGCCGTGATTAAATGCCGTATTATTAGGGATGAAGCCTTATGAAGCTTAGCAGCTTTCCAGCCAATTGGTTCTCAAAAGGGTTCATCTAATGAGGCTTCATTTGAACATAAACCCCCCTGTTGGTCAAAGTCTGTAAAACAGGCAGATATGACATCTCAACAGTGTCATCTTTCTTGTACTCAGTTCCAGTGAGTGAAGCCTTAGGCTGCAGCCACACGAGGACGATAACGGTCGTATCTGCTACAGTTCTCTATCAGATAGACGGTTCGGCCACACGAGGCCGACATGGAAACGCAGAAAACGCTAACGCTAACGGGTCCCTAGGTGGGTAGATCTGCGAACGAAAGGCTCTGGGGGGCAAACGGCTCCGTGTTTACACCTATACGATAATTTCCTGATAACGTTGAAGCAATAGCCTCGCCTCTCCCACATCTCCTGCTCAGAGATCAGCTGCTGGGCTGTCAGAAGAGGGGGAGGAAAAGAGAGGCTCCGTTTTTTTTCTTATATTATTATATAGAGTCGTTATTCATTTGTTTTAAAGCTCAATAAATAACAAAGAAGACCTCTGACCGGCACTTTTCAAATTTTGTCCGGAAGATTGAAACTTTAACGGACATGTTGACCGGCGAAAAAAAATCTAACTGAAACTCCGCCGCACGGTCCCCTCGTCCCTTGGAAGAGGCGGAGAGGTGGGTGTTTTTCATCTGGTGGTGGACTACCGGAGAGATTTACAGCGCTTGCCTCGGGGAGGGAGAAAAAGAGCCAGAGCGTCCACAGCGGAGAATAAACAGAAGGGCAACCATGGCAACCATGCGCGGGAAGTCTTCTTCGCTGCTTTTGTGGCAGAAGTACAGCGCCACTTACAGGCCCGGCATATGTACTACAGCGTCTCCAGCGCTTTCGAGCGGTCTCGTGTGTTGAGATCTCCATATTAGGTTGAATACTTAAAACGAAAGTTAATCATAATCAAATATAATCAATAATATTCTTGTATAACCCAAAATGAAAATGCTTCATATTTTATGGTTTTCTATATTTACAGTATAAACAAAACACAAGTGGTTTGTTAAGTTGAGTGTAAGGCCTATTATGGTTTATGGGTGTCACTGATAAGAGAGGAGAGACAGTTTCTTCCCTCTTCCCTCACAGCAGTACACAGGGGGGGGGGGCTCCTGACTTAAGGAGAAATAGACTGAACCAGGGGTTCCCCTGGTAGCTCTCTCCCGGTAAAGCTCTCTCTCTGGAGAGCTGGGTTTTTGCTCGGTAAGGTTCTCTCAAACTTGGTAAATATCTCTCGAATTTCTTGGTTGAATGAGCGGAATGAATTGATGTGTGTTTGTGAATGTTAGTATCCCGCCACCTGTGAGGAAATCCCTCCGAATTCATGCGGAAATAGGTGTGGAATTGATGTGAATTGATTTGGTGAATGAAAGTTTGAATGTGCTTTTTATTATCTCTCTAGGTCTCTCTCTCTCTCTAGGTCGTCCTCAGACGAGCCCTCCATCGTCGCTTCCAGTCATCCCGGTTCTCCATACATCTGGCCAGTTCATTGGTACTTTGTGCTCCTGCGTCATTCTTGAGTACGTCCACGTAGGTTGGTGTGGGACGTCCTCGTGACCGATGCCCGTGTGTTGGTTTTATTATCACCGGTCGTTTATGAGGAGATGCCTCTAAATTCTATCGCGAGATTTAAATACCACAACTGAATTGGGCAGTTGAAGTTACAATTTAGTGTAATAAATGTAAAACTGTGAATTAGGGTTGCATATTAGAACATGACCACAGCATGATATGTTTTGTAGGATTGTCATGTTGTAACGAGAGAAGGTAGAAACCCTGTACAAGTGTGGACCAATTTTTCTTCAAATAAACTGATCCCACCTTTTGGATTGGGACATCTTAAAGACATCTGCGCTCTGCTCTCCTGCTTAAAAAGGTAAGAATGCACACTGCCACACTCACACTTAGGTAGGGCCACACCTCATTACTGATATCAAAATCCTTCGGGATCGCTTAAACAGATTTAGCGGGTCGTCTGAATGGAAACAGCAGTTAATCGAACCTGGTTCTTCAGGAGTTTATAGAGGTGAGATCTTGCTGATGTTGGTGGATCTGAGCCAAGCAGTAAACTTACATGGACTCAATAACTTCTGTTAGGTCAATTAGTAGGTCTGAGTAATTTGCCGGAATAAATTATCAGCCCTCCCGACTCCAACATGTGTGAACGGACACGTTTCTGGTGCCTATTGCGTGTGGACGGAATACTTTTTTGATATCGATTTCGGTCCGTTTGCGTTATCGTCCTCGTGTGGCTCCAGCCTTGGAATAACTCTAAACAATGAAAATTAAATCATATTTTCATGTAGTCAATATCGTATATTTTCCATTTTAATGATTGTGATTGAAAAGCTTAAGAAGGCTGGTAAACATTGCAAAGATTGCATTCTAAACTTAACCATGTTATAGACTCAGAAAGGCTAAACAACATAAAAGTACACATTCATTAACTACATTATTACATTTAGCTAACGCTTTATAAACAAAAATATATACTTTGTCTTTGTGAATTCTCTGCCAATCAACACGTTCCTCCATTTCTATTTCTCACTGGTCGTCTCCCTTCTGTCTGTAGATGTCATCCATGGGGATGTGTAATTTGGTGCAAAACTTGTTTTTCAAACCAGGAAAAATAAGCAGGTTAAGAAACCAAACTAAGTGATGTGTTGAGTCGATCTATTCCGCTGCCCTTCACTCACAGCCCGACACAGCACAAACATCAGCAAGTGATACCAGAGGGGGTTTAAGTGAGGGTCTGAGTCCTCCTAATCCCATCTTGGCACCGGGCCCTTGATACAGGACGAGTAATATGAGTGTTGTAAAACTGTGAATTGTCAGTGGTTCAACCGATCTGAAGCACTACCTGAAGCAGTCATGGGGTATTGACGGGCAGCGAGGCTTTGTTTGTCACTGATGACGTCACTCGCCTAAAAAGATGCAAGCCTCGATACACAGTTCTATAACAATTTCCTGGATTACTGGAACCACGCTCCGAAGCCTCAGCACAGTACCTAAAGGTAGGTAAGAATGGAGAAACCAGCTCGAGTTAGCTAGAATTTGAAAGTACACAACCGAAAGAAATCTGCCCCTTCCTTCAGACTTCCTCACAGAGCCCCTCCTCCAACACACACGAACGCGCACATGACCAATGAGGGCACGAGATACGTTTGTGCACGAGATGGAAGGCTGACAGGCAGGTAGGCCATCCAATTATCTGCCGCTGGCCGAGGCAGATAATTGGACTCGTTTTTTACAGCGCCACGGCTTCCACAGATGAAATATTTGTATATACTTATTGTCAAAGCATTTAATGTATTCATTGCTATCGGGATGTTAAGAGCATTCCATGGAATATAAGAAAAAGTGTTTCTGAAGTGAATTACCTACCCTACCTTTAACATCACTACAGATTATGTTCCAAACCACATCAAGCATTATTTCTGAAACAGTATGGAGCTCAAACGCTTTCTCTCTTGTGGGTTTAGCACAAGGTGAGTTCCTTTTATATCCGGCTTCTTTACACATACTCCCTCCAGTACAGCGTTAGCTCTGAGTGTTAGCGATGCTTGCTAATGTAAACACAGACCATATTACTCCCAAAACACGTTGCGCTTTATTCTGATACAGCAATGTTTCTGATAGGTTGGGGCGGAACGTTTATTCAGTGTTTACCACTAGAACAGTGCCATTGTATGTATTAGTGTTGTCACGATACCAACATTTTTGTTTCGATACCAAGTCAAGATTTCTTAAAAAAGTGGAAACTGTCTTAAATGTCATTATTGTGCTTTATTTCAAACCTGGAATTTGTTTTCAGTCATAACACAAACCTTTGAACAAGGAGAATAATAAATTAAAGCAATGGCATTCAAGGTAAAATGACAAGTGTTATGACATTAGGGTCATGCCGAGTCAGATCGCTATCCCTTTAAACGCCCGTGGGGGCATGACGCAACATCTTGCAAGAAACAGCGTCTGAGGGCTTCTTAACATTTAATAAATTATGAATGTGTCATATCCACTTAACGGGAAGAAACTCAGCTGTCAGACAATATTAACATTTTTTAGCTAAACGAAACACAAGAGTAATAAAAAAGGCTCTGAATTAGCCCTGAGCGAAAAAATGGTGACGCACTTAGCACAGGGGTTATCGGATCTGCACAAACAAGATATCAGCTAGCAAGCTCAGATTCCAGAAATATAAGTATCATCACTGAGCGATCAAAATTCGCAGCGGGAAGTGAACCCAGACATCACACCACGTAGCTTTACGGAGCAAACTGGGGAAATATGTCTTACCTTTTGCTGTTTCGGATCAAAAGTTCTGTTCAATGGCATTACAACGATAAAAACGCTGCTGAAGGTTAATCCATAGGTTAATCCAATGTGTCTGTGTCACTTTGAAATGATTACTGATAATCCATCATTCCACTTTTATGTCAATAACGGAGTTTTCATATTAGCTGCTATGATAGCTACCAGAGTGTATGACAGCTTCCGGTTTTGGACATTCTGGCTATGCATCACTCAATCACCAATGGGTAATGTTTAGATGGATTTTAGGAACTTCCCCTCGATTTTTTTGGCTCTAACAGTTAAAAGGGGGTGTCAATCATCAAAATCGACCGAGGGGGGGCAGAGATATGGAAAATCGACCCAAATGAACCCAGACGTGTTTTTGTTTTTCTAAATCTCTCTAAAAAGGTCAAATGTCACTTGTTTTGCATCAATCTTGATACAGGGTACTTATTATATGTTATAGTTTGGATTCCTAAATCTTTTAGTCTACTATGGGAGGCTGTGGCTCAGTGGATAGAGTGCTGGACTTCAAATCAGGGGATAGCAAGTTCGAGTCCCACTGCAGTCAGCATGTCGTTGTGTCCCTGGGCAAGACACTTCACCCCAAATTGCTGCTGTGGGGATTGTCCACAGTACTGAATGTATGTGAGTCGCTTTGGATGAAAGCGTCTAACAAATGACATGTAATGTAATGTAATGTAATCCCATCATTCAAAGGGTGGTTTTCACTATAAGTAATGTTTTTTTTTTGGACGGACACTTTAATTTAAAAATGTTTACTATGTTCAATCTGAATTTACTTTAAAATAAAAACATCTATATTGATTCTGACTTTTCTACATCCAACTCACAGGTGTATCATTGCTTTGAGAAAAAAGATTATTAATTTACCCCTTTTAGAAGTGAAGATATAGTCATTTGTTCTGGGAATGTCATTTTCGAGCCTGAGACCTTAATAACAGGCTTGGGGCTTAACTGGCTAAGAGAGAGAGAGAGGGGTGTGTGTGTGTGCGCATGTGTGTGCGCATGTGTGTGCACACGCGTGTGTGTGTGCAAAAAAAAGAATTCAGCAATTGTGTTATGATCATATTGAGCTATTGGTGTGAGTCTAACATTAAACAACTGTATTACTTTTATTCAAACTGTATTCCCTTCTTATCATGTAGCCTACACTTCTTCCTTTCATTGATACATTTAAATCAGCTGACTACAGCATATAACATACCTGCTGCAACCCTGTGCTGCTGCTGCTTCTCTCTGCCTCATCCTCTATTGCTGGAGGCAGCTCCACCTCATCTGATCTATGATATGAAAGCAATCGTGTTATGATCATATTGAGCTATTGGTGTGAGTCTAACATTAAACAAGCAGTCTGCTTGTCATACATTGCTGACGATACATTTTAAAAGGCAATTTGTTGAGTCACTGCCGCTAAATGCCGGTAGCATCAAGCTAGCAAATCCTGCATTAGCCTCACATCAACAGGTGTAGACAGAACATCCCATTATCCTGAGCTAATTTACTGAATAAACCAACTCACATCTCCTGTCTTTTTTTCACCCAACTCATTAGACTATTCTTCTGCTGGCGTTTCATTGTTTTCTGTCAAATTCAATACTGTAGTTCAAACCCGCGGAACCTGCTCACCATCTGTGAGCTATTTTTAGAATGCGCACGCTACGTTCGTTGTCGCGTTCGCGCGCGTCCACCTGGGCAGGCTGTGTGTTTCCTTCTCCTCCGTGACGATAACGGCTTGAGGTTAAAAAATAATAATAAACAAATTTGAAACTGGGGGGGGGCACAAACGGGCAGACAGCGCAGCTCGGGGCAATAATGCAGATTTGTTTGACTTTTTTACACTTTGTTGTTCTCCTCCTTTCCTCCGCTCTTGTCTCTGATTGTGAGTGTGTGCATTCGTGTGTGTGTGTGTGTGTGTGTGTGTGTGTGTGTGTGTGTGTGTGTGTGTGTGGGGAGCGGAGCCCCGCCCTTCAGAAACAGAGCGGAGGGAGAATGTGAATACCAAAGCAGTGGACACTGAAACATGCACATACATTGGATAAATAACATAGGCGTTTAGTTTATTTAATAAAGAGCACATGTTCGATGTGAAAAGTGACCGTAGATTACTTCAGTTGCAATTTGGTGCTTTATATATTTATTTATTTTAAATAAAAAAAAATAAAAAACACCTTGAATTTCAGGCGGGGCGCGGGGCTCCGTTGGCAGGGCGCAGTGCCCCGCCAAGACAATGGTAGGGGAAACACTGGTTTGGTCACCATTTATGTAACCACATATTTCCATTTGAGGGGGGAGTGATTAGTAAAATATGCATGAATAATAAAAAAAAAATGTAATTAGGTGAAAAAAGGTAAGATCCACTTTTAAAACTTGTTGAGAGCTGCTGCTGCCTCAAAGAGGAGCAGGGGGGAGAGGGGACAGGTGAGACTGGTTCAGGAGCCCAGACACACTCACAACTATAAATGAACCAAAAATAAGTAAATAAACAAGTTTCAATGTTTTTTCATATTGGATATGGTCTGTTATTGGTTATGGCCGTGTTCTTATGATTTTATGATTATTGAAATGTATACAGTTCTGTTTCATATGGGTGTTTCCATAGATCTAGTCTCTTTATTTTCCCCTCAAAATGTGCCAGATTGATGCATGCCCCCGGACCCCCTAGAGGATTTGAGGTACACCCCCACTTAAAATATGTTCACATGGATAGGTTGCTAAATACATTTGCAATTTTTTTAAAATAGTAACCCATGTCCATATGTTTATTATTGGGTATTAGATTTAAACTATAGGGCTATCACTATGGGCAGCAACGCTGTAAATATTCACAAATAAATCCAGCAAAATGGCACAAAAAAAAACTGGTAGTGGCCTGGCTGGGTGTATAATTCCCGGCCTCACTTATTGTCCCAGTCCGGCCCTGATCTAAACATTACCCATTGGTGAACGAGTGATGCGTAGCCAGAATGCTCCGGAACCGGAAGCTGTCATACACTCATACAGGGGTGTCAAACTCAATTTAATTGCGGGCCACATCAGCATTATGGTTGCACTCAAAGGGCCGGTTGTAACTATATAAATGTACATGTATAAATTAGGGCTGTCAGTCGATTAAAATAGTTAATCGCAATTAATCGCAAATTATTCGCACATTTTTTTTTCTGTTCTAAATGTACCTTAGAGGGATATTTTTCAAGTTTTTAATACTCTTATCAACATATGAGTGGACAAATATGCTTTATATGTTTGTTTATTATCATTTGAACATTACAAATATTCGCCTCAATTCAACCTGGAACCTCTCATACAATACAATAATACAATACAAAGTGTGTGTTCGTGTGTGTGTGTGTGTGTGTGTGTGTGTGTGTGTGTGTGTGTGTGTGTGTGTGTGTGTGTGTGTGTGTGTGTGTAGAGACACTGTGATGGATCGTTGGAGCTATATGCAACTCAAGGCATATGCTCGAACGGGAGCTGCCTGGAAAAACGAGATGCATTGTGGGACATGTAGTTTATGGGCAACGTACTTCTCTAAAGTAGCATGTAACCGTATAATAAACATATTAGCCTATATTATTTGCAAGCTCGACACCCCTGCTGTAGTATCGTGGCAGCTAATATGAAATCTCCGTTATTGACATAAAAATGGAATGATGGATTATCGGTAATCATTTGGATTAACCATTGGATTAAAATTCAGCAGCGTTTTTATCGTTTTAATGCCATTGAACACAACTTTTGATCAGAAAGGTAACTTTTGAGGATAGGTAAGATTTATTTTCCGATTTGGTCCCTTAAAGCTAATTTTGTTGTTGTGGTTTGTTGTCGTTTCGCCGCGGGTTCTGGTCGCTCAGTGGTGATAGTTATCTGTCTGGAATCTATGGAATCTCAGCTTGCTAATCGATATCTTGTTTGTGCAGATCCGATAAGTAATAAGGGTTTAGTTCTGTGCTAAGTGCGTTAGCATTTTTTTCGCTCAGGGCTAATTCAGAGCCTTTGTTATTACCCTTTTGTTTTGTTTAGCTAAACATGGTTAATATTGTCTGATAGCTGAGTTTCTTCCCGTTAAGTGGATATGACACATTCATAGTTTGTTAAATATTAAGAAGCCCTCAGACGCTGTTTCTTGCAAGATGTTGCGTTTTGCCCCTGCCCGCGCGCGGGCCGTGGGGTTTAACTAGTTAATGCCGCTGGGTTTGACGTTAGTTATTAAAGTAAGTTAAACCCAATGTAATACTCCGACTGAATATGTGGATAGCACTGGTTAACAATGCTTTTTTTTATGATTGGCCCACGTGATGTGACCAGTATGCGTGTGCAGCCAGAGAGTTGAGTGAAGTTCACCTTCCTACCAGACATGAATGTCTACGTCTCCGGTATAACAATAAACGTTGAATATAGCACGTCGTAGTCTGGAGTATTGATTGTACATACAGTACGAGAACAAAACACCCAAAACTCACAATCAGTTATTAAAGTAAGTTAAACCCGATACTCACATTTATCAGTTACTCCTCACGTGCTGCTTTCTCTCTAAGACCGGACCGACCTTTTCTTTGTTTCCTCGTCACCGGCGCGCGTTGCATCCTGGGATACGGTGGGCTGCGAGGAGGAGGACTCTTCAACTCCGGGAAAAGAAGAAAGCCGCTTTCCAACCCGCCCCTCCCCCCTCTCTTCTGTCTGTCCGCAGAATCAGAAGTCCTTTATTGGTCCCACAGAGGGACATTCACATGGTTACAGCAACAGTGGAGATAGATGCTGCTCCCAGACCGTAGTGGAGGAATACAGGGGAGGACTCTCTGCAGTCTTCCCGGACTGAAGCACCAGGCTTCGGCTTCAATAACCCACTCTGAAATGAGGCAGACAGGCAGGCTGTTCCTTGGGAGGCCGCTGTGTTTCCTCAGGACTTTGTTATACAGCTAACTGGAGACAGACTGATCACTGCTGCTACGCCCGCTCTCTTCCGGACACACACTACGCTCGCTCACTCTCGCTCTACACATGCACGCGCCACATGCACGCGCCACACCTCCCTCTCTCTCTTAAAGGGATAGGCGACCCCACTCTGCATCACCCTGCTATTATAAGATAGATAGATAGATAGATAGATAGATAGATAGATAGATAGATAGATAGATAGATAGATAGATAGATAGATAGATAGATAGATAGATAGATAGATAGATAGATAGATAGATAGATAGATAGATAGATAGATAGATACTTTATTGATACATAGATACATCACATTCATGAATTAGAGTGTTTGTATCAGACCTTCATAGGTAGAGGCTGTTCAGTAGAGCTGATGTTACTCTTGCTATCCTGAAGGTGGCAGCAGAGGAACACAGGATATATTTAATCTCTCTAAATGTGTGTGTGTGTGTGTGTGTGTGTGTGTGTGTGTGTGTGTGTGTGTGTGTGTGTGTGTGTGTGTGATTCCAGGTATAACATTTCATTAAGGTTATAATAATAATAATAATAATAATAATAATAATAATTGATGGATTAATGTCATTATAGTATTTGAGCTTGTTTCAGATGAACTAACTACAGGTATTTTACCCGTATTTATACACTACCAGTCAAAAGTTTGGACACACCTTCTCATTATAAGTTTTTTATTTATTTAAATTGTTTCTACTTTGTAGATTTATACTTAAGACATCAAAACAATCAAAGAACACATGTGGAATTATCTGGTAAACAAAAAAGTGTTACACACCTCCTCCTCCATGCCCCCCCCCCCTCACACCTCCTCCTCCATGCTTCACGGTGGAACCTCACATGCTGATGTATTGATCCTCTGAGCAGAGGTAACTCTGATGTATTGATCCTCTGAGCAGAGGTAACTGATGTATTGATCCTCTGATCAGAGGTAACTGATGTATTGATCCTCTGATCAGAGGTAACTGATGTATTGATCCTCTGAGCAGAGGTAACTCTGATGTATTGATCCTCTGAGCAGAGGTGTCTCTTGCTCTCATGAGAGCCAGTTTCATCATAGCGTTTGATGGTTTTTGCGTCTGAACCTGAGGATACATTCAAAGTTCTTGAAATGTTCCAGATCGACTGACCTTAATTTCTTAAAGTGATGATGGACGGTCGTTTCTCTTTACTGAGTTGAGTGGTTCTTGCCATAATATGGATTACAACAGTAGTCAAATAGGGCTTTCCACTGTGCACTAACCCTACCTCTGCACAACACAACTGATGCTCTCAAACACATTAAAAGTCATTCCACAAATGGACTCTTGACAAGGCCCACCTGTTAATTGAAAACCATTCCAGGTGACGACCTCATGAAGCTGACTGAGTGAAGCCCAGAGTGAGCAAAGCTGTCATCAAGGCAAAATGAGGCTACTTTGAAGAATCTAAAATAAAAATCATATTCTGGATTGTTTAACACTGTTTTGTTAGCTAGATAATTCCATATGTGTTCTTTCTTTCATTCCATATGTGTTCTTTCACACCTCACTGGAGACATGCCACGTCCCAGCATGCTTCAAAACCTCAACAATCATCCCGGTTCCCAAGAAAACAAGGATCACAGGACTAAATGACTACAGACCCGTCGCCCTGACCTCTGTGGTTATGAAGTCCTTTGAGCGCCTTGTCCTGTCCCCCCTGAAATCCATCAGAGACCCACTCCTGGACCCCCTGCAGTTCGCATACAGAGCCAACAGGTCTGTGGACGACGCTGTCAACATGGCCCTTCACTTCCTCCTCCAGCACCTGGACACACCAGGAAACTATGCCAGGATCCTGTTTGTGGACTTCAGCTCCGCCTTCAACACCATCATCCCGGCTCTGCTGCAGGACAAGCTCTCCCAGCTGCACGTGCCCGACTCCACCTGCAGGTGGATCACAGACTTCCTGTCTGACAGGAAGCAGCACGTGAGGCTGGGGAAACACGTCTCTGACCCCCGGACCATCAGCACCAATTCCCCTCAAGGCTGCGTCCTTTCACCTCTGCTCTTCTCCCTGTACACCAACAGCTGCACCTCCAGTCACCAGTCTGTCAAGCTCCTGAAGTTCGCAGACGACAACACCCTCATCAGACTCATCTCTGGTGGGGACGAGTCTGCCTACAGGTGGGAGATGGACCATCTGGTGACCTGGTGTGGAGAAAACCACCTGGAGCTCAACGCCCTAAAAACAGTGGAGATGGTCGTGGACTTCAGGAAGAACGCAGCCCCACCCGCCCCCATCCTCTGTGTGACTCCCCGGTAACTGCTGTTGAGTCTTTCCGCTTCCTGGGCACCATCATCGCCCAGGACCTCAAATGGGAGCAGAACATCTGCTCCCTCACCAAAAAAGCACAGCAGAGGATGTTCTTCCTGAGGCAGCTGAAGAAATTCAACCTGCCAAAGACGATGATGGTGAACTTCTACACCTCCATCATGGAGTCCATCCTCACCTCCTCCATCACCATCTGGTACGCCGCAGCCACAGCCAAGGATAAGGGCAGGCTGCAGCGTGTCATCCGCTCTGCAGGGAAGGTGATCGGCTGCAATCTGCCATCCCTCCACGACCTGCATGCCTCCAGGACCCTGAGGCGGGCAGGGAAGATAGTGGCTGACCCCTCCCACCCTGGACACAAACTGTTCACCCCCCTCCCCTCTGGCAGGAGGCTGCGCTCCATCAGGACCAGAACCTCTCGCCACCTGAACAGTTTCTTCCCCTCCGCTACCGGCCTCTTAAACAAGGCCCGGCCCCCCCACTGACACTTTACCTCTGCCACATCATAGACTATATGCATTACATTAATGCACACAATGTCATACTCCTTTCTGCACATATTCTGATTTCACATTTCATAGTTTATATTCAAAAATGCATTCATAGCATTCTATTTACATGTAAATTACTGCTTTATTTAATTTGTACTGCTATTTAACTGTATTTTATTGCGGTGTAAAAGATTTTGTGTTTTTATATTAGATTTCTTGTTTTTTATATTTTATGTATGCACCATGACATCAAGTCAAATTCCTAGTATGTGCGAACCTACCTGGCATAAACCTGATTCTGATTCTGATTCTGATTCATAGTTTTGATGTCTTCAGTATTAATCTACAAGTAGAAAATAATTAAAATAAACAAAAACCATTGAATGAGAAGGTGTGTCCAAACTTTTGACTGGTACTGTAGGTCTTAATGTGTGCAAAAATGTTTATACATATTTGCACAAATATTTTTCTATATAATGTTTTTATATCGGGCTTGTGGGAAACGGTATTTCTATCTCTCTGTCTGTACACACAAACTGGAAGATTGACAATAAAGATGACTTTGAAAAGAGTTCGACACCAGCTTTCCTGATCAGTTTGTTGAGTCTGCTGGTGTAACCGGCTCTGATGCCCCGCCCCCCCCCATCTCATAATTACCTTTATCTCCAAATACTGACTTTTTCTGAAATGCTAAATTTGTCAGAGAATCTCTGAATTCCGACCTTTTCAGAATTTTTACTTTTTTTTTAAATTAAAAATTCTGTCATATTTTCTCAAAATCCTGATTTTTTCAGATCCAAACTTACCTTTTCAGAGGACCTTTTATTGTGTGATGTTTTGTCCTTTTGCTAAATGTGGTTTTAATGTGACTGTTTATCTTATTTCTACACCTTATGCTCCCCACAAACAGTGGCGGCGCCAGAGATTTTCTTTTGGGGCTGTGGGGTAGCGTGACGTTTCATAGAGGGTGCTCAAACATGTAGGGTTTGCCATTAATGTACCGGGCGCTACAGTGAAATGTTCTACTGAAACACTCCCCACACGCACATACACAGTGTACCCACGACTGTTACAATGAAGGCTCGATAATCAGCTCACGGCATATACAGATGTAGCACTCTAGAAAGGACTCCACCCAGCAGATTCGAACTAAAAACCCAGCGTTTACCAGTGGCTGGGATTTTAAAGCCCTCCCACTATTTCCTGAGAGGGCGTTGCCAGATGTCAGATGAGATGGCACTTCATTCACAAATACAAAAAAACATCTGGGTGAACTTCGGTCTTCAGTTTGTTTCCTGGACTTTCAGTACTTCAGTAATGTTTGCAGCTCTGCAGTTGTGTTTGCTGAAAAGCATTTAATCACTTATTTGTTATGATTTTCACAGGCTACATAACGAAAAAACATCAATATTTTAGATCAAATAAAGTATATCTAATCTTATTATCTTAATTGTAATTCAATAATAATAGTCTTTATATATGAAATATTCAATAATAATGTAAATGTTTACACTTCTTTATTTTTTTATGCTCATACTTTTACCTTTACAATAGTTTGCTTTAATATGCACTACAATTCTTGTAATATTGTTGTGGTGTTTTTACACAGTACAGTAGATCGAAGTAAATCAACTCATACATTATCATGTATTATAATGTATTGTATTATTAAGTAACATCATACATTAACCCCATTATAGCAAATGCCACATTGAATGGATGAACACATTTATGCATCAATAAGTACAACGGAGTATTTCTAAATATAAGTTGTAAAAATACTTATATGTATTTAATACTAATAACATAAGGATTCATTTTACTTTCAGATGATAATACTTTTCACTTGGGCAATTGACCATTTTGAATGCAGGACATTTACTTCTAACACGTATTTTTACCTAGGTAAATACTTCTTCCACCTCTGATTTTGGACCCCGTCACTGTTTTTAAAACTTTAATTAAATGTTTGATATTTCCAGAGAGCCTTTCAGACCACTGCTGGAGAACAGAGGGGGGATGGGAGAGTTTTGTCACATTCCAACGGGCCATTACTAGATTTGAAACAAAGAGAGTCAAAGCCCTGCGTTGATTTAAGGGAGCTGTGGGGGGTGGGGGGTGGTGAACGGTAAATGGTCAATGTTTGTTTAAAAATGTTTGCAGTCGTGAAAGCTCTAAGCTAATCGGACATGGACAAAAAAAAGGATCAGTCTATATGTCGAGGGGGAACTAGACAACCCTCTTCCTTTACAGCCATGGTCCGGTCTGACAGCGCTTAGCTGTCTGCGGCAGAGAGGAAGAGAAGGCCACTGCTCTAAACAAAGTCTAAAATCGTACATCCAAAACGGAATAAATATAATTAATTATTAATAATACGTTAAGTCTTGTTCATTGTTTTCACTTTTATAAATGTTTGATATTTCCGGCACAGACCCTTTCATACCGGTGTTGTGTCAAATTATGCACCCCCATCATGAAATGCCCCCCTTGTCACGGGAACGCGCATTTCTAAATGACACGTTTACACCTTAAAACGATGTTTAAAACGAAAAGTAAACGTTCAGGGTTTTTATTAATGGTAATCTTCAGACTGTGAGTTGTTTAGTGGTAGCTCATATAGTCTTGATTCTTGTGGTTAAACTTTTCGCTCCGTATTTGATGGTAGTGGTGTCGAAATTCATTCGTCACTTCCTTTTCAGTTTATTTTTTTTTAATCTTTTTTTTAAATTATTGTTACGTCCTGTCTGTATACACGTGCTTTAAAATGTATTGTTTAATTTTACATATTTGTCATATAATAATCAAAATATATGTTTACAAATGTTACATAGTCTTTGTCAGCATATTTTTGCCACGTTATGCACCCCTTGCTATCTTACATAATAAAAGTGTCACATTCATGAAACTTGCTCCATTTATTGGTACTTGTCCTAGAACCATACCCTAAAAAATGCTTGAGGGTGGGATTAATAGAAACATCTTTTTGGGTGGGGTGCATTTTATGACAGGCCTTTAATTAATATATATAATTATCTATCTCTGTCCCCACTTACTTAATGAATTCTTCATTTTGTAGCCATTTCTGATTTAAATTCCATCTGGGTGGATCTCTAACAAGGTTCTCGTCCGTGTATACCATACAACATATTCCATGGTCTGATATTAATATACTGCCATAGTAACAGTCCTGTATTTTTTAACATAACGTTGCAGAGATTAAAAAGTAATCTATCCGGGAATATAACTGAAAAGTACTTGAGTGACACGAGTTAGTAATATCGTTAGGTTTCAGGTGTCTCCAGATGTCTAACAAATGTATCTCTTGAATGAAATGTTGAATAGTTGTTCTACTTCTAGTGTGAGTTTGATCAACACCTGTAGATCTGTCCCTGGTTGGATCTAGTGTACAGTTCCAGTCCCCTGCAATTATATATTCTCCTGGGAGAGATGCAAGTGTAAGAAATACATTTGTAAGAAAGCCAGGCTCATCTGTATTGGGGCCGTATATGTTAACCAAATTCAAAGTAACTGAGAGCAGTGATCCCTGGATAACCAAATATCTACCAAATGTATCCTTAATTACATTAGAAACTTGAAAGGGCACTGATTTGTAGATAAGAGTCATGACTCCCCTTGCTTGTGATGTAAATGACGATGCATAAAACTCCCCTTCCACCTCCTACCAATGTTTACACTGTTTATTTTAAAGTGTGTGTTTTTGCAGGAAAACCATTTTTGAATCAGTGTCTTTCAGCTTATTCATCACTTGTTTGATTTTCTTAGTCTTTTGTAAACCTCTGCAATTCCAGGAGATGCATTTAAGTTCTACTTTTTGAGACACAGTAGTAGTATACCACGAAGTCCTGTTAACAAGACTGCCATGTATGAAAGGGTTGACACACTTAAACACTAGAACATACTTTAAACATACTGAACCACAGTAACAAAATAACCCCATTCTCCCAACTGAATGGGAATCTATACTTTGCTTCCAGCTACTGTTGTGAACAGATCCTGGATCAGTCCACTCAGCCTTCTGAGACAGATGTGATGGGAACGTAAAGGGAAAAAAAGCGATTCCTTATCCGCGCTACTTGTATCAATATAATTACTCCTGAAAAAGAAGGGATCATGCATAAATGCAAGCTAAGTAGATACTAAAATTATCAATCATTTTGACGCCAGCGTTTAAAGCGGAAATGAATAAATAATAATAACTGAAGGTCAGTGTTTCAACGGTATTAAATTAAAATAAATTATAATTTCAGTTTGGCACCATCACCATGAGTTACCAGTGTTCAAAACATTGATATTATCATTGCCTTCCACTTTCACGTAAAGAAAAAATAATGATAAAGAGAGGGTTTTCCTGCTTCGTTTGTTCCACATTTAAGTAGCAAAAATGATATTGTTTAACAGTCTGTTGTTGCACAGCCCCTCTATCTTACCGTATCGTCCATCTGACAGTTGCAGGGATGTAAACAAAAACAACCAGCTTATAGTCCAGTTCTACCTCACTCTGAATCTTCGGTATTAACTGCGCCGTCTTTTCCGTCTCTTATCTTGTTTATGAAGTGTTGTACCTCCGTCGGGTTTGCAAATCTCAGAGTTTGCTGCATTTAAGTTATCACCATTCTAGCTGGGGGTAGTATGCCATGTCTGAGGCCCAGGTTCTGCAGCTGCTGGCGCACTGAGTCGTACTGCCTCGTTGTTTGTGCACTTCAGTGGCGAGGTCGTTGTAAAACCGCACCTGTTGGTTTTTTGTAGAGGATGTCTTTTTTTGCCTCAGCTGCCTTTATCACTGTGACTTTGTCCTTATGGTTCAGACATCTCATTATCAAAGTTCTCGGTGGAGTATTGCTGTCTCTCCTCGGCCCGACGCACTCTTTCCATCACTATCGGGCACCGCAGGGGACCCAAGTCCAACGCCTCCGGTATCCAGCCTTCCAGAAAGGAGCAAGTGTCCGGGGCCTCGGCACCCTCAGGCAGGTTCACCACCCTCAGGTTATTCAGCCCCGACCTCGTTTCCATGTCGACGAATTTATCTTCCAGAACTTGTTTTTTTTCATCAGTGTTTTAACTGTCTCTTCTAATACAGCGTGCTCGTCCTCTGTTGATGAACGTACCTCTGCTTGTGTTATTCTTTCAGTACAGTCAGTCAGATCCTTCCTAGTTTCCTCAACAGCAGTCAGAATCTCTTCCAGTCTGTTTGAAAACTCCGACTTTAAGCTGCTTATTGCTGTCAGTATTTCTTCTTTAGCCCCGGTGAGCTCGGTGTTAGCCTCTTGGCTAGCTCTGTGCTCCATGCTTTGTGCCCCGGAGTTAGTTAATTTAGCTTGCGTCTGTGTTTTTCCCCTTTCTCTGTTTAACTTTCCAAGATTTGGCAACGATGCTTCGATACCAAAAGTTGCCCACACTTTTTGGGAACAGTTCTGTAGTTTTATTCAGGATTTCTAAAGGATTGTAGCGGAGCAGGGTTGAGCGCAGCTTACTCGCTTGCGCTCATACCGGAAGTCCATTATTATTATTATTAATAAAATGGTTAATCAACAGTCAGTGGTTATAGTATAAATCAGCAGATCATTACGAGAAAAACATTAAACATATTGTCGACTTCTGTTGATAAAGATGGAGTTTATATGAAGTCATGTATGAATATTCTCAAACAGAGTTTATACAGCCAGACAGATTTTTCTCATGTGAATTGTTGAAGGACTAATTAATTGTCATCTTTTTTGATTGCACATGCAGATTTGACTTTGACCAAAAATGTCTTATCACACTCAGAGCAGGTATCACAATATATATCACTTACAGGGACTTACGCAAATAGTTTAAACCTAACAATAATCACTGTCTACAGTGTCAGGTTCAGAAGAGTCTCCAGGGTTGTCCTCAGTCTCTGGTTGTAAATGTCTCTATGGATCTGAGTTCCTGGCTGGTTCTGGTCCTCCACAGTCCTCTCCATCAGCTTCTGTTTCCATGTGTTCAGCTGAGCTGCTGGCTGGAGGCTCTGCCTCTCTGTTCTCCTCAGTTTGAGGTTGATGAAGCTGTGAGGACTGACGACCAACACACTTGTGTCTTTTGACCTTTTGACTCCAGGTGAATCTTTTGTCACAAACACTGCAGCTGTATGGTTTCTCTCCTGTATGGACTCTCATGTGTCTGTTTAAATATCCTCTTTCTGCAAAAGATTTCTTACAAATTGAGCAGATGAATGGTTTCTCTCCTGTATGGATTCTCATGTGGCACTTTAAATGTCCTCTCTGTGCAAAAGA
The DNA here is from genome assembly GCA_031216635.1 of Dissostichus eleginoides. Lineage (NCBI taxonomy): Eukaryota > Metazoa > Chordata > Actinopteri > Perciformes > Nototheniidae > Dissostichus > Dissostichus eleginoides. The sequence goes on along the minus strand of JASDAP010000094.1, from coordinate 193,282 downwards.
TTTCTTACAGACTGAGCAGCTGAATGGTTTCTCTCCTGTGTGGATTCTCATGTGTTTATTAAGATTTGACTTGGTCCCTAATCTTTTCTCACACAAAGAGCAGCCAAATGTTTTCTTTTCTGCACACTTATGGCTTTTGACCTGATGACTTTGGGTGAATCTTTTGTCACAAACACTCCAGCTGAATGGTTTCTCTCCTGTGTGGATTCTCATGTGTTTCTTTAAATGTCCTCTCCGTTTAAAAGATTTCTTACAAATTGAGCAGATGAATGTTTTCTCTCCTGCACTACGTCTTGAATCACTGACAGGGTCTTGTTTATTTCTCTGAGAGTTTGAACCTGGTTCTCTGGTCTTCTTCCAATCAGCACTGTCTTCAGTGTCAGGTTCAGAAGAGTCTCCAGGGTTGTCCTCAGTCTCAGGTTGTAAATGTCTCTCTGGATCTGAGTTCCTGGCTGGTTCTGGTCCTCCACAGTCCTCTCCATCAGCTTCTGTTTCCAGGTGTTCAGTTTGTCTTTGATGAAGCTGAGAGGACTGAGGTTTCTCTTCATCATCTTCACTCTTCACAGGGACAGGAGTGAATGTGGACTTGGTGATATCAGCCTCCTCCAGCCCTTGAAGCTGCTCTCCTCTCCTCCTGACTGCTCCAGAATTCCTCCTGTTCCTCTTTAATGTGTGGGGGGGGCTCTGGGTCCTCCTGGTTCGGCATATGTTGGTTTTGATTTCCACCTTCCGTAAGCAATTCCTCTCCCTGGTGATTGCTGTTAAATGTTTCACCACTTTGGGAAAATGCATGTTTCAAAGAGCTTAAATCTGACAGGCCTTCACTGCTCTGTTTCCAAAAATCATCGTCTTCACTGTCTTCAGTCTCAGGTTCTGAAGAGTCTCCAGGGTTGTCCTCAGTCTCTGGTTGTAAATGTCTCTCTGGATCTGAGTTCCTGGCTGGTTCTTGTCCTCCACAGTCCTCTCCATCAGCTTCTGTTTCCAGGTGTTCAGCTGAGCTGCTGGCTGGAGGTTCTGCCTCTCTGTTCTCCTCAGTTTGAGTTTGATGAAGCTGTGAGGACTGACGACCAACACACTTATGGATTTTGACCTTCTGACTCCAGGTGAATCTTTTGTCACAAATACTGCAGCTGAATGGTTTCTCTCCTGTGTGGATTCTAATGTGGTCCTTTAAACTTCCTCTCACTGCAAAAGATTTCTTACAAATTGAGCAGATGAATGGTTTCTCTCCTGTGTGGATTCTCATGTGCAGATTTAAATATCCTTTCCATGCAAATGTTTTCTCACAGACTGAGCAGCTGAATGGTTTCTCTCCTGTGTGGATTCTCATGTGGTCCTTAAAATGTCCTCTCTGTGTAAAATATTTCTTACAGACTGAGCACCTGAATGGTTTCTCTCCGGTGTGGATTCTCATGTGTCTCTTTAAACTTCTTCTGTGCTTAAAAGTTTTCGTACAGATGGAGCAGCCAAATGTTTTCTCTCCTGCACTACGTCTTGAATCACAGACAGGGTCTTGTTTATTTCTCTGAGAGTTTGAACCTGGTTCTCTGATCTCCTTCCAATCAGCCCTGTCTTCAGTGTCAGGTTCAGAAGAGTCTCCAGGGTTGTCCTCAGTCTCTGGTTGTAGATGTCTCTTTGGATCTGAGTTCCTGGCTGGTTCTGGTCCTCCACAGTCCTCTCCATCAGCTTCTGTTTCCAGGTGTTCAGTTTGTCTTTGATGAAGCTGAGAGGACTGAGGTTTCTCTTCATCATCTTCACTCTTCACAGGGACAGGAGTGAATGTGGACTTGGTGATATCAGCCTCCTCCAGCCCTTGAAGCTGCTCTCCCTCCTGACTGCTCCAGTGTTCCTCCTGTTCCTCTTTAATGTGTGGGGGGGGCTCTGGGTCCTCCTGGTCCAGACTGGAGCTCCACTCCTGCTGCTCAGGGGGAACCTCTTCTTTAACCACCACCAGCTGCTGGACGTCTGCAGGAAACAGGAAGCACATATTCAGAGAAACTGTAGAGTATCAGAATTATCCACGCCTTATTTGACATGCTTGCCTATTGTTTTTCTATGTCACGCCCACTTTGTATTGCTTTTGGCTCAATAGTCTGTCAATTAAACCTTTTTTTTCCAGATGCCCTGGAGAGTGTCAGTACTGTAGCTGATCTAAAACGTAGTAACACTGCCGGTTAGCAAGGCATCGGCCGTTCACGTTGAATCATACGATATTAATCTGTTTATTTTATACTCTTATACTAAAAGTCACTTCCTGTATTGCCGTGATAAAATGGACATGCCAAATAAAAGTGTCACTTCCGGTGGAAGAAACGCAGACAGTGTGTGTGTATTTATTCTTTTGTCATGTTGTAAACTATGTTCACGGTATTCCTATCCTAAGATGGCAATGTCAACAGTTTTGTGACCTGTCTGCAGAGTCGTTAGCTGAGAACTGGTGTTGGAGTTTCTCAGAGTAGTCGTTTAGCATCTCTCTCCGCCTCGCTAAACCTGTACTTGGACTCAAACAGGTGCATCTCAATAAATTGGAATATCATGGAAAAGTTTTTTTGCTTTTTCTTCGTGTACCGAACCCGTACCGAACCGTGACCCCCAAACCGAGGTATGTACCGAACCGTGAATTCTGTGAACGCTACACCCCTATTGTCTCCTGGTACTCATTTGAGTAACTCACTAAGAAAGTTACGTGCACCCCTGCATATCCATTGTTGTTGTAAAAAAGTTCTTACATGAAGCCTTTTTCTAGTGTTTACATCCTGATTGCTGAGTCAACAATAAGCAGTTTGGTGTTTATGGTCATTTGGCATGTGTATTTGTTGAAAATGGTCAGATTTCTGTGTCTTACTTAGAGAACTGTGTGCAGTGTTTGCAAAAAGTGTCAAGTTGAATTGCAAATTTGGTGCAGAGCTGAAAATGTGTTTAGAGTTTGGGAGATTCAAGCTGAGGTTTTGCTCTTTGAGGGTGAGATTAAATCATTTTGCTTCATGTGAGATTTTATTGTTAGCAACTGAAAAAAACTGTAATTGTGTTTTGGGGAATTATATGTAAGGAAATATGTCAAATAATAGGGTATGAGGTTTCTAAAAGTAGTTTGGTACTCTATTTATGTAAATTCACTGAGGAAATGATTGCAAGTGACAGATAGTTGATCAAAATCCTGCTAATATCCAGCAAGAAAGCTTTCACTAGGAACTTGGGGTAAGGAAGCACCACCAACGAAAAACCAATGGGTAACAATCGTGGAAGAAATATTTTTGATGGAAAAACTGATTCAAGAATTGAGATTACAAGAAACACAACTCAACAGAAAGTGGGAACATTGGACTCAAAACAAAGACATTTGACTGGAACAATAGCTAACAGATACATGTATCTTCAAGACTATAATAACATGAAGACATATCCCAAGCCTTTTATTTTATTTTATTTTTTTGTTATTGCCTTGCTGCCTTTTGTGGCATGATAGTATGTTTGTAAAGAGCATGTTAATGCCATGTATATTGGGACAATTAAGATATAAATTAAAACAAATATATTTTACATTGTGAGTTTAAGTCCAGTTATCCAAAGAGAAGCCACATCAAAGAAGAGTGGCAACAACTGACTGGTAGCAGATCTCCAACAACAGACTGGTAGAAGATCTCCAACAACAAACAGGTAGATGATCTCCAACAACTGACTGGTAGAAGATCTCCAACAACAGACTGGTAGAAGATCTCCAACAACAGACTGGTAGAAGATCTCCAACAACTGACTGGTAGAAGATCTCCAACAACAAACAGGTAGAAGATCTCCAACAACAGACTGGTAGAAGATCTAAAACAACAGACTGGTAGAAGATCTCCAACAACAGACTGGTAGAAGATCTCCAACAACAGACTGGTAGAAGATCTCCAACAACTGACTGGTAGAAGATCTCCAACAACAAAGGTAGAAGATCTCCAACAACAGACTGGTAGAAGATCTAAAACAACAGACTGGTAGAAGATCTCCAACAACAAACAGGTAGATGATCTCCAACAACAGAATGGTAGAAGATCTCCAACAACTGACTGGTAGAAGATCTCAAACAACAGACTGGTAGAAGATCTCAAACAACAGACTGGTAGAAGATCTCCAACAACTGACTGGTAGAAGATCTCAAACAACAGACTGGTAGAAGATCTAAAACAACAGACTGGTAGAAGATCTCCAACAACAAACAGGTAGAAGATCTCCAACAACTGACTGGTAGAAGATCTCCAACAACAAACAGGTAGAAGATCTCCAACAACAGACTGGTAGAAGATCTCCAACAACAGACTGGTAGAAGATCTCCAACAACAGACTGGTAGAAGATCTCCAACAACAGACTGGTAGAAGATCTCAAACAACAGACTGGTAGAAGATCTCAACAACAGACTGGTAGAAGATCTCCAACAACACTGGTAGAAGATCTCCAACAACAGACTGGTAGAAGATCTCCAACAACAGACTGGTAGAAGATCTAAAACAACAGACTGGTAGAAGATCTCAAACAACAGACTGGTAGAAGATCTCCAACAACTGACTGGTAGAAGATCTCCAACAACAGACTGGTAGAAGATCTCCAACAACAGACTGGTAGAAGATCTCCAACAACAGACTGGTAGAAGATCTCCAACAACAGACTGGTAGAAGATCTAAAACAACAGACTGGTAGAAGATCTCCAACAACAGACTGGTAGAAGATCTCCAACAACAAACAGGTAGATGATCTCCAACAACAGACTGGTAGAAGATCTCCAACAACAGACTGGTAGAAGATCTCCAACAACAGACTGGTAGATGATCTAAAACAACAGACTGGTAGAAGATCTCCAACAACAGACTGGTAGATGATCTAAAACAACAGACTGGTAGAAGATCTCCAACAACTGACTGGTAGAAGATCTCCAACAACAGACTGGTAGAAGATCTAAAACAACAGACTGGTAGAAGATCTGCAACAACAGACTGGTAGAAGATCTCCAACAACAACTGGTAGAAGATCTCCAACAACAGACTGGTAGAGATCCAACAACAGACTGGTAGAAGATCTCCAACAACAGACTGGTAGAAGATCTAAAACAACAGACTGGTAGAAGATCTCCAACAACAGACTGGTAGAAGATCTCCAACAACAGACTGGTAGCAGATCTCCAACAACAGACTGGTAGCAGATCTCCAACAACAGACTGGTAGCAGAACGTTGACATCAACCCGCTACAAAACATATATGCAAACAATGCTGATCTGATGCACCAGCAAACTAACCAAAATCATGGAAACGTTGGACATGGGAAGCACACTCTAGCAGTGTCTCTCATTCTCCCGTCTCTGTACAAACGACTGAAAAAAAATACAAAGCCACCAACTCGACTTCAACAAAGCAACGCACTGATCATCACAATCTGTCTGCTGCTATCTGGAGATATTCATCCGTGTCCTGGTCCAAACCACGCTGAAGCCAACATCCCTGGGGACGGCACACTCAATACAACTTTCCCACGGAGTGATGTTTGGCTTACCCCGGGTGTCGGGAGAGCAGCGGAGGTCGGGCGGCTGGCTGTGGGCTGAGGGAGCGGCGCTGTTCGGGGTTGACCGACAACGATGGACCACCGTGAGGGGCGAGGGGGACGCTGCTGTACCACCGCATGACACTCAAAACAACGCTTTCTCTGGCTGTAATAATCCACGTGCATTCGGAAACATTAACACTCCAAATGTAAACAGGAAGCAGGTAAACCCGGCAATCAGAAAGAACCGGAACCGGAATTTCTTTCAGACCGTCAATAACTCAAGAACAGTCTGGGATCCCAAAGCTAAGCCATCAGGCCTTTTAGGGGGACATCTGAACATAAGAAGCATCACATCTAAAAGTGAGCAAGTCCATCATCTTTTAATGGACTCCAATTTAGACTTTTTGACCTGGCTTCATGAGTCCGCCCCACAGCAGCCTTTCACGTACCGGGTTTTAACATTTACCGGAGAGATAGACGCGGCTCAAAAGGAGGCGGGGTTATGATTTATGTCAAGGACAGTATTCCCTGCAATGAAATACAGTGGTCAAATTGTAAAGGATTGGAAACTATCGGTGTTAATATAACTCTGTCACCACAAATGTCATTTGCTCTTATTGTAATTTATAGGCCTCCATCTTCAAATAATTTTTATGAACATTTTAAGAAGTTATTAAGAGAATGTAATTTCAACAAAGAAGTTATTATAATGGGTGATTTTAACATTAACTGGGAGGATAAATCGGCCAGAAAGAATCTAAAACAGATAACTGATTATTTTGACCTTGTGCAACTGATCAGTGATACAAGAATAACAATTCAACCAGCACTCAAATTGACTTAATATTTAGTAACAGACCAGAGAGAATTTTTAAATCTTTTAACATGTTAACTGGTCTTTCTGACCACAATATGACTTTAGTCGCCAGGAAACTAACCAATAAGCGTTTTAGCCCTTCCGTCAGGAAATATGAATCTTGTGGAATCCCCAAAAACAAATATGAGACCTTTACAAATGCTGTTGAACAGATTAAATGGGAAGATATTTTGCCTGGAATAGACCATGAAGAAGACAGTAAAATGTTCTCAAAAACGTTAGAGAGGACTATTAACAACTTCAAATGCAAAATCAAGCATAGAAATAACAAACACACTGTCCCTTGGATAAATGAGGATATTTTCAGACTAATGAAAGAACGTGATCTAGTCTTAAAAACTGCAATCAAAACTAAATTAAGCCATGACAGAAGTCATTTTACTATGCTTAGGAATAAAGTTTTAAAGAAATTAAGGAAAGCTAAGGCAGATTTCTTTTTAACTATAATAGACAAGGCAGGAGGTAATTCGAAACTGATCTGGGACCAGTTAAAAACATTAACTGGTAATCAACATAGGGAAAGAAAACAGTTTGAACTTAAAGTAAATGGTAAGCTTATAAACACTCCAGGCGATGTAGCTGAAGTTTTAAATCACTATTTTATTGATTCTGTTGCTAACATTGCACAGTGTTTTTCTCCTGACTGCACAAGTAATTGTCAAATTGATACAATGGAGCCAGCTTTCAGCTTAAGAAACACAACTGAAGCAGAAGTTAGAAGAGTAATTAAATCCCTTAAACCATCTAAAGCAAAGGATATATTTGGTATGGATGCAGTTATGCTCAAAGACCTCATTACAACTCTTTCTCATCCTATTGCCAATATCATCAACCTCTCTTTCTGTCAAGGAATGTTTCCAAATGTTTGGAAGCCGGCTGTAGTTATCCCAATCTTTAAAGGTGGAGACCCAATGTCTACCAATAACTAGAGGCCAATTAGTATCCTTCCTACAGTATCAAAAGTTGTTGAAAAACTTGTAGCTGAACAAATGATTAACCATCTGAATAACAGTGCTTTTTCTCTGCATCCAATGCAATTTGGCTTTAGGGCCAAATACTCTACAGAAACAGCCAACTGTTTTTTCACAGAACAAATAAAATCCAAAATGGATAAAGGTGGTGTTGTAGGAGCAGTGTTTCTCGACTTAAAGAAGGCCTTTGACACAGTTAATCACAAAAAACTCATATCTAAGCTATCCAGAATTAACTTCTCCACACAAACACTTAAATGGATAGAATCATATTTGTTCAACCGTTCTCAGTATGTCAGAGTACAGAATAATCAATCATCTAACCTCCAGCTGTCCACAGGTGTCCCACAAGGGTCAATTCTGGGTCCATTGTTATTTTCATTGTATATAAACGACTTACCATCGATATGTCCTGACACAAACATCCAAATGTATGCTGATGATACTGTCATTTATGTTCACGGAGGCAGTCTGACACAAGTGGCGAATGAACTGACGAACAAGATGGTTCATGTAACAGCTTGGTTGGAGCAATGCTGTCTGCAACTAAATGTCAGTAAAACTGTATGTATGTTTTTCACCAAAACCAAGTCCTCCTGCGTTGAGCCAGATGTGTTTGTGTCTGGGGAGAGGCTACAGGTGGCCTCACAGTACAAATACCTGGGCGTCTTAATTGATTCAAGACTCAATTTTAAGGCTCAGGTGAAAAAGGTCTGCAACAGGGTCAAATTCAGTCTGTCAAATTTGAGGTTTACCAGAGACTGCATGTCAACAGAGGCGGCTCTGATGTACATGCACTCTATGGTTCTATCTCACATCACATACTGCTTAACAACCTGGTCACATGCCTGAACAACCACTCTTAAACCCCTGGAATCATTATACAAACAAACACTTAAAATAGTAGATAGGAAATCAGTTTATTCTCATCATTGCCCAATACTCACAAAATATAACTTGTTGAGCTGGGAAAATGTAATGAGATATGCAAATGCTTGCCTCATGTACAAAATAATACACGGCCTTACCTCACCTCTGCTCAGACATTTTATCACCATACGCACACCTGTAACTAGGTCAACAAGAGCTGCAACAAGAGGAGACTGCGTTGTTCCATTAAGGAAGAGTTCATTCAGCCAATCTTCTTTTTCTTTTAAAGCTGCACAACAGTGGAACTCAATCCCAGTAACGATTAGAGAACAAAACACCTGCACTTTATTCAAATCTTACTTAAAAACATTAGTTAGGTTAGTGGAAAATCAGCTCTGTCAACACTGACACAATCTGCACTTTACAACGCTCTGTTTGTACATGTGCCTTGACCTGTTGCTATCTGTCTGCTTTGTGAATATGTATTTTAGTTTTGTTTTTATGTTTTTATATATGCTTTTATCATAATATAAGCATCTATGTTGAATGTTGTTTTACTGATTGTATTTACCTGTCATTTGAAGTGAATTTTTTTTTTAGGATGACTTTCAACATCTGTCCAGGGACTGCAGATGAAAAATAGCCAGTTGGCTAACTCTGGCGCATTTACAGAAATGTTAATCAATTTGCACTGTCCCTGTCAAATAAATTAAAAATTAAAAAATCTCCAACAACAGACTGGTAGAAGATCTCCAACAACAAACAGGTAGATGATCTCCAACAACAAACAGGTAGATGATCTCCAACAACAGACTAGTAGAAGATCTCCAACATCAGACTAGTAGAAGATCTCCAACAACAGACTGGTAGAAGATCTCCAACAACAGACTGGTAGCAGATCTCCAACAGCAGACTGGTAGAAGATCACCAACAACAGACTGGTAGAAGATCTCCAACAACAGACTGGTAGAAGATCTCCAACAACAAACAGGTAGATGATCTCCAACAACAAACAGGTAGATGATCTCCAACAACAGACTAGTAGAAGATCTCCAACATCAGACTAGTAGAAGATCTCCAACAACAGACTGGTAGAAGATCTCCAACATCTTGCTGCAGCGATCCCGTAGGATTCTAGTATCTGTAATGAGGTGTGGCCCTACCTAAGTGTGAGTGTGTGCAATCTTACCCTAAATCAGAAGGAACAGCGCAGAATTAATTTAGGTTACCCCAGTCCAAATGGGTGGGATGGTTTTATTTGAAGAAATTGTCCACACTTTTAGACAGTTTTTTATTTAATTATTTATTTACCGGTTTACACGTTTTCCTTTCTGTTAAAACTCCTGCATGTCTCCAGAGGCATTTCCTCATGATGACAGCGGGTAAATAAATCTAGGGAGAGATTCCCAGTTAAGAACCCTAAGACCCTTTTTCCTCTCTCAGCTGCTGCTTTTATATCATACCAACAGAAGCAGAAGCAAATACACACCAACAGACCCATGTATGTGGAGGAGATTCATTGCTTCCGGGTGTGAGTCAGGGGCCTTCTGCTGTGAGAGTAAGGTCGTCTTCCCTCTGCTGAATAGTGACACCTTTAGTGATAAGCTATATCAGACCTTACACTCTTTCACGTCAGTTTACCAAACCGTGTACATTTAGTATATAAGTATAGAGCTTCGTGACATATCATGCATTTTACATTGTGGATTCTACAAAATTATATTTGATTATATTAACTTTCGTTTTAATTATATAACCCAATATGGAAACCTCCTCAGTCTCTGGTTATAAATGTTGCCGGTTCTGGTCCTCCACAGTCCTCTCTTTACTTGGACCAAACATTTTTTATCACAAACAGTCAAGTTATCGCATTATATACGACTTACTGGGACTTACCCAAAGAGTTTAAACCTAACAATAATCACTGTCTTCAGTCTCAGGTTCAGAAGAGTGTTGGAGTCAGGAGGCCTGTTAACTTATTCCGGCAAATTACACCTACTAATTGACCTAACAGAAGCTATTGAGTCCATGTAAGTTTACTGCTTGGCTCAGATCCACCAAGATCAGCAAGGTCTCACCTCTATTAACTCTGAAGAACCAGGTTCAATTAACTGCTGTTTCAATTCAGACGACTCGCTAAATCTGTTTAAGCGATCCCGAAGGATTTCGTTATCAGTAATGAGATGTGGCCCTGCTTAAGTGTGAGTGTGGCAGTTGTGCAATTGTAGCTTAATCAGGAGAGGAGAGCGTAGATTTCTTTTAAGTTACCCCAATCCAAAAGGTGGGATCAGTTTATTTGAAGAACAATGGTCCACACTTGTACAGGGTTGTTACCTTCTCTCGTTACAACATGACAATCATACAAAATATATCATGCTGTGGTCCTTTTCTAATATGAAACCTCAATTCACAGTTTTACATTTCTTACATAAAATTCTAACTTCAACTGGCCCTCTTCAGTTGTGACACTTTGAAAGATAACTTCAACTGCCCTCTTCAGTTGTGACATTAAAAGATAACTTCAACTGCCCTCTTCAGTTGTGACATTAAAAGATAACTTCAACTGCCCTCTTCAGTTGTGAAATTAAAAGTATAACTTCAACTGCCCTCTTTAGTTGTGACATTAAAAGATAACTTCAACTGGCCCACTTCAGTTGTGACATTAAAAGCTAACTTCAACTGCCCTCTTCAGTTGTGACATTAAAAGATAACTTCAACTGCCCTCTTCAGTTGTGACATTAAAAGCTAACTTCAACTGCCCTCTACAGTTGTGACCTTACCAAGTTTGAGAGAACCTACCAAGGAGAGAGGGGAAAACCCCCCGCTCCCTCGCTTTCACTCTCTGAGCTGGTGTTTTTATGCTCACACAGGGACACAAAAAAACAAAGACACACCTTCATACCCATATTTGTGAAAAAAGGGTATGGCCTCTAGTGTGCAGGGCTGGACGTGTCCAGACATATTCTCCTATGCTAAAACACATTTTGGGGCTCCAGTACTTTCCCCTTGAGCCCCCTCCTGTGCACGGCCAGCTGTGAGTGAAGACAACTGTCTCCCTTCGGCTAAACAGTGACACCCATAAACTATAATAGGCTTAAAACTCAACTTAACAAAACACTTGTGTTTTGTATATACTGTGATTATAGAACAACATGAAATATAATGCATTTTCATTGTGGGTTATACAGGATTATATTTGATTATATTTGATGATGATTAACTTTTTTTTTTAATTATTCAACCTAATATGGAGACCTCAACAAGAGTGTCCAGGGTTGTCCTCAGTCTCTGGTTGTAAATGTCTCTATGGATCTGAGTTCCAGTCCTCCACAGTCCTCTCCATCAGCTTCTGTTTCCATGTGTTCAGTTGAGCCGCTGGCTGGAGGCTCTGCCTCTCTGTTCTCCTCAGTTTGAGTTTGATGAAGCTGTGAGGACTGACGACCAACACACTTATGTCTTTTGACCGAACGACTCCAGGTGAATCTTTTGTCACAAACATTGCAGCTGAATGGTTTCTCTCCTGTGTGGTTTCTCATGTGTCTCTTTAAATCTGCTCTCTGTGCAAAAGATTTCTTACAGACTGAGCAGCTGAATGGTTTCTCTCCTGTGTGGATTCTAACATGTCTCTTTAAATCTGCTCTCTGTGCAAAATATTTCTTACAGACTGAGCAGCTGAATGGTTTCTCTCCTGTGTGGATTCTCATGTGTTTCTTTAAATTTCCATTCTGTGCAAAAGCTTTATTACAGATGGAGCAGCTGAATGGTTTCTCTCCTGTGTGGTTTCTAATGTGTTCCTTTAAATTTCCACTCCGTGCAAAAGCTTTATTACAGAGTGAGCAGCTGAATGTTTTCTCTCCTGCACTACGTCTTGAATCACTGACAGGGCCTTGTTTATTTTTTGGAGAGATTGAACCTAGTTCTCTGGTCTCCTTCCAATAATCCCTGTCTTTAGTCCCAGGTTCAGAAGAGTCTCCAGGGTTGTCCTCAGTCTGTGGTTGTAAATGTCTCTCTGGATCTGAGTTCCTGGCTGGTTCTGGTCCTCCACAGTCCTCTCCATCAGCTTCTGTTTCCCTGTGTTCAGCTGAGCTGCTGGCTGGAGGCTCTGCCTCTCTGTTCTCCTCAGTTTGATGAAGCTGTGAGGACTGACGACCAACACACTTATGGATTATGACATGATAGCTCTGTGTGAATCTTTTTTCACAAACACTGCAGCTGAATGGTTTCTCTCCTGTATGGTTTCTCATGTGGCGTTGTAAAGGTGATTTCAGGGCAAAAGCTTTCTCACAGACTGAGCAGCTGAATGGTTTCTCTCCTGTGTGGATTCTCATGTGGGCCTTTAAATGTCCTCTCTGTGCAAAATATTTCTTACAGACTGAGCAGCTAAATGGTTTCTCTCCTGTGTGAATTCTCATGTGTCGATGTAAAGGTCCTTTCAATGCAAAAACTTTCTCACAGACTGAGCAGCTGAACGGTTTTTCTCCAGTGTGGATTCTCATGTGTCGATGGAATGGTCCTCTCGTTGGATATGATTTCTTACAGACGGAGCAGCTGAATGGTTTCTCTTCTGCACTACATCTTGAATCACTGACATGGTCTTGTTTATTTTTCTGAGAGTTTGAACCTGGTTCTCTGGTCTCCTTCCAATCAGCACTGTCTTCAGTGTCAGGTTCAGAAGAGTCTCCAGGGTTTCCTCAGTGTCAGGTTGTAAATGACTCTCTGGATCTGAGTTCCTGGCTGGTTCTGGTCCTCCACAGTCCTCTCCATCAGCTTCTGTTTCCAGGTGTTCAGTTTGTCTTTGATGAAGCTGAGAGGACTGAGGTTTCTCTTCATCATCTTCACTCTTCACAGGGACAGGAGTGAATCCGGACTTGGTGATATCAGCCTCCTCCAGCCATTGAAGCTGCTCTCCCTCCTGACTGCTCCAGAGTTCCTCCTGTTCCTCTTTAATGTGTGGGGGGGGCTCTGGGTCCTCCTGGTCCAGACTGGAGCTCGACTCCTGCTGCTCAGGGGGAACCTCTTCTTTAACCACCACCAGCTGCTGGACGTCTGCAGGAAACACACGTGAAATTGTTCGTAAAATCTCAAATTCTGTCTTTTTCTGAAAAATGTCTGAATTTCTAATAAGACAGACATCGATCCCCTATTGATTTACATTTAAATGTTTTTGGGGATAATATAATAGGTTTACACAGCAAATTATGTTTCTAGATCAATGTATATATTGCATTTTACAGCTGAACATGTTTAAGGTTGTGGTTATCCAATTTACTATGGAGGGAACCTACTAAAATAAAAACTAAATAATTCATTAAATGAACCAAATAAATAAACGTAGGCATTGTTTGATCGGGAAAATGTGACATGAATTTATATTCTTGTTCTCATTTTCTATTTTATTATTTATTCTTAGTATTTCAGATGTATTGGATCATAATCAAATCTAGGTAAACCTTGATTTATTTATGCATTATCTTACCCCAACAGCTATCCAATAAAATTAATAAAGAGTCTAAACTGTTAATAGAGAGTCTAAAGAGTTAATAAAAAGATAATTAATATAGAGAGAGTTAATAACACCAAGGGCGCATGCGCACGCTGCGACCAGACGGAAAAACTTTGGTGTCCTCCGTTTTTTTTGTGTTTGTTTTAAAAAATGTTATGTTATGCAAAACTAATGGATTTTATATCAAGGTTTTTCCAATGTAAAAAAGAAAATAGAAAAATGTGTTTGAATGTATTTGTTTTGTGAAAAAAAGTGACTTATTCTAATGGAACCATGATCTGTGAGAGGTGGATAACAATTGCACTAAATATTGATTTCATTGATAGTAACAAAAGGTACAAACTATGTACAAAAAAAAATCTGGATTTTGGGGCTTCTGACCATTTTTGGATAATTAAACATGCACTGGGTCAAATTGACCCACGAATATTATTGCTGTAAAAAAAACGAATATAACAGGAGGGTTAAAGGTTTTTAATGCGCCATCGACCTACTCGATAAAGCGTCTGTATGATTGCATGCTCCCTGCGCCGCTAGTCAAAATGGACATTCTTTATTCTGTGATTCTGTGGATCGTATTCCTTTAACTGCTTGCATGTGATGTCAATGGGGCTGTCATCCGGGAGAGGACACAGTACACCAGAGATGTGCTGCTGCAACTGAACATGGCAAGTCTGGCTCGCGTGATAGATACCACGTTACAGTTACTGGACATTATTCTGAGAAATCCAAATGAAACCTGTGGTGCAACGGGGCACCAGAGGAGGAAGCGGGGTAAACGAGGTGGCGTAAGATTACGCCTGAGAAGGCAGCGGCTCCCTCGGATTCCTCTGCCCTCGTTGATCATGGGGAACATTCAATCGCTGAGGAACAAGGATGACGAGCTTCAGGGTAATGTTCGGTTTCAGAAGAATTTCAGGGACTGCTGTGTTTTGGCCTTCACTGAGATATGGCTTACTCACTGTAACCGGGACAACGATCTGTTTATTGACGGTTTTGGAGCTCCCTTTCGTCTGGATCGGAGTATGTTTGTACGTAAACAAACAATACTGTAGCTCTGTGACTGTCAGAGAACGCATTTGCACCCCAGATGTTGAACTTTTATCTGTTTCATTGCGTCCTTCTACCTGCCCCGTGAGTTTCCCCAAGTTTTTATAACAATAGTGTACATTCATCCAGGGCAAATGCCACCTCTGCCTCCAGCACTATCTTTGACTTGGTGCAAAAACTGCAGTCAATTTCACTGACGCACCAAACTTTATACTTGGGGATTTTAACCATGTGACCCTTAAAAAGACACTCACTAACTTTTATCAATATGTCTCCTGTCCAACCAGGGGGATAAAACATTAGACCTGTGTTATGGGTCGTAAAGGAAGCCTATAAGTCAGTCCCATTACCCCCACTGGGCTCTGCTGATCATAACTGTGTGCATCTACTGCCCGTATACAAAACATTTTGAAGCGAGAGAAAACATGACAAAGGACATAAATGTCTGGACAGAAGAATCTGTAGCCTGTTTGCAGGAATGTTATGACTGCACTGATTGGGATATGTTTAAAGAGTCTTGTGGTGCCGACTTGGATGAACTTGTTGATGTAACATGCTCATATACAGCCTTTTGTAAAGACATGATTATTCGTGTAAGCAAGTCAAAATATACCCTAATAACAAACCATGGGTGACCAAGGCGGTTAAGTCCAGCATTCAGAAAAAGAAACAAGCTTTTAAACAGGGAAGTGCCTCTGATCTGCATAATGCTAATAGGGAACATAAAATAGAAATTCTGAAAGCTCAACAGAATTTTAAATCTGAACTTCAAAACAAAATGGCTGCAAACAACCTTGGCTCAGTCTGGAGTAGCATGAAAACCATAACAGGCCTCCGGGAAACAAATAATAGCTGCCATGTGACTCTGGATGGCTTTAATTCAGATGTTGAGTTTACGAATGCCCTAAATCACTTTTTTTCTCGATTTGACACATTTGATTTCAGTAATAATATATCTGAACTGAAGCTTAAACTTGAAGACAATAAGCATTTTAATATAGACCAGAGGGAAGTGGAAAAGGCCTTCCATTTAGTAAAAATAAATAAGAGTCATGGACCTGACAACATCTGAGGTCGTTTACTACTTTGCGCAAAATAACATAGCCCTGTGTTCCACTACATTTTTAATATGTCTTTACAGACACAGCATGTGCCAAAGGTTTGGAAGGATGCTGTGGTAGTCCCTGTTCCCAAATCCAGAGGCCCCAAAACTCTTAATGATTTTAGACCAGTTGCACTTACATCAATTCTAATGAAGACATTGGAAAAACTAGTCAGAGCAGAAATCTTAAGGAAGACTGAGCATGCACTCGATCCCATGCAGTTGCTTACAGGCCACACAGAGGAGTAGAGGATGCCACGGTCACCTTATTTAACTTACTTTTTAAACACTTGGAGGGAAATGGATCTCATGCTAGACTTTTATTTGTTTATTTTTCCTCTGCTTTTAACACAATTCAACCTCATATTTTAATTGGCAGACTTTTAGAACAATTTGAAATAAGCAATAATCTTATGGGCTGGATTCTTGATTTTTTAACCAATAGGACACAAAGAGTGAGGGTGAATGGGACCTATCTGATCAAGTCAGCTCCTCCACTGGCTCCCCACAAGGATGTGTGCTTTTGCCACTATGGAAAATAGGACTATTTTAAAGTATGCAGATGACTCTGTAATTGTTAGTAGGCTCCAGGACAATGAGACCAGCCATGGCCCTGTCATTGACGACTTTGTCAGGTGGTGTGAGGAGTCCTATCTACAACTGAACATAAGCAAAACCAAGGACATGATCATTGATTTTAGAAGACATCCCCACATACATGAAGTCTTAACAATCCAGAATCAGAAAGTAGAATTTGTGCAATCATACAAATATCTCGGGACAATTATTGACTCAAAATTGAGCTCTGATCCAAACTGTGAAGCTGTGTGCAAAAGGGGGCACCAGCGTTTGTACTGTCTTATTTTAACATTGACATAACCATGATGATCTTGGTTATGTCAATGTATGTACTTCTTCCTTCTCTCAGTCTGTACCTGTGTACTCTCATGTTCCGAATAACCCAGCTTCCCCCAAATTTATTTTTGGTGTCTATCTACGCTGGGATCCTGAGTCGTGGCTGATCCTGAGTCTTGATCTGAGTCCTGGATTTCTAGTCGTGGCTGAACCTGTCACTGTGGTCCTGCCTGACTCTCATCATACTACTTCCCCGAAGGCTCCCACAGGATTGTTGACATCCTCGTGGATTCATCTTCTTATTATAGACATGCATTTCCAAACATTTGGTCTACCTATGTTGTAAATGTATTATCACACACGGCATCTATTGCACGTCTGTCCGTCCTGGGAGAGGGATCCCTCCTCTGCTGCTCTCCCTGAGGTTTCTCCCATGTTCCCCTTTAAACTGTGGGGTTTCTCTCTGGAAGTTTTTCCTTGTACGATGTGAGGGTCTAAGGACAGAGGGGGTCGTATTGTCATACTGATATTCTGTACAAACTGTGAAGTCCACTGAGACAAATGTAACATTTGTGATATTGGGGTATATAAATAAACATTGATTGATTGATGATCATGTTTTATCGTGCTTTTATCGAGTCAATTCTGTCTTTTTCACTAATGTCATGGTTTGGTAACCTGACTTTAAAGAGCAGAAACTCTCTGAGTCAGATCGTAAAGTGGTCCAGGACTGATTGGTGAGCCACAGCTAAACCTGGAGACCCTGTACCTCAGGCAGTTACAGTGGTTATCCAGCTCCATATTAGACCATGACTCCCACCCTCTGCACTCTGGGCCGGAGGTTAATTGTCCCAAAGATTAGAACGAAGCGGTATAAAAACAGTTTTATCCCAGCAGCTATTGCACAAATTAACACATCATAGGAGTGTCACACAGACGCCTATTTTTATTTATTTATTAAT
Source organism: Dissostichus eleginoides (assembly GCA_031216635.1). Lineage (NCBI taxonomy): Eukaryota > Metazoa > Chordata > Actinopteri > Perciformes > Nototheniidae > Dissostichus > Dissostichus eleginoides. Next base: position 175,573 of record JASDAP010000094.1, on the reverse strand, counting down.
TATGAATTTTGAATGTCCATGTTTGTACTAGTGTTTTCCTTTTTAAAATGTTTTTGAAATATTTTGAGATTTGGTTGAGCAGGGTATACTTGTACTTTTTACTAGTCCTTTTATTAGAGATGTGTCTGTTGTTTGTGTTTATTTTTAGTGTCAGGATGGATCCCTTGTCTTTTTCACAAAATCTACCTACGAGGACACATAACTAACCTGAACCTGAACCTGAACTGAATAAAGAGGGAACAGACCTGCTCTGTGGATCTGAAGCTGAGGCTGTAAAACAGCGTCCAGTAGTTTCCGGTGTCTCTCGTTCTCCTGTTTTGAACGAGACAGTTCCTCCTCGTACTCTGCTATCGTTCTTTCAAACAGAACAAAGATCTCTTCAGCAGCTGCAGTGAGTCGCTGCTTCACCAACGAGAGCAGCACAACACTCATGTTTACTAAATCACCACTTCCTGTTAAACACACTGTTTCTCTGTGTGCTTCAGTCTCTGTTAAACACACTGTTTCTCCGTGTGCTTCAGTCTCTGTTAAACACACTGTTTCTCTCCGTGTGCTTCAGTCTCTGTTAAACTCACTGTTTCTCCGTGTGCTTCAGTCTCTGTTAAACACACTGTTTCTCTGTGTGCTTCAGTCTCTGTTAAACACACTGTTTCTCTCCGTGTGCTTCAGTCTCTGTTAAACACACTGGTTCTCTCTGAAGCTTCCTGAGCTGCTGTTCAGCTGGACGGCAGGAAGCAGAGGTTTGGGAGGATGATGTCCCTGATGCTGTTTAGATTTCTCCAGCACCACGGGGGGTCCTGTGTGGATGGCAGCTCCTTCCTCAGCAGATCCAGTTCTCCAGAAGTGTTCTAATCACAGAGAAAACAAGAGAAAAATATTTGTTTGTATTAATCTTATAAACAAATGATGATTGCAAAAGGATGATCATGACCATCCCTAAAGGATTATTCAAAATTCCGTACGGTTTTGGTTTTAAAAATGTCTATATCTATACAAAACATGGCTCTGAAGTGTTTTGCTCAAAATATAAAACAGACCACCCTTTGTAGCCATGCCTCATACATTAGTTACACTGTAAAAAAAACGTTTTTTTACCGTTTCTTTTTTAATTGTATTTCATAATGACAGGAAATCACATTTAAATTACAAGAATAATGAAACCAGTTGCAATGGATCATGGATCCACCAGGGGGAGCAGTGATTAAAAAGCTGCCACACTGTAACTCATGTGAAATAAACAGCCGATAGGTTTATGTCTGATTACTATAGCGGTCCGGATCTTTGTTAAGATCCATATGTCACGGATAGGATCATATTCTGTGCTGAATAAGAGACATGTAATCATTTACAAAACATCACCATGTTTTTATTTAACAAAATAATGTTGTTTAATCTACGTTGGCGTACTACAACTACAAAAACCATCGGTTTGTTTTTTCATCAGGAAATGCAGCCCGGCTCAATCAAACGATTTTTAATCATCATCATCACGATCATTTAATGTCTCATATGTTCGCCGAATTGACATGAAAGCACTATCAAATATGAATATACTGTAGTCAACTTCATTAAAACTTTATCAACGTGCCTAAACTCAGTAATTCACTAAAAAGAGGTTTATTTTTTAATGGAGCCTCGTCATCTCACCACGGGCAAACAAGAATATGTACAGTGTTAATAGTTTACTTAGTGTTTAATATTACTGTTATAACAATCACACATTGAGTTCATTGTTGTGCAATGTTAAAATCAGAACGTTGTTTTTTTAAATAGTCTGAATGAAACGGCAGCTGATCAGCTGTGTGTGTGACTCTCTTTGATTGGCTTAGACCTTTCGCGACTGCAAACACTTTTAAACAAACAAACATTGACCATACCGTTCAGCAGCCCCCACCCCCCTCTGAGTGACAAGCTGAGAAGTCAACTACTGCTGTCAGGGAACATACTGTGTGAACCAAGGCCTAAACAAAGACCAAAGGTTACCCATAGCTGTCTTTGTGTATTGCAGCCAGGGAGAGCCGTGATGGACGCTGCAACAATGGAACTCATATGAAATAAACAGCTGATTCCTCACACACAGTAGCCTGTTGTTTATATGCATAAAATAGTGGGAAACATGCCTCTGATTAATAATTATATTTATTTTCTCCATAAAAGCTGGTGGGTTGAAAGCAATACGGGAGGTGAAAAGAACTATATTGTAGAATACAGAATAATTGTGATGCCGTGGCTTTATCTGAAAACTGACAGCATAATTACATTTATGGCCCGGGACACACATATTTATTTAGATATGTTTTAAACAAGTTTAAATTAAAGGCTAGAGTGTTTCTTGCTCTGCCAGGTACAACAAGTCAACAAATCAATGACTGGATGTGTCAGAACTTTCTCCAATTAAACAAAGACAAAACTGAGGTAATGGTTTTCGGAGCCAAGGCAGAACGTATAAAAGTTAGATTCAGATTCAGTCTGCAATGTTCAAAACAACAGCTAGAGCCAGAAATCTAGGTGTAGTCATGGACTCTGACCTGAGTTTCAACAGTCACATTAAAACAGTTACTAAATCAGCCTAAAGAATATATCTAGGATTAAAAGACTAATGTCACAGCAGGATTTGGAAAAACTTGTCCATGCTTTTATCTTCAGTAGACTGGACTACTGTAATGGTGTCTTTACAGGTCTCACTAAAAAATCTATCAGAAAGCTGCAGCTGATTCAGAACGCCGCTGCTCGAGTCCTCACTCACACTAAGAAAGTGGATCAGTCCAGTTCTGAAGTCTTTACACTGGTTCCTCACTAACACTAAGAAAGAGGATCAGTCCAGTTCTGAAGTCTTTACACTGGTTCCTCACTAACACTAAGAAAGAGGATCAGTCCAGTTCTGAAGTCTTTACACTGGTTCCTCACTAACACTAAGAAAGAGGATCAGTCCTGTTCTGAAGTCTTTACACTGGATTCCTGTCTGTCAAATAATTGATCTCTAAATACTGCTGCTGGTTTATAAAGCATTGAATGGTTTAGGCCCAAAATACATTTCTGATCTCCTGCTAAATGATGAACCATCCAGATCTCTCAGGTCTTCTGGTCTGCTTTCTGTCCCCAGAGTCAGATCTCTCAGGTCTTCTGGTCTGCTCTCTGTCCCCAGAGTCAGATCTCTCAGGTCTTCTGGTCTGCTCTCTGTCCCCAGAGTCAGAACTAAACATAGAGAAGTTCAGTTATTATGCTCCAAATATCTGGAACAAACTCCCAGAAACCTGCAGATCCGCTGCAACTCTGACTACTTTTAAATCCAGGCTGAAGACTTTTCTTTTTGCCGCTGCTTTTAATTGAACTATTCATATCTTAAACTGCACTGTAACTTTTTATTCATGTACTTTTTCTTTTAATGTTTCTTTTATCTTTTTAATGACTGTTTTTAAATGAATGTCTTTCATTTTTGTAAAGCACCTTGAATTGCCTTGTGTTGAAAGGTGCTATATAAATAAACTTGCCTTGCCTTTAAAATAGCAGATCTCTGTGACCGGATATAGTTTTTTCGGCTTAGTGAACGTGTGTCTCAACTCCGATTAGGAGCTGCAGCACCGCCCGGACTCCGCCGCTCCTCTGTGCAGAGAGTCTGCAGCGGTGTGTGTGTGTGTACACAGAGAGTCTGCGGCGGTGTGTGTGTGTGTGTACACAGAGAGTCTGCGGCGGTGTGTGTGTGTGTGTGTACACAGAGAGTGCCGCCAAACCCCCCGGCCCGTCTTGTAACACGGAGCACGTTTCCTAACCCATGCTAAATGTGTGTGCATAAAGCTGAGTTATGATCGGTCATAATTGAATAGTTTACAGTGAAATGTACTCGCATACGTTTGGCCATAATCGCGCAGCCCTACAAATGATCTGAGATTACGTCATATTATGTTGATTTAAAATATTAATTTACATGTTGTATATATTACACAACATATAAATTAATTTATTTGTAGTACTTTCTATTATTATTATTGTGTCATTTGGTGGCATCAATGTGTGCATTTGATACAGATAATGGAGCAGATACTTTAGGGCCTCATATACAGTATAGCCCTGGCTGCTGGGCTTAACAGGTTAACAGGTTGACAGGTTAACAGGTTAACAGGTTAACAGGTTAACAGGTTGACAGGTTGACAGGTTGACAGGTTGACAGGTTAACAGGTTGACAGGTTAACAGGTGCCTATTCAAGATCAATCCGCAAAAAACAGCACTCGATCGATCCAAAGGAGCTTTCATTGACTACAAACATCGCTGACTTCGAATGGAGAGAGTAGAAACGCACACAGTCATGTACACACGCACACACACAGTCATGTACACACGCACACACATAACTGGTAGATTTCTTTAGATTTTATAATTGTTATCTTTGGCACAAAGTGTTGGCAAAATGTTGGCTATTGTTAAATGATGAAATGTTTCATTGCCGGTCTATTCTGCTTTATTATTATTTAAAATATATTTTATTTATTGTTTTAATTTTTGTTATGTATATTATTATTTTCAAATATATATTATATATAAATATATATATTTGTGTGATTTTTTCTGCAAAACATCTGAGAGTTATTGATTGATTGATACATTTTATTTCGAACAAGTAAAATGTCAGTCATGTACAGTAAGAGAAATCAAAACAAAAAATGACATTTACAACAACAACAAAAACAGTCCCACATCTAGTGTTCGAAAAGGAGTGAGAAGAAGTATAACTTATTTAATCTCAGCCCCTTGTCCCTAAATGATTTATTTATAATCTATAATCTGCAATAATTATCATTATTATTAAATTATTATTGTTATTATTATTATTATTAATCTGCTTTACCAGAGGCCTGTACGACGAAGCCGGTTCAACATAACCTGGATATGTTTGAGTTACCCGGATGGCCTAATCCAAAACATACGCGCTCTCGCTAAGCGGTCCTACAACGCGGGTTATCAAGTGGATCGCTCAAAACAGCCGTGTCCTATCTAGTTAGGTGCGCATTCACATGAGAGGGGTGGTATTTGGAGCATTCGACCAATCACAAACATGGACAAGCGTACTGACAGCGCAGCGTCATACTTCCTGAATGAAAAGTCAACTATAATATTAGACAAATATGAAGACGTTAAACTTTAAACATCCATGACTTAAACTCTTGATCCAGGATCAAAGCCACATAGCTGCAGCTGCGAGGTGAATACAGCTGGTAACAGAACAAGTGTTTGAATGAGTACATTAACAGGTTTATGATATCACTGCCCCGTCTAAGACACGATCTGACTTTAATTACACTTGACTCGAGTGTTTCGTCAACTTAATGTGTTGCTTAAAATAATCCTTCTGCATACAGTATGTGACACTGAGTGTTGCACGGCCAGATCCGGCTCAGCTGACTCAGATAAGGAGATATATGATACATTATGATGTGATATGATGTGATATGAATGATAATGGGACACATCGACGTCTGCACTCACAGTGCCGCGGACTGTACGTAATGTTACTTTGATCCGGTTACTTGTGTTGTGGCAGATATTTCAGTAAGCTTTCTTAACGCTAATGTTATAATAGTCAGATTGCTCTGAAGATGGGAGGTGATATTCTATTCATGTTCACGTTCACACAGTCGGTGATTTTTGCCGGCCTTCTTTCCTGCAACGGCAGTTTTTCTGTATTTCCTTTCTCCTGTAATATGACTTGATCGCTTTAAACTCCGCACACTGAGCTCTGATTGGTCAGCAGGCGGTGCTTTCACTGACTTGATCTCTTAGCCTGCAACCTAACCTGCTCCGGAGCAGGTTAGCCGTTCAGCATCAGTTACCATGGAGATCTAGCCCGCTAAAAAGAGAACCAGCGTCGTAGGACCGGAAACCCCGAGTTTTCCCTGAAGTTAGCTCGCTAAGCGAAAACCCGGCTTCGTCGTACAGGCCTCTGTTGATTGACATATATACATATACACAGTGTTTCCCCTACCATTGTCTTGGAGGGGCGCTGCGCCCCGCCAACGGAGCCCCGCGCCCCCCCTGAAATTCAAGGTGTTTAAAATTTTTTAAAAAGATTATAATTATTATTATTTATTTATTTTTTTTTATTATATATATATTATATATATATATATATATATATATATTTATATATAGCACCAAATTGCAACTAATCTATATCTACTGTCACTTTTCACATTGAACATGTGCTCTTTTATTAAATAAACTAAACGCTTTCATTTGAAGTTGTGAGTTTAGTGTTTTTGACCCCCCCCCCCCACCCATAGTCTCACTCCACAGGCTGAGATACATAAAGTTATTCTGGTTGTACGGACCCTATGAATTTCGAATTGAAATGGTCTCCTTGAGCTATATCCCGCCACTCGTTGAGTGAATACTTTTTGGATGTTTCCTCAGTTATTATTTGCCTTAAACTTGATTTGTGCCGTTTCTACCAGGTCTGTACATTTTAACAATTTTGACTGCAGGAATAATTTGTTAGTGTGATCAAGGTATTTGGCATTGTGAATGATTCGTATGGCTTTTTTTTGTAGAATAGATACTGCATGTATAGAACTGTTGTAGTTATTGCCCGATTTCAGCAGTCAGTATATGGTAAGACTAGTGAACAGTAGAGAATGCGAAGTGATTTCTGATCTAGAACTTGTTTTACTTTGTTTAGTATGGAAATGCTTATTGAAAGCTTTGATTGTATATGTTTTATGTGTAATATCCAACTTATTATGTCATCTATTATTACCCCAAGACATTTAATTGCATGGACTCTTTCAATCTCAACCCCATCTATTTTGATTTGCAGTCATTTCCCAACTTCACATACTGCTGTCTGTTGCTTAAATAGCTTTTAATCCAGTCTAAAACTAAACCCCTGGTACCTTTCTAATTGATATACTAGGATGTTATGGTTGATTGTGTCAAAAGCTTTTTTAATATCTATAAAAATCCCTACTGCTATTTGTTGTGTTCAAGGGCATCTGTGATATCCTCAATTGATTCCATAATTGCCAGTGATGTTGATCTGTTTGATCTGAATCCGTATTGACTGTCCGTGATTAATTGGTGCTTTTCTATGAATGCGTCCAGTCTGTTGTCGAATACTTTTTCTAGTATTTTTGAGAATTGGGGAAGTAAAGAGACAGGTCTGTAGTTTGTGAAGTGGAGCTTGTTCCCAGTTTTGTATACAGGTATGACTTTAGCTATTTTCATTTTGTTTGGACAAGTACCGGTTTGGAATGACAGGTTACAGATGTACGTTCATGGTTTAGAAATCCCCCCAATGACCATTTTTACTAATGTCATATCAATGTCATTATAATCAGTAGACTTTTTATTTTTACATTTTTGAACAATATCTAATATCTCTGTTTCATCAACTGGTTTAATGAACATTGAGCAGGAGTTTCTCTCCAATACATCGTCTTGATGTTCCCCAGTTGTCCCTGGATCAGGGATTTTTCCCGCCAAATCGGGTCCAACATTCACAAAGAATTGATTGAAGTTGTTAGCTACATTATACTTTTCATTAGTTATCAGTAAAATGTCTTAAAATACTGTTAAGTATATCCCACATTCCTTTAATATTACTTTTGTTTTTATCTATTAATTCCTTATAATAGTCTTTCTCGCTTGTTCTTATAATATTAGTCAACTTATTTTTATATTTTTTATATTTATCCTCTGCACTTTGAGTTCTTTGTTTAATGAAGTCCCTATATAGCAGGGGTAGCCAACACGGTGCCCGGGGCACTTAGTCGCCCACAGGGGCAACGTGAGTCGCCCGCGGGGCATGTTCTAAAAATAGCTCGCCAAGCAAATCCAAAATGTAAAAAATACACAAAACAAAAAAGGAAATGTAATTAAAAGAATCAACCCTATGCATAAACAAAACCTCAATCATAGCGAACTCTATCTACTTACTACAGCTCTATATCTATCTAACACCCCTCCTCCCCCCACCCCCACAATGAATATCGACCAATCACGTTCTTGCTTGATTTGCGGGACCAGTGTTGCAGTCGGGAAGAAAAGCAATGTGGAGCGGCACCTCCCCGCTTCATCAGGAGTGTGACCTTTCCTTCTGGCAGATTCTACAACACATCAGCCCCATTGAACAGCCTATCGTGCCAGCCTCTACGGCACATGAGGGCCAGAGCTTTACTGTGTGTGTTGCAACTTGCATATATATTTATTGCACTTGATGCACACACACGCATGGCGTAATTTCCACTGGGGACAGGGGGGACATGTCCCCCGCTCTTTTCGAAATCCCGTTTGTGTCCCCCCACTTTACAAATATGTTTATTATTATTTTTTAACGCAAGCCGTCATCGCCACGGAGGAGCACACAGCCTCTGTGAGCGAGCGAGACAGAGGGAGAGAGAGAGAGGGAGAGAGAGAGAGAGAGAGAGAGAGCTAGGGAGGGAGGGAGGGAGGGAGAGAGAGAGAGAGAGGGGAGAGCGAGCGAGAGAGCTAGGGAGAGCACACCTTTATCTATTTAATAGAGTAAGAAGTCATTCCAGTGTGTACTATAGGACGGTAAAAAAAACAAAAACAGTTTAAAAGGGGAGTGATTAGTAAAATATGCATAAATAGAAAGAAAGAATGCTAACTAGTAACTAAGATAAGAATAAACAAGTTTCAATGATTTGTTATTGGTTGTGATCATATTCTAAAGATGTTTGGATTATTGAAAAGTATACAGCTCCCTTTCATCTGAGTGTTGAGAGCTGTATCCATAACTTCATGTTGTGCTCAAAGTGCTCCAGATTGATGCATTTCACTTCAACATTTAAAAACCATCTTCCCAGGGGTGCATGCCCCCGGACCCCCCTAGAGGAGGAGAGGTCCACCCTGGAGGAGGTGTGGACCCCCTAGAGGATGAGGTCCATCCTGGAGGTGTGGACCCCCCTAGAGGAGGTGAGGTCCACCCTGGAGGAGGTGTGGACCCCTAGGTGAGGTCCACCCCAAGTAAAGCAGGTTAAATTAATTAAATTGAACACATGTTCTTTTAGTAAACACTGCAAACGGGTCCCACAGACCCAAACAGCACACAAAGGTTAAAGGTCAGCATATCATAATGTTCAAATGTGCTAAATATATACACTGCAAAAAACAAAAAAAAGGGGAGTAGGAAGTAGCCCCGACTTGTTTTATTTTTGAAAGTAGCTCTCATCCTAATAAAGGTTGTGGTGACCCTGATATATAGTGTATTTTTCTTTTTGCAGGCATTTTGTAATCCCTTTGGATCCATGGACAATGAATATATTTTTGTTGTCTGCTGTATTCTTTAATTGGGCAGTTGTTGTCATATAATGACCCAAATATCCTTAGAAAGGTTTGATAAGCAGTATCGATGTCTCTTTCTTGGTCAAGTTTGTCCCAATTCTGTTCCAGCAATTCATTTTTCAGTGCGTTGATGGATTCCTCTGATCGCATCCGTCTGGATCCTTTTTCTTTGTCCGGCTTATTTTTCCTGTAATTGCTATCATAGACTGTGAACACTGGCAAGTGATCACTGATATCATTGATTAAGAAGCCACTTACTGTGTGGTTTTCAATGTCATTGTTAAATATATTATCTATTAGGGTTGCACAATGGGATGTCACTCTACTGGGTCTAGTTATTTTCGGAAATAGGCTCAGACTATACATTGTATTGATACATTCATCAGTAGTTTTGTGCTTGTTAGGATTAAGCAGGTTAATATTAAAATCTCCACATATGAAAATAGCTTTGTTATTTATTTAGGTTGTCAACCACAGTTGTCATACTGTCCACCACACTAACGCGCAGAGTTGTATCCACATAGATGGCAACTCCTCCTCCTCCCTTATTTGGTCTATTTTTGGATCTGAGCTCATATCCATCCAGCTCAAAGTCTATGTCCTTTTCGTTGTCGATCCATGTTTCAGAAATAGCAATTATGTTGAATGGATTAGTAAATGTATGTAAATATTCTCTGATGTTGTTAAATTTGCATACAGGCTTCTGCTATTAAAATGGATGATTGATAATTTGCCATTTGATTCGATGTTCTGGTTGTATTGTTCATCAGTGTAGTAGTAGCAGATGTTGTTGTTGACGAAAAAGTTAAAGTATACTTGGGCTTTTGCAAAGTAAAATGACATGTTTTCTTTGTGTTTAACATGTAAATGGTCTCAGATTTCATGAAGTTTGCAGACGACACGACCGTCATTGGCCAGATCACCGACGGCGACGAGACGGCGTACAGAGGGGAGGTCAAAAACCTGACATCTTGGTGCCAGGATAACAACCTCCATCTCAACGTCAGCAAAACCAAGGAGCTGATTGTGGATTACAGGAAGCAGCAGGGAGAGGGACACGCCCCCATCGCCATCAATGGGACTACGGTGGATAGAGTCAGCAGCTTCAGGTTCCTCGGTGTCCACATCACTGAGGACCTGACATGGACTCATCACTGAGGATCTGACATGGACTCATCACTGAGGACCTGACATGGAGTCATCACTGAGGATCTGACATGGACTCATCACTGAGGATCTGACATGGACTCATCACTGAGGACCTGACATGGACTCATCACCGAGGATCTGACATGGAGTCATCACTGAGGATCTGACATGGACTCAACACTGAGGATCTGACATGGACTCATCACTGAGGACCTGACTCATCACTGAGGATCTGACATGGACTCATCACTGAGGACCTGACATGGACTCATCACTGAGGACCTGACTCATCACTGAGGATCTGACAAGGACTCATCACTGAGGATCTGACATGGACTCATCACTGAGGACCTGACATGGACTCATCACCGAGGATCTGACATGGACTCATCACTGAGGACCTGACATGGACTCATCACTGAGGACCTGACATGGACTCATCACCGAGGATCTGACATGGACTCATCACTGAGGACCTGACATGGACTCATCACTGAGGACCTGACTCATCACTGAGGATCTGACATGGACTCATCACTGAGGACCTGACATGGACTCATCACCGAGGACCTGACATGGACTCATCACTGAGGACCTGACATGGACTCATCACTGAGGACCTGACATGGACTCATCACTAGTGTTAATTTCGTTGACTAAAACTATGACGAAATATGTTCGTCAACGACCTTTTTTTCAATGACTAAAACGAGACGATGACGAGACGGCACCGACGTCAGTAAACAATAACTGTAACGAAATCAACATGCAATATCGTTGACGAAAAATGACGAGACGAAAATGTATTTTAATAAATCAAAACTATGCCAAAATCTCTCTTTACTTTCGTTGAAGAAAAATGACGAGACGAAATATTATCAAAGATAACGTTACATCTCTGATAGTCATTTTTTCCCCCAGCAGTTCCATTTCCGGTGCTGCGGCTGCGCACCAGTTGTGTGTCTGTTCTACGCGCGGTACTTTTACATTTTACTGGATGATCTATGAACAGAAGGAAGACTCGGATCCATGCTCGGATGTAACGAACAGAAAGGGAAATTGCTAATAGAGGGCTTGGGCGAAAGAAACGTGATGATCTCTGGCCCATTTTGTGTACAATGAGGCGGAGAAAAAAAACTCAATGCATTGCTTTAGATTCAGAAGGGAAGCAATGTGGCCATAAATCCGCGGTTTATTGCAAAGGTGAAGACATGACAGGAATGAATGACATGACATGCCATGAAGCAGAGCAGGTTGTCCTTGCTAACATGTTAGCGCTCTCCCGAGTGTGTGTGCTGGTGGCTGACTTAACCTGTGGTGCACTGATTAACCAATGCCCCACAGGTTTGTAGACCCACCCAGCCTCTAGCTGAGCCGGGTGAGGCCAATTAAGCCACCAACCCACACTCCCACAATAACATTAAATTATTATATAGTTTAATGTTATAAACAGAGTGCAGTCTTTTTCCAAAATGCAGTCGGTACAGGAGTTGTTGGGCTCGGTCTTTATAAAAGTTTTGTAGCTCACTGGTTCAAAACCCATGTTTTTCAGTTTTCAAGTTTCAACACAAAAACAACACAGACGCATACTTTTTATTTGCACCTTTCCATATGGTTGTTATTCTAGCCATGCCTTGTTTAAACTTTATTTATTAAACCTTTTTGATTTATCTATTTATTTTATTTGCAATTGGTGTGTGGTGTACACTACCCTGTATTGTTGAGTTTTGTTATATATTTAAAATAAATATGCAAATCAGATCATGTTCCATGTCTGGATGTATTCCTTAAATTGATACCATCAAACCACCAGATGCTCTCTGCAAAGCTGCATTCTTAATCATTCAACCTGTGTTTTTCATCAATAAGGATAACATATAATCATTGTGAAATAAGTTTATATGATAATAAGTTTGACTAAAATGGCAACTTATTGGTTTTGGCTAGACTAGTTTGACTGAAATGTTCAATATAATTTGATGACTAAAAAAGACTAAAATGTAAACAGTTTTCATAAACAAAAAGTAGACTAAAATGCTCAGACTTTTAGTCGACTAAAACTTGACTAAATTAAAAACAGGATGACGGTGACTAAATATGACTAAAACTAAAAAGGACATTTGACACATGACTACGACTAAATACAAAAATAGCTGACGAAATGAACACTACTCATCACTGAGGATCTGACATGGACTCATCACTGAGGACCTGACTCACCTCTGAGGACCTGACATGGACTCATCACTGAGGACCTGACATGGACTCATCACTGAGGACCTGACTCATCACTAAGGACCTGACATGGACTCATCACTGAGGACCTGACTCCTCACTAAGGACCTGACATGGACTCATCACTGAGGACCTGAGTCATCACTGAGGACCTGACATGGACTCATCACTGAGGACCTGACTCATCACTGAGGACCTGACATGGACTCATCACTGAGGACCTGACATGGACTCATCAATGAGGACCTGACATGGACTCATCACTGAGGACCTGACATGGACTCATCACTGAGGACCTGACATGGACTCATCACTGAGGACCTGACATGGACTCATCACTGAGGACCTGCCTCATCACTGAGGACCTGACATGGACTCATCACTGAGGACCTGACATGGACTCATCAATGAGGACCTGACATGGACTCATCACTGAGGACCTGACATGGACTCATCACTGAGGACCTGACATGGACTCATCACTGAGGACCTGACATGGACTCATCAATGAGGACCTGACATGGACTCATTACATTAACACCATAAGTAAAACAGATTATTTATCTAATGAATTCCATTTACTTGTATATATACTCTTCTTGTATTATCTCTTAGCGCAAGTTCAACCAGGAAGACAGTCTTTAGTCATTCATTCACATATTTCCAGCTAACCACTCTCTCTCCTCTCAATCAGTGATCGGGGGCGTCACTCCCAGATAAACATATCACTTCTCCTGTATTCCCACAAGCCTATCATAGAGCATTGCTAACCCTTTAAATCTGCTCTCTCCCCTTCTGACAGCTGTTATTTCAGGAGACTGGACGCAGCCCTCCTCCACCCCTTCCACCTTCCATATCCAGGGTCAAGCTTAAACCAGTCCTCTCCAGACATCCATCAATCCCTTCAGGCCTTCACCACCACATTACATTACATTACATTACAAACCAGTGTCTATACCCCAGGGGGGGGTTTATCGGTTTGGTTCCCCCCCCCCCCCGAATGATATTCCAGCACAACGGGGTCTAATCGCCAAACAACATTCATCCGTGTATACCCGGCAATATATATATATTGTTACATCAAAACGGTCTCTCCTGATTGAAAGTTAAACCCAATACTCACATGTATCAGTTACTCCTGACGTGATGCTTTCTCTCTGAGACCGGACCGACATTTTCTTTGTTTCCTCGTCACCGGCGTGCATTGCATCCTGGGATACGGTGGGCTGCGAGGAAGAGGACTCTTCAAAAGAAGAAGGCCGCTTTCCAACCCGCCCCTCCCCCCTCTCTTCTGTCTGTCCGCAGAATCAGAAGTCCTTTATTGGTCCCACAGAGGGACATTCACATGGTTACAGCAACAGTGGAGATAGATGCTGCTCCCAGACCGTAGTGGAGGAATACAGGGGAGGACTCTCTGCAGTCTTCCCGGACTGAAGCACCAGGCTTCGGCTTCAATAACCCACTCTGAAATGAGGCAGAAAGGCAGGCTGTTCCTTGGGAGGCCGCTGTGTTTCCTCAGGACTTTGTTATACAGCTAACTGGAGACAGACTGATCACTGCTGCTACTACCGCTCACTTCCGGACACACACTACGCTCGCTCACTCTCGCTCTACACATGCACGCGCCACACCTCCCTCTCTCTCTTAAAGGGATAGGCGACCCCACTCTGCATCACCCTGCTATTATAAGATAGATAGATAGATAGATAGATAGATAGATAGATAGATAGATAGATAGATAGATAGATAGACAGACAGACAGACAGACACAGACAGACAGACAGACAGACAGACAGACAGACAGACAGACAGATAGATAGATAGATAGATAGATAGATAGATAGATAGATAGATAGATAGATAGATAGATTACGTTGCTATGTTTCTTTTTATAAAAAAAAGGATATTTTATTTTTTGCAAAATCGCAGGGACGCTAATTCATCAACGATTCTTTATTAAACTCAGATTTTTACAGTATTGATTAACACTGCATCACATTCATGAATTCGAGTGTTTGACTCAGACCTTCATAGGTAGAGGCTGTTCAGTAGAGCTGATGTTACTCTAGCTATCCTGAAGGCGGCAGCAGAGGAACACAGGATATATTATTTTAATCTCTCTAAATATTTATATAAATAGAAATAAAGCAATGAAGTCAGTAAATAAATAAAATAACAAATAAAATGATGTTGTTTCACATGGAAGTTGGTCAACAAGAAGAAAGGACACAGGGAAAATGTCATTTGAGGGGGGGGCTCGCCAACTATTTGATATTTAAAATAATATTTTTAAACCTCTTTTCATACAACTTTATTTATATTTTGAGGACACGTTTATCCAGCAAAACAAGTGCATGTATTATTTACATGTTGGATTGTTTATTTCTAGTCTTTTCATTTCTCTAATGTACGATGTCTTGTCTTTTTATGCTGCTGCCACGCAAACATTCCCCTAATTGGGATCAATAAAGTACTTCTTATCTCATCTTATGTCATCTTAATAACACGCAGGCCTGTTCCTCTTTGACTGTTATTCGGTGCTTTTATTAACATGTATTGTAGTTTTATAGGTGAAGCTGCTGGTATTTGTATGTTGCTATTTGCTAGATGTGTCTTTACAACTGTTGATGTGCTGTTTCTTTGTAATGGTGGTGCATGTTGTTCTCTCTTCTGAGGCTGAAAATATGAATACATTCTGGAAAACTTTAAGAAAGAGACCGGAGCTTCTGAGACCCACGTGTTTTAGAAATGGATGTTTTCAAAAACCTCAAATAGACGGTTTGTGTATCTGTGAGTATCTAAGTATTTAATTATAGACCTATCTCTAAATTGTCAGTTCTGGCGAAGGTGCTCGAACGCCTAGTGAGTGAACAGGTAAAGGAGTTTTTATGTAAAAATGACATCCTGTCTAAACATCAGTCAGGCTTCAGAAAGCAACATAGCACCATCACTGCCACAATGAAAGTGGTGAATGACATTACGAGTATTTTAGATAATAAGCAGAGTTGTGCTGCTCTATTTGTTGACCTGTCCAAAGCGTTTGATACCGTTGATCATCGCATCTTGAAGCAGAGGCTAGTCAGTATTGGCATATCCAGCCATGCAGTGGGTGGTTTGTGAACTACCTCTCTGAAAGGTCCCAATGTGTTCACTTTGATGGGCTGTCTTCTGAGTGGTCAAACATTACTAATGGTGTTCCCCAAGGTTCTGTTTTAGGTCCACTTTTATTTTCCATCTATATCAACAGTTTAGGTGAAAATGTCGATGGAGCAACCTTACATTTTTATGCGGACGATACCGTGATGTACTGTGCAGGTCCCTCCATTAAGGAGGCTGTTGTTAAATTACAGGCTGTTTTTAACATTATTCAGACTCAGCTCTCTGAGCTTTAGCTTCTTTTAAATGTTGATAAAACCAAGGTAATGCTCTTTTCAAAAGCTAAAAAGACACCAGAGCCTGTTTTAGATATTGTAACTACGCAAGGAATAAAAATTGAAGTGGTTACCTGTTACAAATACCTTGGTATCTGGCATGATGATTGTCTCTCTTTTAAATTTCATGTCAATAACCTGCTTAAAAAACTGAGGGTTAGGCTAGGTTTCTTTTACAGGAACAAGTCCTGTTTCTCGCTTGAGGCCAGGAAAAGGCTCTGTGACCTTTTTACCTGTGCTGGACTCTGGTGATTTGATTTATATGAATGCACCTGCCCATTACCTGATCAAGTTAGATGCTGCGTATCACAGTGCTCTGAGATTTGTGACAAACTGTAAAGTATTAACCCATCACTGTACCCTGTATGCAAGGGCTGGTTTGCCTTCGCTAACTGTACGGAGGCTCAGTCACTGGTACATGTTCATCTACAAAGCCATGTTAGGGAAACTTCCATCCTACATCTGCTCCCTGATCTGACGGCGAATTGTAAGTGGCTACTGCCTGAGATCGCATGCTGTGGTTTTATTAAATGAGCCAGCTGCTAGGACTGTCTTAGGGAAGATAGCTTTGAGATGCGCAGCTCCTCTGTATTGGAACAGTCTGCAATTGAAATGGAAACCGAGTAATCTGGTGCCACTAAATGTTTTTAAAGCTCGGTTGGATGCTACTCAATCGGATGCTGTTGGAACCTGTTCATGTGGATAGTTATGTAAATTGTAATCCCTGTATTGATGCTGTATGATGTCCTTTTTGTTGTTCTGTTGTTTTATGTTTTTATGTTTCATGTGGAACCTACTTGAGCAGGTCTCCCTCGAAAAAGAGATCAATGATCTCAATGGGATACACCTGGATAAATAAAGGATTGAAGGGTCGGTGTTTGACTGTTAAACTACTGTGTGTGTGTGTGTGTGTGTGTGTGTGTGTGTGTGTGTGTGTGTGTGTGTGTGTGTGTGTGTGTGTGTGTGTGTGTGTGATTCCAGGTATAACATTTCATTAAGGTTATAATAATAATAATAATAATAATAATAATAATAATAATAATAATAATAATAATAATAATAATAATTGATGGATTAATGTCATTATAGTATTTGAGCTTGTTTCAGATGAACTAACTACAGGTATTTTACCCGTATTTATACACTACCAGTCAAAAGTTTGGACACACCTTCTCATTATAAGTTTTTTATTTATTTAAATTGTTTCTACTTTGTAGATTTATACTTAAGACATCAAAACTATAAAAGAACACATGTGGAATTATCTGGTAAACAAAAGAGTGTTAAAAAAATCCAGAATATGATTTATATTTGGCTGGGTATTTTCTGAATAAATCACCAACAGTGTCACCATCAAAGCCCCCCCCCTCACACATCCTCCTCCATGCTCCCCCCCCCCCCTCACACCTCCTTCTCCATGCTCCCCCCTCACACCTCCTTCTCCATGCTTCACGGTGGAACCTCACATGCAGAAACCATCTGCTCACCTTCTCTGCGTCTCACAAAGACACGGAGGTTGAAACCAAAGACCTCAAATGTGGACTCATCAGACCGAAGTACAGATTTCCACTGTCTAATGTCCAGTCCTTGTGTTTCTGGGCCCAAACAGTTCTCTTCTTCTTGTTGTTCATCCTCAGCAGAGGATCTTTGCAGCGATTGGACCATGAAGGCCTGATTCACGCAGTCTGAAGCAGACAGATCTCAGCATCCTGTTCAGAGCAGACTGCGTGAATCAGACCATGAAGGCCTGATTCACGCAGTCTGAAGCAGACAGATCTCAGCATCCTGTTCAGAGCAGACTGCGTGAATCAGACCATGAAGGCCTGATTCACGCAGTCTGAAGCAGACAGATCTCAGCATCCTGTTCAGAGCATACGCGTGAATCAGGCCATGAAGGCCTGATTCACGCAGTCTGAAGCAGACAGATCTCAGCATCCTGTTCAGAGCAGACTGCGTGAATCAGGCCATGAAGGCCTGATCACGCAGTCTGAAGCAGACAGATCTCAGCATCCTGTTCAGAGCAGACTGCGTGAATCAGGCCATGAAGGCCTAGCGGGGGAAATAAGACTCGCGGCGGCGGTGTGTGTGTGTACATCAGTGACGCTTGGTGTCGAGACTCTGTTGTTGTTAGCCAACACTGTTCGCCACTGGTGGAGTTTATGGTTCTAAAGTGCCGTCCTTTTTACCTGCCGAGGGAGTTTACAGCGATTCTTGTGGTGCTGTTATATCCCCCCTAACCCCAGCAAAGAGGGTAGAGAGGAGGCACTCACTGAACTGTACCGAGCCATCAGTGAGCAACAGACAGCACACCCAGACGGCCTTCTCATCGTAGCTGGAGACTTCAACCACGCTAACTTAAAAACTGTGCTGCCTAAAATATATCAGCATGTTGATTTTCCAACCAGGGAAAACAACACATTAGACCTGGTCTATACCACCATCAAGGGAGCATACAAGGCATCCCCCTCCCCCACATCGGCCTCTCTGACCACCTCACTGTTCTGCTGGAACCGGCCTACAGACCCAGGGTAAAAGCCACCAAACCGGTTTCAAAACAGGTTCGGGTGTGGTCAGAGGACAGCACAGCTGCACTCAGAGACTGCTTTGACACTACAGACTGGGACATGTTCAAGCAGGCAGCCACATACAACCATCACACCAACATACAAGAATACACAGAGACAGTCACGGGCTACATCACCAAATGCATTGACGATGTGACACAAAACAGAGCCATCACCATCCGGGCTAACCAGAAGCCATGGCTGACAGGGGAGGTCCACACGCTGCTGAAGGCCCGCAACATCGCCTTCAGAGCTGGAGATCCAGCTGGGCTGAAAGCAGCCAGGGCTGACCTGTCCCGTGGCATCAGGAAAGCAAAACAAGAATACACCCGTAAAAATTACAGGACATTTCAAGGATAGCAGGGACTCACGGAGCCTGTGGCAGGGCATAAGGACCCTAACGGACTACAAACTACCGCCACAGACCTGTGACAGTCATACCTCCCTGCTCAACAACCTCAACGGCTTCTTTGCACGCTTTGAAGCACAGAACAACACACCTGCGCAGAAAACCACCCCCCCCACCGACGACCAGGCTTTGCGTCTTTCACCAGCCAGTGTGAGGAGCACACTGTTGAGGATTAACCCCCGCAAGGCTGCAGGACCTGACAACATTCCTGGTCGTGTGCTGAGGGACTGCGCAGAAGAGCTCACAGATGTCCTCACAGACATTTTTAACATCTCCCTGAGCCAGGCTGTTGTTCCCTCGTGCTTCAAGGAAACCACCATCATTCCAGTGCCAAAGAAGTCATCTCCATCCGCTTCAACGACTACCGCCCCGTCGCTTCTACCATCATGAAGTGCTTCGAAAGGCTGGTCATGAAGCAGATCAAATCCACCCTCCCCCCATCGCTGGACCCATTTCAGTTTGCCTACCGAGCTAAACGGTCCACAGAGGATGCAATCTCCTCCGCTCTCCACCCAGCCCTCACACACCTGGAGACTAAGACTAAGGACTCATATGTTAGAATGCTATTTATAGACTTCAGCTCAGCATTCAACACTATCATCCCCCAGCTTGTACAAAAACTTACAGACCTGGGCCTCAGCCCCTCTCTCTGCAACTGGTTGCTGGACTTCCTCACAGAGAGACCACAACCTGTACGGGTCAACAACAACACCTCAAACACCCTCATACTGAGTACGGGGGCCCCCCAAGGATGTGTGCTCAGCCCCCTTCTCTTCACTCACCCAACTTCAGCTCCATCCGCATCGTGAAGTTTGCAGACGACACTACTGTGGTGGGTCTCATCAGCCACAACGATGAGACTAACTACAGGAAGGAAGTGAACCAGCTGGCCCTGTGGTGCCAAAATAACAACCTCTTCCTCAACCTGGAGAAAACTAAGGAGATAGTTGTTGACTTCAGGAGAACCCACTACCGACCCCCTCTCCCCCTGACCATCAACGGCGCTGCTGTGAAGCAGGTGACCAGCACCAAATTCCTTGGTGTGACCATCACTGATGAACTCACCTGGAATAACAACACCACCGCACTAGCGAAGAAAGCCCAGCAGCGCCTGTACTTCATCCGGAAGCTCAAGCGAGCCGGAGCATCACCCCCCCATCATGCTGTCTTTTTACCGAGGCGCCACTGAGAGCATCCTCAGCAGCTGTGTCACGCTGTGGTTTGGAAGCTGCACCGCCTCCAACCGCAAGAGCCTGCAGCGCATTGTGAACTCTGCCCAGAGGATCATCGGTGCCTCACTCCCATCACTACAGGACATATATAACACCCGCCTCACCCGCAAAGCACTCAGCATCGTGGGTGACTCCACCCACCCCTCCAACAGCCGCTTCAGCCTCCTGCCTTCAGGGAGAATGTTCCGCAGCCTCAGCTCGAGAACCAACAGGCTGGGGAACAGCTTCCTCCACCAGGCGGTCAGGATGCTGAACTCTCTCCCCTCCCTCCCTCCCTCCCTCTCTCCCCCTCTCTGACATCTCTCCCCTGAACTCTCCACACTGCCTCCCACCTTTCTCCCCTGCCCCAAATGGTCCTGGACTTCACCACTTTTTGTTTTGTTTTATGTATATATGTCACACTGTGGGACTGCGGGAAACGATATCTCGAGATTTGTGGATGTATAAGGCATGTAGTAATTTTGACAATAAAGCTGACTTTACTTTACTTATTAAGGTCACATAATAAAAAAGAAAGATATTCTCACATCCGTCCTGGAAAGTCCAAAATGACTCTCTGAAACATACTTTATCAATGGGTAATTATCTTACTCATAGGCAGACATCACAGGTTACATGTACCTACTCACACATAGCCAAAAAAACACCTTTTTGATTATCACCCAAAAGTGGAAGAAAAGACTGTTTGCGCTAATCTACTTTACTTAAATGGAAAATCATTAAAAACCTCAGTATGCTTAAGAGGAAAAAATCAACTTGTCCCATTCAAGTTTAACAAACTTACATACTTTTAAAATTAAAATGTTGCACTTGCAAATCCTTATACATAAACAAAATCTTCCATAACACTTATAGCAAGATGTAACTGGTGTCCACTTGTTCTGCTTCTGTTATATTGTCCAGTAAACACTTCTTCAGGGGGTGCACATTCTGATCTCCATGCGTAGCCTTTAGATGGAATATTTATCTTAGCCTTCATGCTGTGGTGTCCCATCTCATAGCAAAATCCCTTGATGACATCTGAAGCAACATCATTACCATTTGAATTGGACGGAACTGTAGTCAGAAAACTGAGGCTTCTGTAAAAGGGCAGTTAACGGTAGATCTTCTTCTCTGGAGTTGAGATTACTAATATGCTTGGCTGTAAATCATCTCAGATGTTTTGGGTTTGGTTCTTCGTGTTGACCCAAACCCATAAGACATAGCAGTGGAAGAATGGCTGGAAGTCATACAGCTGCCTTCATTGACACTCCAGTCTGCCTCCAAACGCAGCTCCTTAAACATCTGCCTCAGAATGATCCATCTTCCCTCCTCAAGATTGCAAGGGTAAGACAGCTTTGACCTGGGTAGAAAATAGCACTTGCATTCTGGGTTAACAGCCTACAGTCGACCTCTAGGCCTTAGAGTCTTATCTATAATTTTTAACTTCTTGAAACCATGAAATGTTGTTTGTGTGTTTTTTTACTTACCCACAATTTCCTAAACACACAACAAACATCTCCTGCAACATTGTTCAGCCATGGTGCTGAAACCAATCAGATCCCAACTTTGAGCCATACATTTAATCATACCTGTCTTAGGAGAACCCAATCGAGAGCTTGACCATGTAGGAAAAAAGTTGTGTAGGCGAAAAGTTGTTTCATTTGCCCTCTGGATCATGTGAGGGTTAAAAGATTCACGTGACAAGAATTAAAAGACATCTGAAACCAATGTGTCACAGAAGAAATAATGAAAGATTTCACCTGGGATGGAAGCAAAATGGTATCAAATACATAAAACACAATTACTAAATTGAACAATAAACCCATTATACCCCTCCTGGAAACATTGTCCTCCAAACCATAGAGACCATGTTTCCCAAATAAGATACTTCAGAGTACCCATCTGCTCATCCTATGACTCAACATCAGGAACACCTAAAACAAAGGAAAAAACTTCCTCCTGTCAAAAAGAATCAGCAATGTTAAAAATCAAGTTACATAGTCATCAAGCCATGCAGGGATCATGCAGAGTCAGACAAAGTTCATGCGCCATGTCTCACAATGGTTCAACTAATATGGCATAGTCAGAAATCCATTGCCAAAAGCATTGTGTGCATCCCAAAATAAAATCACCTTCTGTCGGTGGGTCAGTGTTACTGTAACTGAATCGACAAATCAATTCACATTCATTCAGTCTTTGCAAAGTCTAAGTCAGTCTCGAGATCTCATGTCCTATAGTGCACTTTGATATTCTACCAGCTGGAGTTTACTAGTGACATCATTGTGTCCCTGTGATGTCAAACAATGCAACAAAGTTTTCCCCGTGTTTGCAGCACAATTTTCTGCAGATGTTAAACAAACACATTATCAATAAACGTTATTAATGTACTGCCCCTGGGAAACACAAAGCCTGACAAATGTTCTTGCAAGGCATTCCTAAGCGAACCTGCGGACATCGGCCTTTTTAAACAATTATTTAAATGAATTCAAATGCATTAATAATAATAATAACAATCCATTTGTATTAATTTGTTTACCCTTAGAAGTGAACATATCTCATAATGTTACATCAGGATGTTGAATTAAGTTTTAGCCAATCATTCATACCAAACCATATTACAGTACCAGGTCCTGAAGTAGATCATTATTACTGTATCAGATTGAACTGGTGATTGAACAAACAAAGCCTCTTTGTTTACGACATGCAGACCACTAACACATGTTTCCTAGTTCAGCATCAGCCTTCGTTACTCTAAAATTACGTTTTAAATAGGAATATTAGAAATGGAACAAATATTCAATCTTCAGAAATGTTCTCAATAAATCTCTATCTAGTGAATAGCCAACATATTTTAAAAATGTCAGATATATAACAAATAAACCTAAATACTCCTTTACTATCAAAGTCTAAATCTAGACTTAAGGTGAACAGTTTTGGTAATGGACAATTTAATCTAAAAACAAAACCAAACTGGACTCGTGTTTTTGTTATTTGTTCTTCAAAATACATTAGTAGATACTTTGTGAAGTATTCACAATATAACTAACCCTCTCTAGGATATCAAATCAGTTCATCTTTAACCAGATACTATTTCCCTATTTACTTTTAGTTCATGATAATAATGGTATAACGACCACACGTTTTACCCATAGCTAGTTTATATGTCAAGATTATTCTGTGTGATAAAATAATCAGATGTCTTGTATTCTAAATAAAGGATATTAATAGTATTAATCTTTTCAGTATTCCAGACCATCGTTAAACAAGCAGCCTCTTTTCTTAAGCACTAAACATAATGTTCTACACCACCCTCTGGAAAACTCTTGCACAGTTATGCTGTAAAATCATTGCATAATTTCTTCAGGGCCTGAACAGTCTGAGACAAGCCTGTTTTTTTCTTGTTCACTTGTTAGACGCCTGTCTCAAGATCTTGTCATAATGAGAACAGTCAGTGATTCGTTGTCCTCTGCAGCTGTAGTCAGTGGGCTCAAGGAAACTCTCTCTGGCATTGGATGTCTGGAGGGAGGAAACTCTTGGATCAATGTGGTACAATCAGCAGACACACGTTGTCCTCTGCACAGTAGAAATCCCCCAAAACTGCAGTTCCTCTTCACACCACTGTTGCCTTGACAACGAGGCACAAGCTAAATGTCAAAACCTCCTCAGTGATGCGATCTTTGCACAGTTCTTCTGTTTCTGTACTAGTGAGCAACAGTTCACCAACACACTGATTCAGAGTACAATCCAAAGGTGGCGCACAACTATCCAATGCTGCTGTAACTACAGCAAATCAGCTACTAGAGAAAAACTCAATTTAAATCTCTCCCCCAACAGGTTAGAAAATGGCTGAGTGTCTATATGGTCAGGAATGCTGAAACATGTGAATGTTAAAACAAACTAATGGTAGTAGAAGTACCCAGATTCTTTACTTCATCAAAAGTAGTAAAACTACATTGTAAAATCTCTTTTGTCTAGTTGAGTCCTGCTTTTAAATTCTAGTCAGGGAAAGAACATAAACATCATCTTTAAAATCTTCTTAAATTTGAAACCAAAAAGGTATTCCTTCTCCACCATGATCCATTTCTACATCAAAGTCCATACAAACTGATGATTTATCTTTAAAAACCATGAGGAATGACAGTTTTCATAAATCAACATTCTTCTTTACTTCAGTTCTAAGTCAAATGAGCAAAACAAGGAAACCCTCCTTAACCACTATAGATTCATCTTTTATCTTCTTGCTTATTCTATTCATTTTCAAATTGTTTATCTAAGCTCTGTGTTACAAGCAGGGTTAGGTTGTAACAGAATACAAAAATCACTGTATTCAGCGCTATATTTGAAACCCAAGTAATCTGATTACAGTTAATGAATATATTTTTGGAACAGTTAAAGGAATTATTGGTGGAAAAGTTTCCTCACAAAATGTAATCTTCATTACTAAAGCTAAAACCTGAAGAAATCATCACGGAACAGTTTTCCCCGGCATATCTCTTTTTGCACGGCTGCAGCCCGTCTGTGAGCTAGCAGCCCGCACACAGAGAGAGAAAGGACTCTCTGTGGAGTGAAAAGAGCGGAATATTGAAAACCTGAACCGGAGTTGGTCCGATAAAATGTGCAAGACAACGCCTATGCAGCATTTCCTTATTGTGGAAATGATGACATTTCCTTATCACTTAATTGTTTCAATAACAAAAAAGGCATTGTGAAAACTCCCACTCTTGAGAATCTCAACACTTTATTCCATCTGAGCATGAATGTTTATGACAGACACGCCATATATTCCAAGAATAAATATCTCTGGCCCTAAAGAACAATCCATTAATCCAAAACGGTCTTTAGTGATATAGATTGTGAACTTTCTTAATATTAATTGTAAATTCAACGTATGTTCTCTTTAGAACAAAGATAGGATAGTTGCAGCTGAAACTGGGTAATAGTGATTTTCTGTTAACCTAGATAAGCATGTTGTTCTTATATCTAGTAAATATATTTATTTTATGTTACTCATAAAACAGTAAACCATAGGAACATTTTCCAGAATAGTAGTTAACTTTATAAAACATTTACTCTCTCTCTTTCCTCACTGCGCCCTGCAGCTGCTCCTGTCCACAAGCTTCTCTCATCAATCACACTTGACCTCTTTGTGTTGTCCAACAGTGTGAGAGGGCTTGAGCAAGCATCGTGCAGCACCTCTGTCGCTTAAACATTAACAGATTCCTTTGGACTGACAAACTTATAAAAACGTCCTGTTTATTACTGAATCATTCTTTCTCCATAAACTTTAAAAATTAAAATGGTGGTGAATCGTTTGCGTCTACTTTAAACAACCACCAAATGAGAGTCACTATTGTTTGATAAATACAACTCCTAAATAACATTACAATATATATTTCTTAAAGTGAGTTTGTTATTTTAATGTTTAACAAATTCTCCTCTTTCTATGTCTTATACTAGGTGGAAAAATCCACTATTATATTTAATTTTAATACAACCTTAACCTTTCTATATGTACTTCATATACAGTAAACCTCTTTTTACTTTCCCTTAACTTTACTGTATGTAATTAAGTTCCTTTGAAATATAGTTAAGTACAATTCTTAGTCAAATGACAAATACCATGAAATATGCAATGCAATGGTAACAATCGGTTCTCAAAGACTATGTTAGCTACGACTTCAAATCACACATTGATCTATCATTTCAATGTATTCAGTCCAACTTCAGATCACTAATCTGATCTTTCACTCCTTGTTTTACAAAGAGAAACACAAAACTAAACATAGAAAAACAACCCTCTTTATGGTTTAAAGAAGGAACAAGGATTGAAAACTACTTTCACAGATAAAGACAGACACACCCCGGCTGGAGCTCTCAGCCTTTTCAGGAGAAGGGGGGCTTCTTTGACCAATTAACAACAAACTATGGTATACCAAAACACATTTAGCGCTTTACACTGAGTCTCTAACTCATTACGGCCTGACAAAACATGGAAACCTCCACTTTTGTATTTAGTGAATTCACAGAGTCGCGAGGCGAGTTTTATCTTTTTAACTCCCTCAACTCAGATCGGGCTTATTCATCTCTTAATTACCGAACGGACCGGAACAGGTGTGGGCAAAAACCCCTCCACCCTGTTTTTTTGTGCATTTGGCTCGTAAAGCAGATCATATCCCCTCAGTCAATAATTCTCTGGACCTTAAGACAAATCCTCAGGATGTTCCTAGGCAGAATTCACGACTACGAGGTCAGATACAGTGATTCCTCCAGCATAACATGTCGTTACGGCTCGCAAAGCAGATCATATCCCCTCAGTCAACCTTAACGCAGCGTCCACACGTACGCGGTGAAAAAATCTTGGCGGTGGGCGTGTCTGAAGCTTGGGGATTTTTTGCGAGCAACGTGACCAACAACCAATCACATGAATCTCCCGCCCCCGACATACAAAGCAAAAAACTATCTATATATATAATATACTGTCTATGCTTGCTAGCAATGTTAAAACGAAGTAAACTGGATATAAAATCCCCAAACAGGCGAAAACCTACCAGTTTCACCCACTGTCTCTGCCACCTCCCTCCATGCCTGGTTCCTCCGGTATGTATCCCGGTAGGTAAATAGGGACTGGTCATAAAGAACCGGGTGATTTGCTACAGCAATAACTAATTTCTCCTCCATTTTGTTAGGAATATAGAAATGAACTGCGGTATGTCACTCCCAGCTTACACGCGGTTTGATTGGCTAGCGCTTGTACTGTCAGATTTGCATAAACGGGATTTGATTGGCTGACGCTTCTACCTCAAAGATTTCCAGGCGTTCCAGGATTCAAAAGTTGAACATTGTTCAACTTTTTCCTGGAACGCCTGGAAATCGCCGCTCTGCTTCCCACACATGCAGTTCGGGGAAAAGTGAGGCGAAGTGACGTCACCCCATTCAAAGTGAATGGGCAGAAGCGTTGGAAGATTTTTTCACCGCGTACGTGTGGACGGGGCGTAAGCTTCTCAGGCAGACTACGAGGTCAGATACAGTGATCTCTCCAGCATAAACATTTATCAACATAAAACAAGACCAACAAACAAAACAAACAACCATCAAACAGAACAAACAACCAACAAACGACAATCAACAAATTTCAACCATGGCTGTGTAAATCCCAAATTCACTCTGCTCGGCTTTTTCTCTATAACCAATACAACTTCAAAAGTCATTTCATTCCAAATACGTTTTGCTTACTGTGAGTTGGTATTTTTCCCCTGTAGAAGTTCAAGTCTGGTTCCTCAATTCTTTGAGTTTACCACAGCTTTCTATGTCTGCCTGGCCAAGGGAGTTGAGACCTTCTAGAGAAAAAAACACAGCATTCGGCAATCTCGGTAGGACCTCCACTTTTGTTAGTGCAATGTATGGCTCACCAACGTTAATGTTAACACAGAGAGAGATAAATAAAACACAAACACAGACATGGTTGAGATTAAATTATTATTCAGTTGCGCAACAACAATAATAATCTTGTCATCTTGTCATCTGGCGGCGCTGGCCCGTCCAGATGATCTGGCCCGTCCAGCTGATGCTCCCGTGGCACCGACCCGTCCAGATCTGCACCCTGCCGCCTCTGCAACTTCTGCGCCGGCAGCCGACAGCATTTGTGCTGCTTCCCAGGCCACTGTGGAGTCAACTCGGCGTCCCTCATCCCGTCCGGCGACCACCTCTTCACGTCGTAGACTCCTCAAAGAGGCCGTGCTGAGAAACTCGGGAAGTTTTTCGGGCCCTGAGCCGGCAAGGAAATCCTCTCCGAGCCCAGCTGTTTCTGCTCGGTCACCACATCCTCAAACACCGGCACCCCCTCGTCTCCTGTTCGCCCCAACCACATTAATAATCGGGGATTCCATAATCAGAAACATCCGATTTTTCAACGCGGCCACACGCTGCCTCCCTGGAGCCACCGTCCCGGTTATCCTGGAGAAACTCCCGGGGCTGCTGCACTCACTCCCGTCCTCTATCAATCGTCTAATCGTCCACGTGGGGTCTAACGATACAGCCCGCCAGCAGTCGGAGCTCACAAAAAAGGATTTTAAGAAACTTTTTATTCTTTTACGGAGCTGTGAAAAGTTGGTTTTTATCTCAGGTCCGATCCCAACGCTAGGCCACGGAGCAGGGCGTTTCACTAGGATCCTCAGCCTCCACACTTGGCTCCAATCCGCCTGCAGAGCTGCCAATTTTGGTTTTATTGACAATTTCAATCTATTTTGGGACCGACCCGCCCTCTTCGGCACTGATGGAATCCACCCCAGCAGGCTTGGTAGCCGCATGCTAGCGGCTAACATGCATCACGCTGTTCAGACGTCTCCCTGACTTTTCCAGCGCCACGTTGACACACCCCCCTCTCCGGCGGTGTCATCCCAGGCCGCTGTTTCCACGCCTGCCGTCTCGCTCTCTGGCGCCACCCAACGACCAGAGGCTTCTCTGCCAATGCAGCGTCCCATTTGTGTTGTGACTCGGACTGAGAACAGAGGATCCAAGGGCATCCGTCTGAATGTATGTAATGTATCAAATTTTGCAGTGATTCCACGTGCTCCACGGTCTGTCGTTAACAGTCAGAGTGGTGGTATGTCAAACACACTTAAACTGGCTTTATTAAATGTCAGGTCTTTAGCAGGTAAATCATTTTTAATCAATGATTTTATCACCAAGCACAACCTGGATTTTATGTTTTTAACTGAAACTTGGTTAGACCAAAACAACAGCACAGCTGTTCTTATAGAATCAACCCCTCCCAACTTTAATTCTATGAGTCAGGCAAGACTACATAAGAAAGGGGGTGGAGTAGCTATTTTGTTTAATGACTTATTTCAATGCAAGCAGACTATGTATGGAAACTTTGCTTCTTTTGAATATGTGGCGCTTCAGTTGAAATGCTCCTTTCGAGCTCTTTTCCTAAACATCTATAGACCACCCAAATACTGTGCAAGTTTTTTTGATGATTTTACCGAGTTGTTGTCTATAGTGTGTATTGACTTTGACCGTTTAATCATTGTTGGCGATTTTAATATCCATGTTGACAACCCTGAGGACAGAGGGGCTAAAGAACTGTTTTGTGTTATCGACAATTTTGGACTGACTCAGCATGTCAAGGGTCCGACGCACAATAAGGGGCACACCCTGGACTTAATTGTATCAAAGGGTCTGAACATCTCTAAGCTTGTGGTGACTGATGTTGCGCTCTCCGACCATTCCTGTGTTTTCTTTGAGAGCTCTATTACCGTCCATACAATTGCTAAGAAAGAGGTACCACTAGACGTCACTTAACTGAAAATGCACAAGAAATGTTTGCTCAGATTTTTACTCCCTCAATTGCCCATCTAACTTCTCAGTAAATGAGCTAGTTGATCATTTTAATTCTAAAATAACAAATGTCATGGATACCATCGCTCCCATTAAAATAAAGGAAGTATCTACCAAGAAAATATCTCCATGGAGAAAAGCCATGACTGTGAGAACAGCAAAAACTGAGTGCAGAAAAGCTGAACGCAGGTGGAGAAAAACAAATCTCCAGGTTCACTTGGAAATATATAAAGAGAAACTCGGTTTCTATAATCAGGAAATAAAAAAGGCACGACAATCGTTCTTCTCTGACATCATTACCAAAAATAAAAACAACTCACGTGCCTTGTTTGCTACCGTCAACAGACTAACAAACCCCCCAGTGTCGATAGCCTCAGAATTTCTATCCACCAGGGCCTGCAATGATTTGCCTCCTTCTTCACTGACAAAATCATGCAAATTAGACAGGCAGTCAGTGCCTCTGTATCAGGTACAGCAAATGTGTGTCCCTATGTTCACCTAAAGCCAATTCAGACACCATGTCACAATTCCGTCTGATAAATGCTAAAGACCTGGAAGACATTATCCAACATCTGAAATCCTCCTCCTGTAGCCTCGACATCATCCCGACAGGATTTTTCAAAACTGTTTTTCATTGCTTGGCCTCAGATATACTACACATAGTAAACAAGTCTCTTCAATCAGGTGTATTTCCACAGGCCCTGAAAACTGCAATAATTAAACCGCTCCTAAAAAAGCATAACCTAGACGAAACCATAATGAATAACTACAGGCCAATATCAAACCTTCCCTTTTTAAGCAAATTGATTGAAAAAGCTGTTTTTCAACAGTTGACTAATTTCATGTTTTTAACTGACAATTTTGATGTGTTTCAGTCGGGCTTCACTTGTTAAGGTCTTAAATGACATCCATTTGAACACAGACAGTGGCAGAATATCAGTGTTAGTATTATTAGATCTCAGCGCTGCCTTTGATACTGTTGACCACAACATATTGCTAGACCGTCTTGAAAACTGGGTGGGAGTTTCAGCAACAGCTCTAAACTGGTTTAGCTCCTACTTAAAGGACAGAACAAACTTTGTCTCAATAGGCAATTACAAATCAACCCTGATAAATATGTCATGCGGGGTTCCTCAAGGCTCCATCTTAGGACCTTTGCTTTTTAATATCTATATGCTACCTCTGGCTGAAATTATTAAAAAGATCTAAGCTATCACATCTATGCAGACGACACCCAGATTTATTTTAAAATTACACCGGGAGACTACTCTCCGATTAGAACACTGAGCAAGTGCATTGAGCACATCACTGACTGGATGACTCAGAACTTTCTCCAATTGAACAAAGAAAAAACTGAGATCATTGTTTTTGGAGCAAAGAAGGACCGATTAAAAGTAATCACAGAGCTTCAGTCGGCAGACTACAAAGTAACTCACAAAGCAAGAAATCTGGGTGTAGTGATGGACTCAGACCTGAATTTTAACAGTCACATTACAACAGTTATTAGGTCTGCATACTATCACCTGAAGAATATATCAAGGATTAAAAAACTAATGTCGCAACAGGATTTAGAAAAACTTGTCCATGCTTTCATCTTCAGTAGACTCGACTACTGCAATAGTGTATTCACAGGTCACTAAAAAATCTATCAGAAAGCTGCAGCTGATTCAGAACGCTGCTGCTCGAGTTCTCACTGACACTAGAAAAGTGGATCACATCACTCCGGTTCTGAGATCATTACACTGGCTTCCAGTCGACCAAAGAATTGATTTTAAAATACTACTGCTAGTTTTTAAATCACTAAATGGCTTAGGACCGAGGTATATAGACGACCTCCTCCATCACTATGAAGCATCCAGGAGTCTCAGGTCTTCTGGGTCGGGTCTGCTCTCTGTTCCGAGAATAACAACTAAACATGGAAAAGCAGCTTTTAGTTATTATGCCCCAACTATCTGGAACAAACTGCCCAAATCATGCACGTCCGCCGAAACACTTCCTATTTTTAAATCCAGACTAAAAACGCATCTATTTGCCGCTGCTTTTAATTGAGCTGCCCATACTCACACTACAGTATGCCTTTTTAGTCATGTATTCTGTACCTGCTGTGTTTATTTATTTATTTTATTTCATTATCTTTGCTTTTTATGCCTGTTTTTAAATGCCATTTAATAATGTATTTATGCTACATTTGTTCTTAAATGTCTTTTGTTTTTAATCTGTAAAGCACTTTGAATCGCCACGTGCTGAAAAGTGCTATATAAATAAAATTGCCTTGCCTTGCCTTGGAGTACAACATCACCTGCCACAGCCGCCAATCGCGGAAATGCCCCCCACCAGCAGCAACAATCACACAGTATATATAGCCACTGTAATGAACACACACACATTTTATCATGCAGCCAACCACACAAACATCACATGTTTTTCTCTCTCAAAGCTATACTTGTATATGTTGAAAAGTCATCATCTCATGACGTCTTTAGGAGTAATTAACTAACAAAGACTTAAGTGTATTATCTCTGAGTAGCCTCTCGCATTTCCTATGACCTCGGCATCAGCTCACTTAAAATGAATACATCTATTGATAATTCAAAACGACCATTGTCTCTCTAACTCTGTGTGACCTAACTCAGTAACACACATGATATGGCTTGCCATGTGATCTTAATGAATAAGCCAGAAATACGCTGTAATAAGGATTGCCATAAAAATCAGGATGGACTAAAACCCAGAACTCATTCAGACATTCAAATGCAGAATGGAAAAGGTTTTTATAGACTCTGCACTCTGGCCCTGAACAAACAGAAACTAAGTGAGAGGAGAGACACGGTGTGGAAACAGAGGCTTAACGTTCCGGAGGGCTGTGAACCTGTATGGAGGCTCTTCTACAAACCTCCACTGAACAAGCGGTCAGGAGACCTGCAGTGGAGGATCCTCCACGGGGCCCTGGGCGTTAACGCCTTTGTGTCGAAAATAAATCCCACCGTGTCCTCCGAGTGTCCGTTCTGCACCGACAGAGACAATCACACACTGCTATCTGGACTGTCACAGACTGAAACCTCTTTTTATTGTTTTAAAAACTGTGTTTTTAGATTGTGGGGAGGTTTTTTAATTGCAAATTTGGTGCAGAGCTGAAAATGTGTTTAGAGTTTTGGAGATTCGAGCTGAGGTTTTGCTCTTTGAGTGTGAGATTAAAACATTTTGCTTCATGTGAGATTTTAGTGTTAGCAACTGAAAAAAACTGTAATTGTGTTTTGGGGAATGATATGTGAGGAAATATGTCAAATAATAGGGTATGAGGTTTCTAAAAGTAGTTTCGTACTCTATTTATGTAAATTCACTGAGGAAATTATTGCAAGTGACAGATAGTTGATCAAAATTCTGCTAACATCCAGCAAGAAAGCTTTCACTAGGAACTTGGGGTAAGGAAGCACCACCAACGAAAAACCAATGGGTAACAATCGTGGAAGAAATCTTTTTTGATGGAAAAAATGATTCATAAATTGAGATTACAAGAAACTCAACAGAAAGTGGGAACATTGGACTCAAAACAAAGACATTTGACTGGCACAATAGCTAACAGATACATGTATCTTCAAGACTTTAATAACATGAAGACATATCCCTAGCCTTTTATTTATTTATTTGTTTGTTGTTATTGCCTTGCTGGCCTTTCGTTGCATGATTATTATGTTGTTTGTAAAGAGCACGTAAATACCATGTATATTGGGACAATTAAGATATACATACAAAATATATATATTTTACATTGTGAGTTTAAGTCCAGTTATCCAAAGAGAAGCCACATCAAAGAAGAGTGGCAACAACTGACTGGTAGCAGATCTCCAACAACAGACTGGTAGAAGATCTCCAACAACTGACTGGTAGCAGATCTCCAACAACAGACTGGTAGAAGATCTCCAACCACAGACTGGTAGAAGATCTCCAACAACAGACTGGTAGAAGATCTCCAACAACAGACTGGTAGAAGATCACCAACAACAGATTGGTAGAAGATCTCCAACAACAGACTGGTAGAAGATCTCCAACAACAGACTGGTAGAAGATCTCCAACAACAGACTGGTAGCAGATCTCCAACATCAGACTGGTAGAAGATCTCCAACATCTTGCTGCAGCGATCCCGTAGGATTCTAGTATCTGTAGTGAGGTGTGACCCTACCTAAGTGTGAGTGTGGCAGTCGTGCAATCTTACCCTAAATCAGGAGAGGACAGCGCAGAATTCATTTAGGTTACCCCAGTCCAAATGGGTGGGATGGTTTTATTTGAAGAAATGTGACAGTTAAACAATGTCTTACTCTCTGGTATTAATGATTATTTTACCGGTTAACATCTTTTC
The DNA here is from genome assembly GCA_031216635.1 of Dissostichus eleginoides. NCBI lineage: Eukaryota > Metazoa > Chordata > Actinopteri > Perciformes > Nototheniidae > Dissostichus > Dissostichus eleginoides. The sequence continues at coordinate 141,579 of JASDAP010000094.1, read as the reverse complement.
CTTTTTGTTAAAACTCCCAGCATGTCGCCAGAGGCATTTCCTCATGATGACAGCGGGTAAGTATGATCTAGGGAGAGATTCCCAGTTAAGAACCCTAAGACCCTTTTTCCTCTCTCAGCTGCTGCTTTTATATCATACCAACAGAAGCAGAAGCAATACACACCAACAGACCCTGTATGTGGAGGAGATTCATTGCTTCCAGGTGTGAGACTGGACATGTCCAGACTTGCCTCAAAAACTAAACTAAAGCTTACAGTAATATCCCATTGAGTCAGGGGCCTCCTGCTGTGAGAGTAAGGGTGTCTTCCCTCTGCTGAATAGTGACACCTTTAGTGATAAGCTATATCAGACCTTACACTCTTTCATGTCAGTTTACCAAACTGTGTACATTTAGTATATAAGTATAGAGCTTCGTGACATATCATGCATTTTACATTGTGGATTCTACAAAATTATATTTGATTATATTAACTTTAGTTTTAATTATATAACCCAACATGGAAACCTCCTCGGTCTCTGGTTATAAATATTGCCGGTTCTGGTCCTCCACAGTCTTCTCTTTACTTGGACCAAACATCTTTTATCACAAACAAGTCAAGTTATCGCATTATATACGACTTACTGGGACTGACCTAGAGAGTTTAAACCTAACAATAATCACTGTCTTCAGTGTCAGGTTCTGAAGAGTCTCCAGGGTTGTCCTCAGTCTCTGGTTGTAAATGTCTCTCTGGATCTGAGTTCCTGGCTGGTTCTGATCCTCCACAGTCCTCTCCATCAGCTTCTGTTTCCATGTGTTCAGCTGAGCTGCTGGCTGGACGCTCTGCCTCTCTGTTCTCCTCAGTTTGAGTTTGATGAAGCTGTGGGGACTGACGACCAACACACTTATGGATTTTGACCATATGACTCCTGGTAAATCTTTTGTCACAAACACTGCAGCTGAATAGTTTCTCTACTCAGTGGATTCTCATGTGTTGATGTAAATGTCCCTTTCGTGTAAAAGCTTTCTTACAAACTGAGCAGCTGAATGGTTTCTCTCCTGAGTGGTTTCTCATGTGTCGATGTAAATGTCCCTTTTGTGCAAAATATTTCTTACAAACTGAGCAGCTGAATGGTTTCTCTCCTGTGTGGTTTCTCATGTGGCTCTTTAAATGTACTCTGTGTATAAAAGCTTTCTTACAGACTGAGCAGCTGAATGGTTTCACTCCTGCACTAAGTCTTGAATCACTGACAGAGTCTTGATTAGTTTTCTGAGAGTTTGAACCTGGTTCTCTGGTCTCCTTCCAATCAGCACTGTCTTCAGTCTCAGGTTCAGAAGAGTCTTCAGGGTTGTCCTCAGTCTCTGGTTGTAAATGTCTCTCTGGATCTGAGTTCCTGGCTGGTTCTGGTCCTCCACAGTCCTCTCCATCAGCTTCTGTTTCCAGGTGTTCAGTTTGTCTTTGATGAAGCTGAGAGGACTGAGGTTTCTCTTCATCATCTTCACTCTTCACAGGGACAGGAGTGAATGTGGACTTGGTGATATCAGCCTCCTCCAGCCCTTGAAGCTGCTCTCCCTCCTGACTGCTCCAGAGTTCCCCATGTTCCTCGTTAATGTGTGGGGGGGGCTCTGGGTCCTCCTGGTTCGGCATATGTTGGTTTTGATTTCTACCTTCCGTAAACAATTCCTCTCCCTGGTGATTGCTGTTAAATGTTTCACAACTGTAGGAAAATGCATATTTCAAAGAGCTTAAATCTGACAGGCCTTCACTGCTCTGTTTCCAAAAATCATTGTCTTCACTGTCTTCATTATAAGGTTTAGAAGAGTCTCCAGGGTTGTCCTCAGTCTCTGTTTGTAAATGTCTCTCTGGATCTGAGTTCCTGGCTGGTTCTGGTCCTCCACAGTCCTCTCCATCCGCTTCTGTTTCCAGGTGTTCAGCTGAGCTGCTGGCTGGAGGTTCTGCCTCTCTGTTCTCCTCAGTTTGAGTTTGATGAAGCTGTGGGGACTGAGGACCAACACACTTATGTCTTTTGACCTGATAGCTCTGTGTAAATCTTTTTTCACAAACACTGCAGCTGTATGGTTTCTCTCCTGTGTGGTTTCTCATGTGTCGTTTTAAAGGTGATTTCAGGGCAAAAGCTTTATCACAGACTGAGCAGCTGAATGGTTTCTCTCCTGTGTGGATTCTCATGTGGCCCTTTAAATTTCCTCTCTGTGCAAAATATTTCTTACAGACTGAGCAGCTGAAAGGTTTCTCTCCAGCACTACGTCTTGAATCACTGACAGGGTCTTGTTTATTTCTCTGAGAGATTGAACCTGGTTCTCTGGTCTCCATCCAATCAGCCCTGTTTTCAGTGTCAGGTTCAGAAGAGTCTCCAGGGTTGTCCTCAGTCTCTGGTTGTAAATGTCTCTCAGGATCTGAGTTCCTGGCTGGTTCTGGTCCTCCACAGTCCTCTCCATCAGCTTCTGTTTCCAGGTGTTCAGTTTGTCTTTGATGAAGCTGAGAGGACTGAGGTTTCTCTTCATCATCTTCACTCTTCACAGGGACAGGAGTGAATGTGGACTTGGTGATATCAGCCTCCTCCAGACCTTGAAGCTGCTCTCCTTCCTGACTGCTCCAGAGTTCCTCCAGTTCATCTTTAATGTGTGGGGGGGGCTCTGGGTCCTCGTGGTTCGGCATATGCTGGTTTCGATTTCCACCTTCCGTAAACAATTCCTCTCCCTGGTGATTGCTGTTAAATGTTTCACAACTGTAGGAAAATGCATGTTTCAAAGAGCTTAAATCTGACAGGCCTTCACTGTTCTGTTGCCAAAAATCATTGTCTTCAGTCTCTGAAGAGTCTTGAGTGTGGTCCTCAGTCTCTGGTTGTAAATGTCTCTCTGGATCTGAGTTCCTGGCTGGTTCTGGTCCTCCACAGTCCTCTCCATCAGCTTCTGTTTCCAGGTGTTCAACTGAGCTGCTGGCTGGAGGCTCTGCCTCCGTGTTCTCCTCAGTTTGAGTTTGATGAAGCTGTGAGGACTGACGACCAACACACTTATGGCTTTTGACCTGATGACTCCAGGTGAATATTTTGTCACAAATACTGCAGCTGAATGGTTTCTCTCCTGTGTGGACTCTCATGTGATCCTGTAAATGTCCTCTCTGTTCAAAAGTTTTCTCATAGACTGAGCAGATGAATGGTCTCTCTCCTGCACTACGTCTTGAATCACTGACATGGTCTTGTTTATTTTCTTGAGAGTTTGAACCTGGTTCTCTCGTCTCCTTCCAATCAGCACTGTCTTCAGTGTCAGGTTCAGAAGAGTCTCCACGGTTGTCCTCAGTCTCTGGTTGTAAATGTCTCTCTGGATCTGAGTTCCTGGCTGGTTCTGGTCTTCCACAGTCCTCTCCATCAGCTTCTGTTTCCAGGTGTTCAGTTTGTCTTTGATGAAGCTGAGAGGACTGAGGTTTCTCTTCATCATCTTCACTCTTCACAGGGACAGGAGTGAATGTGGACTTGGTGATATCAGCCTCCTCCAGCCCTTGAAGCTGCTCTCCCTCCTGACTGCTCCAGAGTTCCTCCTGTTCCTCTTTAATGTGTGGGGGGGGCTCTGGGTCCTCCTGGTCCAGACTGGAGCTCCACTCCTGCTGCTCAGGGGGAACCTCTTCTTTAACCACCACGTCTGCAGGAAACAGGAAACACATATTCAGAGAAACTCTAGAGTATTAGAATTTAAAATCTAACCACGATTAACACTTCTTTAACTTTGCAGCCTTTATCCATTCCTTAAATGCTTGCCTATCATTTTGCTAAGTCCCGCCCCCTTTGTTTTTCTGTTTTCTCACTAGTCTGTCAATTACACCTTTTTTCCAGATGCTCTGGAGAGCTTCAGGACAACAGGTGAGTTAGTACTGTAGCTGATCTAAAACGTAGTTTCACTGCCGCTTAGCAAGGCGTCGGCCGTTCAGGGAGTGTGAGGCCTTAGCCTTATAGTTTGTGACTGTATTGTCATACTGATATTCTGTACAAACTGTGAAGTCCACTGAGACAAATGTAACATTTGTGATATTGGGCTATATAAATAAACATTGATGGATTGATTGATTGATTGACCTGTCTGCAGAGTCGTTAGCTGAGAACTGGTGTTGGAGTTTCTCAGAGTAGTCGTTTAGCATCTCTCACCGCCTTGCTAAACCTGTACTTGGACTCATACAGGTGCATCTCAATGAATTGAATATCATGGATATCAGTAATTCAATTTATAAAGTTTAAACTTATACATTACATAGATTCATCACACACAAAGTGAATTATTTCCAGCGTTTTAATCTTGATGATTGCAGCTAATGAAAAGACAAAATAAAGAATTGAATATTACATAAGACCAATGATCTAAACATTCTGACTTTCTTTTCAAAATCTAAAAGTTCGGACTTTTCTCTCAAAATCCTGACCTTTTATGTCAGATAATAGATTATGGCAGACCGTTCTTTTTAGCCAGAGAGCTAACTGTGGTGTTGTTTACGGCTGTATATATACCACCTCAAGCTAACGTCAACACCGCACTCTCTCTCCTGCTAAAGCAGCAGGCTCACCCTGATGGCAATCATATTATTGCAAGAGATTTCAATAAGGCAAATCTAAAATCTGTCCTCCCGAAATTCTACCAGCATGTCAAGTGTCCGACCAGAGGGGAAAACACTCTTGATCATGTGTACACCAACATCAAGCATGCATACAGAGCCATACCTCTCTCCCACCTAGGCCGGTCAGATCATCTCTCCCTGCTGCTTGCTCCAGCATACACCCCCCTCAGACGAAGAACCAATCCTACCATAAAGACTGTTACAACCTGGCCTGGGGATGCACTTTCTCAATTACAGGACTGTTTTGAACATACTCAGTGGGAGGTATTTGAACACATAGACCTGGCAACATACACAGAGTCTGTTCTAGCATACATCAAGTTCTGTATTGAGAATGTCACGGTGGTCAAACGCATCAGGGTTTTCCCTAACCAGAATCCCTGGATGACTGGTCGGGTCCACATGCTCAGGGCTCGTGATTCTGCCTTCAGGTCAGGGGACAGAGCTCTGTACAGTGCTGCTCGTGTTGACCTGAGGAGAGGAATTATAAAGGCCAAGGCAGATTACAAGACGAAGATAGAGGAACAGCTCGCCAGCAACAACCCAAGGCAGGTGTGGCAGGGCATCCAGAGCATCACAATCTACAGAGGCTGTGACCTCACAGCTGGAGACTCAAGTGTGTCGCTGGCAGAGGAGCTGAACTGTTTTTTTGCTCGCTTTGACACACCTCAATAACAATCAGTTACAGCACACCAGCCCCCAACACCAGCATCCAGTACCCCCTCACTCATTGTAGAAGAGCATGATGTGAGAAGGGTGCTCAGAACAGTTAACCCCAGGAAGGCTGCTGGTCCTGATGGAGTACCCGGGAAGGTGCTCAGTGCATGTGCCAGCCAGCTTTCACAGATCTTCACCACAGGGTTTCCGCTAGGATTTTTTCTCGCCGGTCAAATGTCCAGACAGAATTTATTTTACCGGACAAATTTGAAACTTACCGGTCATGTTTCAATAATAATAATAAGAATTGTGTAGCAGAGTTTCCGTTAGCAGCAGTGGCGTCGCCTGGCCTGGGCATTCGGGGCTTTAGCCCCGAATGTTTTTTCAGTAGCCCCGGACAATTCTCCCTCAATAATATAATACATTAACCGTGCTTTACGTGAACCTCATCATGACACAAGAGAGGACGGCAGGACTGTAATTTCCCGTGTTCAGTGAATGCAACAGAGGCAAGACACCAGACCAATCAGAGAGTTGCATGGAAATAAACGTGTGCTTGTGTCATTCAAGCTCGGCTCTGTGTGTGTGTGGCAATAGCGCATTATGGCGCGTTTCCACTACAGCGCGGAGCCCGGTTTAAGAGGGCTGTGACGTCAGCGGCCCGACTTTGGTTGCGTTTCCACTTGGCCTAGTACCGGCCGGCGGGTCCTAATTAACAGTTTTTCTGGCCTCATAAAATCGTGGTTCTAGGGCCAGGAACAACCAGGCTGAGTTGTGACGTCAACACTCTCGACTGCTTATTGGTCAGAGAGAATCGTCACAATCGGCGCGCGAGATAATCCCTGGCGTCGCATATATATATATAGCGAAGCTTGCAGCATTTTTATAAACAGCATTTTTGTCAACAGAGGAGCTAAAATGGCAAAGAAAAGCACGCCGTGGTTGGTCGAGGAAGTGACGACGTTCCTACATTACATTGCAGATGATAAGATCCAGCGGGAGCTCGACGGGACAACTCGCAATATTAAAGTATTTCAGGATCTCTACACAGATGTCCACAAGCGGCTACTCGAGGACTGTCGTGCAGTGTAGGGAAAAACTCAAAAAGATGAAGAGTGAATATCGCTTGGTCAAAGATAATAACAACACGAGTGGTGCCAGTAGGAAAAACTGGAAGTGGTTTGAGCTAATGGACACCATTTACGGCCATAGACCGGCTAGCGTTGGGAGGGATGGAGGCCTGGACTCTGCAACGGCGTTACTGGAGTCTCTGCATGGTACGTTTTTTCTAACGCTCTGTTATTTGCTTGAAAGCGTTGTGTCCCTATCTGTTCTAAAGCTCACTTCTAACAAATAAGTCTATTTTATCCTTACATTTATGTTCGCATTGAAGATGGCGTCAAGGCAGTTTTAAGCAGCGTGACTCCGCCCACCAAAAAGCCGATCGCTCCGCCTACACTGCGTTACTATAGTTACTGCCCCAGTTCCTAAACTGTAATGGAAACGCGCCATCAAGTGAGCTGGTCCTAACAAGGCCTAACGAGGCCGAGCGAGACGGGCTCCGCGCTGTAGTGGAAACGCGCCATTAGTGTGATAGAGAGAGAGAAAGAGAGGAGAGAGAGAGGGAGAGAGAGAGAGAGAGAGAGGAGAGAGAGAGAGAGAGAGAGAGAGAGAGAGAGAGAGAGAGAGAGAGAGAGAGAGAGAGAGAGAGAGAGAGAGAGAGAGAGAGAGAGAGAGAGAGAGAGAGAGAGAGAGGGACCGGTGCCAGCAGGGACCGTGTTGTTAGCATCTGGTTAGCTAGCTAAGGAGCCACAACAAGCTGGAGTAGAGTCCTCTCCTGTCAGACTGAGAGTCCTCTCCTGTCAGACTGAGAGTCCTCTCCTGTCAGACTGAGAGACTCAGTGAGCTAAAGGACTCTCTGAGTGTTTAGATAGTTAACTTTAGTCTAAGTTATCTCAGTGGGTCTCAAACGGTTTGGTCACAAATTATTCAAAAGATTATTTCCGCGGCACACCTTCATATGATCATTATAGTTATAAATCAATAAGAGAATAAAGGAAAAACAGTTATGAAATACTATATGGCAGTAAAAAGAAAATCTGTTTCCAGTTCTGTTTCATATGGGTGTTGAGAGATGTATCCATAGATCTCTTAATGTTGCTCTCAAAATGCACCAGATTGATGCTTTTAACTTCAATATTTAACAAAATAATCGTCCCGGGGGAGCATCCCCCCGGACCCCCCTAGAGGAGGTGAGGTCTGCCCCCTACTCATAACAAATAGCACTTTACCCCTACCTATATGCCGTGAGCTGATAATCGAGCCTTCATTGTAACAGTCGCGGGTGTACTGTGTGTGTGCTGTGTGTGTGTGTGTGTGTGTGTGTGTGGAGTGTTGCAGTAGAACATTCCACTGTAGCGCCGCGGCCGCTGCCACTGTGGGCTAAGCCCCGAATGTTTTCAGGTCCAGGCGACGCCACTGGTTAGCAGGTAATTACCGGACTATGACCGGATATGCTGATGTTTAAAACTCAGTTAATGGGAGTCATTTTTATATTGCTTCAGTTTATAATCGTAACAGATCGAAAAATTCAGATTCATTTTTCAATAAATGATTCCACAAACAACAAACAACATAATTATTACATTCAAACAAACTACTTGTAGATGAAGTACATTATTCAAAAGTTTACATTAAATTTGAATAATAACACGGGAGAAACGGATCCTCTCTCTCCCTCTCTCTCTTCTCCCTCTCTCTCTTCCTCTCTCTCTTCCTCTCTCTCTTCTCCCTCTCTCTCTCTCTCTCTCTCCTGACAGCCCGTCAGTATCCAGCTTGCTAAACAGTGGGCGGGGCTTCAGGTGATCATGCAGAGCTGCGTCTCTCCGTCAGACTCAGCAGCTGATCTGATCTCTCTCTCTCGCGTCCGGTTATACTTTACTCGCGTTTATGTCCATATCGATCAGATCCAGTTCTCCTGATCGGCCTTTATAGAGAGCACCGATCAAACTATTAAGAGTGAATATTGGCCGATAATGACCGGCGGCCGATCGATCGGAGCATCCCTAATCATTACCGGACATTTTGACCGGCAGGTTTTGAATTGACCGGTTTTTAATACATTTTACCAGCTAAAAACCGGTAATTACCGGCTAACGGAAACCCTGCTTCACCACCATTTTCAATCTTTCCCTGAAACACTCTGCTATCCCAGCATGCCTGAAATCAGCCACTATTGTTTCTGTTCCCAAAAAAACAACCACAGAAAGCCTGAATGATTACCGCCCTGTAGCACTCACACCTGTTATAATTAAGTGCTTTGATAGGCCTGCCTCCCTCCCACCCTTGACCGACACCATTTTGCCTACAGAGCCAACAGATCCACTGAGGACGCCATAGCCCTAGCTCTCCACTCTGTACTGAGCTATCTAGAACATTGTGGGAGCTATGCCAGGATACTCTTCATCGACTACAGCTCAGCATTCAACACGATCATCCCGGACATTTTAGTTGAAAAACTGTTAAACCTAGGCCTCCCCACACCCACCTGCTCCTGGATCAAAGACTTCTTAACCAACCAGCCCCACTCTGAGAGACTTGGCCCCCATCACTCCTCCACCCGCACACTCAGCACCGGCACTTCTCAGGGCTGTGTGCTAAGTCCACTCCTTTACTCGCTTTACACACACGACTGCAGTCCAGCCCACCCAGATAACATGTTTGTCAAATTCGCTGACGACACCACTGTGGTGGGGCTTATCTCAGGAGGAGACGAGACGGCCTACAGGAGTGAGGTCCTGAGGCTCTCAGCGTGGTGTTCAGGGAACAACCTGGCACTGAAGACCACAAAAACAAAGGAAATCATTGTGGACTTCAAGAGGAACAGCAGTGATCCAGCCCCCCTCTACATTAACGGCGAGTGTGTGGAGAGGGTCCACAGCTTCAAGTTTCTTGGTGTCCTCATCTCCAATAACCTTTCATGGACAGACAACACCAAAGCAGTCATCAAGAAGTCCCAGCAGCGTCTGCACAGTTTCCTGAGGGTGGAGACCTTCTACCGCTCAGCCATCCAGAGCCTGAAGACATACTGCATCACTGTATGGTACTCCAGCTGCACTGAGCAGACAGGAAGGGGCTCCAGAGAGTGATCAACACAGTGCAGAAAATCATCGGCTGCCCTCTCCCCTCCCTGATGGACATCTTCAACTCCCGCTGCCTCAGTAGAGCAGAGAATATTGTGAACACACCCTGGTCACCATCGGTTTGACCTGCTGCCGTCCGGATTCCTGCACTTTAACTTTATCTGCATATTGAAGTATGAATGCTTGTTGTTTGTATGTTGTCTTCTCCTGAATGTTGTACGTCTCTTGTTGGTTTTTGTATTTTTGATGGCACCTTAAAAAAGGGTTTTATTCTTGTATCAACGGTTCAGGCTGGTGGTGGTGGTGTAACGGTGGGGGGGACATTTTCTTGGCATACTTTGGGCCCCTTAATACCAATTGATCATAGTCTAAACGCCACAGCCTACCTGAGTGTTGTTTCTGACCATGTCCATCCCTTTATGACCACAGAGTTCCCATCTTCTGATGCTACTTCCAGCAGGATAACGCCCCATCACAAAACTCAAATCATCTCCAACTGGTTTCTTGAACATGGCAATGAGTTCACTGTTCTCCAATGGCCTCCACAGTCACCTGATCTAAATCCTGTAGAGCAACTTTGGGATGTGGTGGAAAGAGAGATTGGAATCAGCCGACAGACCTGCCAAAAACTCTGAGGAGTGTTTCCAGCACCTTGTTGAGTCTATGCCACAGACTTGTCTTGGACCCCGTTCTAGCAAGGTGTACCTAATAAAGTGGCCGGTGAGTGTATAACTTCACAGGGTTTTCTCTAAACTGGGTAACAGGGGCGCTGCACCCTCTTACTCTCAGCGTGCACCAGTGGCGGCCAGATATTTTCTTTTGGGGGTGCTGTGGGGTAGCTTGACGTTTCATAGAGGGTGCTCAAATACCTCATTCCTTCCGTCAACTTGGGTCCGAATGCGCCGTCACGTTCAAATGAAATCGCCGCCAATCACATTTCCTCGCTCGCGCCAGGGCCGGGGTTACAAGGCTTGCGTCTTGTGCTGCATTCACTGGCACTCGGACATTACGGATTTTCTCTCATAAATGTCCGATGAGCCACAACTTTTATTTCAAAACAAAGCTGCCAACTGGGGTGGCAGCTGGGGTGGCAAGGCTATTTTTAGGGTGGCAGTTGTCCATGCCCATGCCACCCCGGTAGATCCGCCCCTGCTTGACCGGTACTTGCTTTTGATCAAAATCAATGCGGAAAACCCGCACTCACACAGGTAGGCGGAGGTGAAGGGAATGAGCACTTTTACAGCCTTTTTGGCGAGGTGGGGGAACTCGATCTCCACAGACAGCCAAAAGTGTGCAAGTGACGTTTTCTGCCAGACGCTGTCTCCTCTTTCACTTTAGGTAACTTCACTAAAAATCGATCCATGTTGCCATTTTTTCTCACGCTGCGCCTCCCCTGAAGCTCTCTGGCACCCCCCCGGGGAGGCGCACCTCACACTTTGAAAACCGCTGCTGTAGGGGGGCCCCCCGTGAAGATTTTCTTTTAAATATTGAAATGAAATGTATCAATCTGGTGCTCTTTGAGAGCAAAATTAAGAGATCTATGGACACATCTCTCAACACCCATGTGAAACAGAACTGTGATTTTCTATTTCTTTATGGATATTTTACAAATCACTCCCCTTTTAACTGCATTCTTGTTTTACTGTCACAGTATTTCATACCTGTTTTTCATTTATGCTCTTATTTTTTTATACCTATAATGATCATATAAACATGTGCCTTAGAAATACTTATTTACATTAATCGATTCGTGACCAAACCGTTTTGAGACCCACTGAGATAACTTAGACTAAAGTTAACTATCTAAACACTCAGAGTCCTTTAGCTCACCTGAGCTGAGGTTATCTGAGACTCTCAGTCTGAGAGGAGAGAGTTCTCCCTCCACCTTATTGTTGAAGAATCTCCTTATATCCGTTAGCGTAGCTAGCACCAGATGCTAACCACAACGATCTCCGGTACCGGTGCGCACGCTCTCTCTCTCGCGCACGCACACAGAATGGCTCGTGCCACACACGCAGAGCTTGAATTAAACACAGAGACCCAGAAGTAGGCTACTTGTACTGTCTGTAGCATATTATTTTCGAATCAATCCTTTTTCAAATTATGAATTTCACACATAAAAAAAAAAAAGACATACATTTCTTGGGGATGCTATGGCTATCCTGGGGGGTGCTTCAACTGGCGTGCAGCCTCATACGCAAATGGCATTTAATGTTACCGAGATGCTGCTGGCCACGCCCCTTTGGAGCTGCTGCTGGCCACGCCACTTTGGAGCGTCCGCATGCAATCAGTGAGCTCTGTGAAGAGAAGGCTGTCTACCAGCAGAAACTCAGCTAAATGCTGCCGTGATTAAACTCCATATCATGTTCCAAACCACATCAAGGATTCTCTCTGAAACAGTATGGAGCTCAAACTCTTTCTCTCTCTCAGGTTTACCACAAGGTGAGTTCCTTTTTATTTCCTGCTTCTTTACACATACTCTCTCCAGTACAGGTTAGCTCTGAGTGTTAGCATGCTAATGTAAACACAGACCATATTACTTCCAGAACACGTCTCATTGTTTCTGACAGCAACGTTTCTGATTGGCACGTGGGTGTAAAGCCCGCCCACATTTTAGTAATGTCGTCATGGCGCAGCAAATCTGGATCAGCTCCGTTGTTCCCCCGTTTTTAGAGATGTTGGTACGGAGGAAAAGAGAGAGGGGTTTATTTTCTGACACTTTTTGAGTCTCCTGACACACCGGGGACACACCGGGGACACATATTTATGTATAAAAGACATCAAAAAGTGCATTTTGCATGATAGGAGACCTTTGATAAAGAGTCTAAAGAGTTGATAAGAGTTGATCTAATATTATAAATTCCCGGCTTATAGACTTCCTTACGAAACACAATGTCCTGAGCAAAAGCCAAATTGGATTCTTACCAAATCACCGCACATCAGACCACATTTACACCCTACACACCCTACACACCCTAGTTGACAAATATGTTAATCAAAATAAAAGCAAAATATTCGCCTGTTTCATCGATTTCCAAAAAGCATTTGACTCGATTTGGCATGTTGGTCTATTCAACAAACTACTTCAAAGCGGTAGAGGGGGTAAAACATTAGACCTAATAAAATCTATGTACACAAACAACATGTGCAGCATCAAGATCGGACACAAAAGAACAACCTTCATTTCTCAAGAACGGGGAGTAAGACAAGGATGCTGTTTATCACCGGCCCTGTTCAACGTCTACATTAAGGAACTGGCCACTATCTTAGAACAGTCCACCTGGGCTCACTCTTCACAGGGATCAGATTCCTGCTGTATGCAGATGGTTTCATCCTGTTAAGCCAGACAAAAGAAGGACTTCAACAGAGTTTAAACATACTCGAATGTTACTGTCAGACCTGGGCCATGGCAATTAACAGAGAAAAGACAAAAACAATGATATTTCAAAAATAGATCCAGATGTCAGGCAAACAATACTGACTTAACAATTGGGACACAAACAATAGAACATTGCTCAGAATATAATTATTTAGACCTGAAAATAAGTTCCACTGGAAGCTTGAATCAAGCTGTCAATGAACTGAGAGAGAAAGCACGCAGGGCGGTTTATGCAATAAAAACACAAATTCACATTCAAATTCAGATTTGGCTTAAATGACTTCAATCAGTAATACAACCCATCCTACTCGATGGAAGCGAAGTGTGGGGCCCACAAACAAACCAACATTTGACAAATGGGAAAATCATCCAATCCAAAATGCTCACAATGAGTTTTGCAAACGCATCCTCCAGGTTCACAGGAGAACAACTAACAACGCCTGCAGAGCGGAATTAGGCACATTTCCATTATTAATACAAATCCAGAAACGATCAATTAAATATTGGCTACATCTAAAAGAAAGTGACCCCCACTCCTACCACCACAAAGCCCTGCAGCATCAAGAGATGAACAAGGGAAAGAGTGAGTGCTCACAGCTGGTCCTGACACTCTGTTCACAAACCGGTTGAAACTGTGATCAGGACCAGTCTGAGCCTCTATAGAGTCAACCAGATTATAACAAAACACACAAAAACTACCTCACTTATTGGAACCCTACATCACAGCCTGGCCATAGAAACAGGCAGGTACAGAGAGTGAGACAGACAGGTGATAGAGAGAGAGAGAGAGAGAGAGAGAGAGAGAGAGAGAGAGAGAAAGAGAGAGAGAGAGAGAGAGAGAGAGAGACAGGTGAGAGACAGAGAGGAGTAAGAGACAGAGAGAGAGACAGAGAGAGAGACAGAGAGAGAGACAGGTGAGAGACAGAGAGGAGTAAGAGACAGAGAGAGAGACAGAGAGAGAGACAGAGAGAGAGAGAGAGAGAGAGAGAGAGAGAGAGAGAGAGAGAGAGAGAGAGAGAGAGACAGGTGAGAGACAGAGAGGAGTAAGAGACAGAGAGAGAGACAGAGAGAGACAGAGAGAGAGAGGACAGGTGAGAGACAGAGAGAGAGAGACAGACAGTGGAGACAGAGACAGAGACAGAGACAGAGAGAGAGAGAGAGAGAGAGAATACAGACAGGTGAGAGACAGAGAGGAGTAAGAGAGAGACAGAGAGAGACAGAGAGAGAGCGAGAGACAGGTGAGAGACAGAGAGAGAGAGACAGACAGGTGAGAGACAGAGACAGAGACAGAGAGAGAGAGAGAGAGAGAGAGAGAGAGATACAGACAGGTGAGAGACAGAGAGGAGTAAGAGAGAGACAGAGAGAGACAGAGAGAGAGCGACAGAGAGAGAGAGAGAGAGAGAGAGACAGACAGGTGAGAGACAGAGAGAGAGAGACAGAGAGAGAGAAACAGACAGGTGAGAGACAGAGAGAGAGAGAGACAGACAGGTGAGAGACAGAGAGAGAGAGAGAGAGAGAGAGAGAGAGAGAGAGAGAGTGTTTTGATTTGAGTAGCTGCATCAGAAATTAGCTCCTGAACAAAAAAATCGAAATCGGACCTAAAAAGTGAGACATTTAATAGGAAAATCTGCAATTATTCTTCAGAATTAACTCTAAAGAAGAGTTAACGACATTGATCGCCAGAAACAGAGGAACAAACGCAATTTTTGGATGTATTTTTGAGTTGAAACTACTAACTAGCTTTCAACTGACAACTGTCTAGCTAGCTGTGGGCTGCGAGCTGTGGGCTGCGAGCTGTGGGCAGCGAGCTGTGGGCTGCGAGCTGTGGGCAGCGAGCTGTGGGCTGCGAGCTGTGGGCTGCGAGCTGTGGGCTGCGAGCTGTGGGCAGCGAGCTGTGGGCTGCTAGCTGTGGGCTGCGAGCTGTGGGCAGCGAGCTGTGGGCAGCGAGCTGTGGGCAGCGAGCTGTGGGCTGCGAGCTGTGGGCTGCGAGCTGTGGGCTGCGAGCTGTGGGCAGCGAGCTGTGGGCTGCTAGCTGTTACCTGCCACTGTTGGAAGGAGCCGCACTAAAGAAGGTAGCGGAACATTATAAACTGTGAATTATTTTATGAAGATAAGAAGAAAGGAAAAGAAAAGTATTTGTAAGCTAAAAAAAGCTAATTAATTAGCCTAGCCTCTCTTTGGAACCAAACAAGTGGTCGCCATGGAAACTGTCCAGCAGGCAAAAAATAACTTCTCAGCTCTCAGAGCAGAGAGAAGAGAGATTGAATATCCTGCTAAATGCAAGAGTGTTAATGCGAAGGACAAACACAAGGAGAAGACACTGTGTGGAAGCCCAGAGGTCCTCTTCACTGACTATGCCCAACAAAAAGAAGGAAGGAAGAAGAACAACCTCATATTCTTCACTGATTCCATCTACATCTGGAAAGATACTCTGTGCAGCAATTATGCATACGTATCCAGAGAGGGCATCGGCTCAGGAGGCAGATTAAACATCTGTAAAGATGAACACCTTGACAAAGATGACCCTCTGCTTACCATCACATACTACACCAAAGGAAAGGTCATGGTCCAAGGGAAGGAAGCCAACCTGGAGTCATTCGAAGAGGCATTCCCCCTGTTGAAAGCTGAGGTGGACACAAAGAGGATCAATGTCCCCTCTGATGTCCCCTCTGACAGCGATAGAGAACCCCAACACCTTGTCCATCTCTGCCCCTCCCACACCTGCCAGCTCCAACAATCGGCTGAAGGAGAGTATGGCCCTGCTGGAGCTGGACTTTGCAGAATTTAAAGAGCGGACCCAGGCCAGGCAGTCTGGTCCCCCAGACAACACTCTGCAGCAGCTTAAAGAGGACCTCCAGCAGCTCAAGAGAGACAACGAGGCCTTGGCATCTGACCTCAGAGGAAGTGTAGAGGCACTCAAACAGAGAACAGTGTGCTCCGTGTTCAGTTAGCCAAAGTGAAGGAGGATGCTGAGTATAGAGAGAACAGCTTCACCAGGCAAGTCCAACACCTGACAGAGAAACTCTCATCAGTCCTCACAATGACGAGTACAGAGACACGGACTCTCCCTGCCAGTGTCCCTGGCCCACCCTCTCTGCTCAGCACCCAGCACAACAACACCCTGGCACCTCCTGATACACCCACACAGCCGGCTGCCAACAGCCAGCTCTGCCCATCCCAGCTTCCCTCTACTCAGCCTGAAGAACAAGACCCACAAGTGGTCCTGCTGGCTGACTCAAATGGGAAGTTCCTGGACACAAGAAAGCCTGATAAAAAGGTGCTGTCTAAACACTGCAGCACCACAGGCCAGGCAATGAAGCTGTTGAAAAAGGAGACCCTCAGGAGCCCTCAGTACCTGGTGATCCACACAGGAACAAATGACCTGCACACCCTCCGTAGGGACACTGCTGAGGCAGTGAGGAAAATGGCGGAGCAGGCCAGTAAGGAATTCCCCGACACCCGCATTGTGGTCTCCACCCTGCTGCCTAGGACAGACACCCCTCCTCATGTCATCCATGACATTAATATGGAGATCAGAAAAGGATGTGCCACCTTACCAAATGTCCACCTGGCCCTCCACTCAACCATTGGCCCCTGGGACCTCTATGATGGACTCCACCTACACAGAGAGAGGGTGGGGATATTTGCAAAGACCCTCAAAGATGCAGCCCTGGGATGCAGTCCTCCCACCCCCTCCTCTACTAGAGGCTTTATAGATCCTCCCAGACCGCTTCCTCCCCATCACCACCCCAGGATCACCACCCCTGCTGTGAGGAGACACAACAGCTCAGCCTGGACCTCCCACTCCCAACACAACCAGAGGAGGCTACTTTCACCCAGCTCACCCCCTGCACAACATCAGCAGCAGAGATATGCAGCAACAGCTGCTCCTTGTCTCCCTCCCCACCTACAGCAGCAGAGCTATGCTGCAGTTGTAGCCCAGCCTGCTGCCACCCTCCCTCCCCCTGCTACCTCTGAACTGAGAGACATCAGGATGATGCTGCACACCCTCCCTCCCCCTGCTACCTCTGAACTGAGAGACATCAGGATGATGCTGCACACCCTCCCTCCCCCTGCTACCTCTGAACTGGGAGACATCAGGATGATGCTGCACACCCACCCTCCCCCTGCTACCTCTGAACTGGGAGACATCAGGATGATGCTGCACACCCACCCTCCCCCTGCTACCTCTGAACTGGGAGACATCAGGATGATGCTGCGCGCCCTCCCTCCCCCTGCTACCTCTGAACTGGGAGACATCAGGATGATGCTGCCACCCCTCCCTCCCCCTGCTACCTCTGAACTGGGAGACATCAGGATGATGCTGCACACCCACTCCCCCGCTACCTCTGAACTGGGAGACATCAGGAAGATGCTGCACACCCTGTGCACCCGACTTCTATCCAGCTAAGACATTACATTTATATGTTATTGTAGTAATCAGTAGAATAGTAATATTAGTGAAAATAGTTTTTTTTTTTTTATATATATATATATCGTCTCACTATACAGGTTCATTTTGATTGTTTGTTTTTGAAAAAGAGATGCGTTCATTTCATATAAGCTGTTGGAATATTCAGGGACTCCACTCCTCAACCTTTGAGGTTAAGAGTGAAAATCCAGAGTTCTTAGAATCTATCAAAGATGTTGATCTAATTATATTAACAGAAACATGGTGTAAAAATGATCTGCTCACTCACTGTCCTCCAGGTTATAATGAAGTCATGGTGCCCTCTATAAAATCAAAAACATACGCAAGGGCAGAACATCGGGGGGGATCTTGGTGTGGTATAAAGGAGATCTTTGCCGTCAGATCTCAGTAGTAAAACAAGGTAATCACACATTTGGTTAAGGTTAGATCAAACCCTGGGCATAACTGACAGGAATCTATACGTGTGTGCTATTTATATACCCCCAGTAGATTCTCCTTATTTTGAAGAAGACATTTTTGAAACTCTCCATTCAGAAATCGCCTATTTTCAGGCCCAGGGAAATGTGCTTCTAACTGGAGATCTGAAC
The DNA here is from genome assembly GCA_031216635.1 of Dissostichus eleginoides. NCBI lineage: Eukaryota > Metazoa > Chordata > Actinopteri > Perciformes > Nototheniidae > Dissostichus > Dissostichus eleginoides. The sequence continues at coordinate 123,784 of JASDAP010000094.1, read as the reverse complement.
GGACGAACAGGAATTGAACCTGATGTCATAGACCCACAGGGCAGCCACCATGTATTTGGTGAGCCCCCCCTGTTTACAACACCAACCGTCAGCCATCGGAACAACCTGACTCTGAAATAAATCAGAATGGCAAAGAGATAGTGCATCTCTGTCGGGCCTTAGGCCTGTACATAGTGAATGGGAGGTTCAGAGGGGACTCTTTAGGGAGATTCACATACTCCTCAGCTCGGGTCTAGTGTAGTAGACTATGCAATCACTGACATGGACCCCTCCACTATCAGTGCATTCACTGTCAGACAGCAATCCCCCTTTTCAGACCACAACCAAATCAATGTGTTCTTTAAACTCTCAGGTCAATGAGTGACACAACAAGGGAACCCAGTAAGCTGTATAATTAAATCCTTCTTACAGATGGGCCCCAGACAGTGGAGACAAATTCACCATGGCCTTGAACTCAACTGATCTGATGAATGACATGTCACTATTTGACCAAAATCAATATGTTCCTACCAAAGATGGTGTAAACATGGCCATTGATTATATCAATATGATATTTCACCAGGCAGCTATTAAAGCTGACCTTATAAAACAAAAGCGGAAGCCTGTTAAAAGGCAAAACGCTGACAAATGGTTTGACCAGGAATGCAAGACCATCAGAAAAGACCTGAGAAAAATAGCAAATGAAAAACATCGGCAACCAAACAACCCAGCCTTACGCATTAGATACAATGACGTTTTAAACAAATATAAATGTACAATAAGGAACAAAAAACAAAATACCCACATGAAACTTGAAGATATTGAGAAAGCCATTGATCAAAATCAATTCTGGGATCTGTGGAACAACTTCAACACAAAACAAACAAGCATTACCCATCCAAAACGGTAACATCTGGAGAGAACATTTAGAAAGTTTGTACAAAGACATACCAATAAATCTAATGAATTCAGATCAATGTATTACAAAAGAGAAACTCCAAACATTAGGAGAAACTATTAGAGACCACCAAAACCCCTTGATTTCCCAATGACTTGGGAAGAGTTGACCACACAGACACAATCTCTCCGGCCAAGGAAAGCTTGTGGCCCAGACAACATTCAAAAGGAAATGCTCAGATGCAGCACCCCAGAGATGCAGGGTACAGTGTTCAAGCTGTTCAGTATCATATTGCAGTCAGGATGTTTTCCTCTGGTGCAAAGGGCTCATTTCCCCATTCATAAGAGTGGAGACAAAGACCCTAAGAACTACCGTGGCATCTGTGTCAGCAGCTGTCTGGGGACATTATTCTGTAGTATTCTAAATACAAGAATACAAGATTTCCTTAACCAACAATCCATCTGGAGTAAAAATCTAATTGGCTTCCTTCCAAAACACCGCACCACCGACCATGTATACCCTTCACACTTTAATGAACAAACATGTACACCAACCAAAGAATGGTAAGATATTCACTTGTTTCATCGATTTCAAGAAAGCGTTCGACTCTATTTGGCATGAAGGGCTCTATTATGGTGCATTTCCACCATGGCGCGGAGCGCGGTTTAAGCGTGCCGTGTCGTGCCGGGCCCGTTTTTGGTTGCGTTTCCACTAGGCCTAGTTCCGGCCCGGGGCTACTTTTTCACCTTTTTTCTGGCCCGACAAAATCGTGGTTCTATCGGGCCAACAACCGGGCCAACAAGCGGGCCAACAAGCGGGCTGAATATGCTAAACTAGTGAGAGAATCGCTGGCAAGGGGGCTACAACTACAACAAGATGAACATATTTGACCGTGATTTAATTGTAATACACGTTTCAAAATGATGCCGAAGTAACAACATACTGATACCGGTTAGTAAAAACCATGAATTAATGCTTTGACAAGTCTGCAGACAGATGGCAGGCGAAAAACCTTTTAAAATGCGTGTTGTCTGAATGGAGTTCGGCTAAGCTTACGCACTATATGCTCCGACCGTCCACACTCACAACAACGGCCTACAGACATAAATAAAGGAGCGACTGTATTCGCCATGACACAGACAGTCTGTGGTTTGTACTTTTGTCTAGTTTCTGAACAGATATGAGGAGCTGTGAGCTTGAGTGCTAACAGCTAACGGCTGATGTTGTTTTTCTGAAGATGACGTCACGGCTCCGCCTACAATGCGTTACAATAGATACTACCCCTGTTCCTAAACTGTAATGGAAGCACAGCATTAAAGTGAGCCGGGCCTAACAAGGCCTAACAAGGCCTAACAAAACCGTACTAAGTCGAGTGAGGCCTGCAGTGGAAATGAGCCATTATAGACTTCTACATTGTGGTATAGGGGGCAACATGTATGATCTGGTTAAATCAATGTATTTGGAAAATAAGTGTGCTGTTAAAATTGGAGACAAACTGAATTCTTCACCCAGAGAAGAGCTGTTCGTCAGGGTTGCAATTTAAGTCCCACTTTATTTAATATATATATATAAATGAACTTTCTGTTCAGTTGGATCAATGTGCTGCTCCTGGCCTCTGCCTCTTAGATAGAGAGGTGAAGTGTCTGCTTTATGCTGGTGACCTTGTTCTGCTGTCTCCTACTGAACAAGGACTACAACAACAGCTGGACATAGTAGACCAGTACTGTAAGAACTGGGCCCTGGCAGTCAATATGAAGAAAACTAATGTCATGGTTTTCCAAAAACGCCCCAGATGTCAGGAGAACAAATACCAGTTTACCATAAACAATCATATCATTGAACATAGTATGAGTTCTACCTACCTTGGTTGAACAATAACAGCATCAGGAAGTTTCAACATGGCAGTGAATGCACTCAAAGAAAAAGCCAGAAGAGCTCTAAATGCAATTAAGAGAACATTTTATAATTCCAAATTCCAATTAAAATCTGGCTCAAAATCTTTGATAGTGTGATCCAGCCCATTGCGCTGTACGGTAGTGAAGTACGGGGTCCACTCAGTCACCAGAGCTATACCCGCTGGGACAAACATCCAACAGAGTCTTTACATGCAGAATTCTGCAGATACATTTGACGTGTTCAGAGAAAAACACCAACAAATGCATGTAGAGCAGAATTAGGCAGATACCCTCTGATAATTAACACTCAAAAGAGAGCACCAACATTCTTTAACCACCTTAGATCCAGCCCCCGAGACACCCTCCACTCCAAAGCCCTCCAAAGCCAAGAGCTAACCCCAGAAGAGTCCCCTATGTCAGCTGGTGCTGAGGCTAACTGCCCCCTCTCAGAGCCACTCTGACCAGTCTCTCAACAACACTGCTCTCCAAACACCAATCACAGTCAAACGCATTATAGCACAATGTAAAGACAACTATTTACAACATTGGAAAGAAGAAACTAAAAGCAGTAGATTAGAATGTTACCTGGGTCTAAACAGAGATTATGAGCTGGCAGAATATCTCTCTACTGTCAGAGATAGAAAGCAGAGACAGATCCTAACCAAGCACAGGCTCAGTGACCACAAACTGGCAACAGGAAGACACAAAAGATCCTGGCAACCAAAAGAAAACAGAATATGTGGTCACTGTACGACAGGTGAGACTGAGACAGAGATGCACTTCCTCCTAAAGTGCCAAACATTCAACGAAGTAAGGAGCATTTACTGAAACAAGTTGAACTCTGTAATCCCAGGTTTCAAGGAGGTTAATGACCTCTCAAGACTGAGAGTACTCCTAGGAGAAGGAGACAAGGCACACCTTGCTGCCCAATATGTATACACATGCCACAACCTGAGGGACAGTGAATGAGACACACACACACAAAATCACACACGCACCCAAAGAAACACACACGTATGTTGAAGTGTAATTGTATCACTGTATAAATATATATATATATATATATATATATATATATATATCAATAATATGTACAAATTTGAAATGTATGTTGTTAATTATTTTGTATTTTGATGCTTTGGCAAAATTGTTTAATTTAGCTTTCATGCCAATAAAGCCCCTTTGAATTGAATTGAAATGAGAGAGAGAGAGAGAGAGAGAGAGAGAGAGAGAGAGAGAGAGAGAGAGAGAGAGAGAGAGACAGAGACAGACAGACAGACAGACAGACAGACAGACAGACAGACAGACAGACAGACAGACATATAATAAAGGGTCTAAAGTGATAATAGAGTCTAATAAAGAGGGAGTTAATAAAGTGATAGTTAATAAAGAGAGAGTTAGTAAAGAGGGAACAGACCTGCTCTGTGGATCTGAAGCTGAGGCTGTAAAACAGCGTCCAGTAGTTTCCGGTGTCTCTCGTTCTCCTGTTTTGAACGAGACAGTTCCTCCTCGTACTCTGCTATCGTTCTTTCAAACAGAACAAAGATCTCTTCAGCAGCTGCAGTGAGTCGCTGCTTCACCAACGAGAGCAGCACAACACTCATGTTTACTAAATCACCACTTCCTGTTTCTCTCACTCTGTGTTGCTAGCGTGTTACCAGCTAGCATGCTAAGCTAGCTTCTAGAGTCCGAGCTAAAGGCCTCAGAAGAAAGAGCACAAAGTCAGAGGTTCATCCAGACACACAGACAATGGATCAGCTGCTCACACACACTGTCTCAGGAACACCGAGAGAGAACCATGGATGTAGAGAGAGAACCGACGAAACGCGATCTGGATCCCTCCGTTAGAAAGAGCGGGACCATCACTTCCGGTGCAGAGGACTTCAAATAAAAGCGGCTATGATTTCCCCTTAAACAATACCTAAACCTTTAAGATACACAGTGTTGTAGTGGCACCCTCTGGCGGCCGTCAAGAGGGCCGGCCTTACTTCAGCGCGTTTGTTGATGAGAAGAAGAGGTCGTTGAAAGCAGCACAAAAGAAAACTACAAAATAAAAGGCTATGTTAAATCAACTAGTTTATTAGCAAAACAGACAGTCCAATTCTCACAGAGTACTCTGGACTCAATTCTACCACCGTGGGATACAAGTTATCCGGACAGTCAGTCAGAGAAGTGCTACAGTATTGACATTTTACAGTGTTTATACATCCTGGATGACCTCCAAGCAGTGAGTCAGCTGATGTTGATTTCATCTGGTCCGTCCTCTCTCTTTACAGTGTGTGTGTGCAAGTAGGAACTAAGAGCACGTCCTGTTCTGAGTGAAACAGTCTCTCAAGATAACATTTGATTAGGTCAGCTGTCTTCCTTGCACCATATATTCAAAAACTCACACACTAAACAGAACAGCAGATAAAAGATAACACCTTATTGATTCACATGACTAACAGAGTGAGAGACAATGGTCCTTCTAATTAGGTCAGCTGTCTTCGAGTTTAGAGGAAGTTCAGAGAAGGCTTTAGGCTATAAGAACAGTCAACCGTTAGTTAACTACTCCTAAAGATGTCATGGGATGATGATGTTTAAACATATACAAGTATAGTTTTCAGAGAGAAAAACATGTGACATTTGTGTGGTAGGCTACATGATCAAATGTGTGTGCGTTATATCAAGAATCCTAATGTTAATACATTTGATCTCATAATTCCCATAACCGATGTTTCACTATATGATGCACCTATCAGGTATAGTTGATCAATTATTATTTCGTTGTAGAACAATCAAACAGCCTACAGGCACTGCAATGAGCACACACACATTTCATCTAAACAGGTTTAAGGCATACACATTCATTTATGGAATCTTAAATGAATATAGAAAATACGCTGGATTAAACTTTTCTACCACACATGCGCAGTGTAGTTTTTACAGGACCCATTCAGTTGGACAGTGAGAGACAGGGGCTTGATCGGGGTTCGACCCACGTCACTCAAAACGGCTCAATAGGAACACTGTAGACCAGGGGGGGGAACCTCCGGCCCCCGGGCCGTATACGGCCCGCGAGACCATTTGATACGGCCCTGGAGGTAATTTATAAACACATGCAACATCTTTTTTTTTTAAATCTAGACCGCAAAAGGACTGGCTTATCTAAAGCCAGTTGAGTAGCACTTGAAATGTTTTGGCTCTATGAAACCTGATGTACTTATATGATTCTGTTTTCTTCAAGTTTGTATCTTGTTGGTCGAATGCACTTATTGTAAGTCGCTTTGGATAAAAGCGTCAGCTAAATGCAATGTAATGTAATGTAGAGAAAGAATAAAAAAAGCAAGTACCTGTTTTTCCTGGCCAAGGTCAGGGTCCTTGAACACAACACGAGCCTAACGTGTCATCACGTGGTATATGTCTCGTCTGACAGGGGTGCAGTTCTGACGGAGAGCACCAGAACGTCGCTCCTGCACTTCACAAACTGCAGTACCCATAAGGAGCCGCACACATGGCGCAGTTTCTGCGTGGCTGTGTCTTTAGTTGAAAGCCCAGTGGATCTGCTCATCTGTCATACTGATCATACAGTCAATAACTTTGTTGTTATTAGCATCTGGTTAGCTAGCTATGCTAACGAACATAAGAAGCTTTCTCTACAACCAGTGAGGTAAAGGCACATCTTTATATGATCATTATAGTTATAACAAAATAAGAGAATAAAGTTAACAGGTATAAAATACTATATGACAGTAAAAAAAAGTTGTTATTAATAAACAAGAATACAGTTTGAAAGGGGAGTGATTAGTAAAATATCCATAAAGAAAAAGAAAATCTGTTTCCAGTTCTGTTTCATATGGGTGTTGAGAGATGTATCCATAGAGCTCTTCATTTTGCTCTCAAAGTGCACCAGATTGATGCTTTCAACTTCAACTTGGTTCCTAAGCGGCTCGACTATAGGTCATATGTACATTAATATAACTCATATACATGTACATTGATAAATGGACAATATGCATGAATTTATTTAACTTTATTTGCTTCCTTTTTTAACATAAAGCATTTTTACATCTAGGCTATAATTACATTATCTGTCACATTTACAACTGCAAAGCTCTGCATTTCCAGTGTGCCTTCTTGCATGAGCGCCTTGCACCACAGCCACTTGCACTTTTACAACCACAAATAATCATCTAGTGATATTTTCAATAGCTTTAATGCATTGCTTGACCTAGAAAAATGTATACTTTGACACCAAGATTGACCTTCTAAGTGGCTTGGAAATCCAAGATGGCAAGTGGCTCCCCCCCAAATTTAAAGCTATGGTGATGTAGAACACATGGACAAAATGTGGTGCTTTTACCTCCAAATCCAGAGTGAGGATTGTTGGATTTAAGCACCCTTCAGTTGTTGAAGGTTCGAGCCCGCTCCGCGCTGTTCGTTTGATGAGTGGTCTGCTGTAAAAAGGAAGGACTCAGACAGAGATATGAGATTAAACAATAAGCTGATTTAATGGTAGAAACAACAGTACAATATAACGAAGTACTTATATAACGAAGTACTTCGGGCCTCAGCTCTTCCACCGTGCGATGTACGTATCAGACAGTCAGACCGAACAGAGGCCCCGAGTGTACAGAATTCACAATATTTATTCCCACAAACGGAGAGGAGTTGTGTGGGAGGAGTTGTGTCGGTTGCTCCTCCCTAGGTGTTCATCCATTGGTGGACTCACTCCTGGGCGAGCCCTAGGCAGCGAATCAGAGTGAGTCAGCCATTGACGAGGTCTAAACAGCGAATCAGAGTGAGTCAGCCATAGGTGTGGGAAGTTTGGATCTCCTGCGCCGCCGATCAGTCCCAGGTCATCTTTTATGGCAGCCATAAAATAAACAATTCTGGGTTGAACGGGGGTGAGGTACCAATCCTTATCTTCGTTTATCCTCAGCACCTGGCCGTACCACTCCGCATCCCAATCTTTCTCTCAGTACAATCTCTGCATAGACTCAATGGTGTCAGTTTTATTACCTTTCTCCTGCGACCCCCCCATGCTCCTATCCGGGCCATTAAAAACCCGGGGGGGGCGACTGGATCCTCTACATTCCTAAGTCAACGCACACACAATTGACCACATCAAACAAAACAAAATAAGAACACTTGGTCTAGTTTCATAAGTATACATTTTACACAGACAAAGTTATAATTATTAAAACAGGTTATAATTATTGAAACAGGTTATATATTTGAAACAGGTTACTTTAGGATGTCGAGTAACGAGTAAACAGCAAACACGCAAAGTTATATGATGAGGCCCTCTGTGTCGCGAGTGTCGACGGGGGAGGGGGGTGCTAGTGGAGCCTCGCAGCGGCGAAAACTGTGGCGTGGTAACACTGTAGGTGCACCGCATTTGCGCTTCAGATGAGGCTCCTTCCGCAAAATGAAGCACCCTCCGCAGTCTGCGTGATCTGCCTGTAGGGAGGGGCGGCCCTGCGTGTAAAGTAACGAGTAAAGTAATGCGTTACTTTATGTAGAGAGTAACAAACTAAAGTAATATATTACTTTTTTTTTAAGTAATAAGTAATATGTAATATATTACTTTTTTTGAGTAACGACCCCATCTCTGCATACCAAACAGGAAAATAATGTTCTAGAATTAAAAATCAATGATGCCTGATAAAAGACCCTGCAGTGTTGGCCAGCTCTCCCAATGAGTATTTCTTAAATAGTGCTCTGGACATTACAAAGCTCTTCCCGCCATCTGAGGTCTCACCTAGCCCGACTGTGGATACACACCCCGTTTTTGACCTGGAGGAAATCACAGAGGTTGAGGTAAAACATATAATCTCAGGGTTAAGAGGTTCTAAGGCTAGGGAAGCAGATGATTTAGACACCAACTTTATAAAGACAAATATTGACGGTCTAATACAACCAATTACTATGCTAGTGAATCAATCTATCAGCACGAGGGAAGTTCCATCATCCTGGAAGGTGGCCACGGTGACATCGATTTTTAAATCTGGGGATAAGGCAATGATGTCCAATTACAGACCAATCAGCATCCTCCCCTGTGTCTCTAAGGTAGCTGAGAAATGGGTGTCAAAAAATCACCAAACATTTAGACAAAGGTTTCGCTCCACTCCACCCAATGCAGTTTGGTTTTCGTGCTCACCACTCCACTGAGACAGCTAACTGTTACCTCATTCACACCAACGGTGTTTCAGGGCCGGTTCGGAGCTGGAGCTTGAAAAGCACCGGGTTTTCCTGTTCACACCGCAGCGGAGCAGCCTCTTAGCTCCGGAATACGGTTCGTTTCAAGCACCAAAAAATTCTCCGGCTAGAGCAAAAGCACCACATACGTCACGCTTACGTCGAGGCGGGGGCAGGGGCGGGATCAACTCCTGAACAACAACAAAAAGCGCGCGTTTTATCCAGTTTGTACACAACGATGGAGAAACTTAACAAGCAGCAGTGGTCCACTGAAGAGACCAGCTACCTACTGGGAATCTGGTCTTCCGAAGAGGTACAGAGGAAGCTGGAGGGGAGCACGCGGTCCAAAGCAATTCTCCAACAATTGCAGAAAGAGATGGCAACCGCTGGTTTTTACCGTACCGTGGAACAGATTGGCAACAAATTAAAAAAAGTCAAGAAGGACTATCGGGACCTTGTCGGTGTGAGCTGTGAGGGGTTTCCGCGCGGTTTGGCTTTATGAAGCAGGCACGCAAACGGTTACGTCATGACGCAAACGATGACGCAATGACGCAGCACCAGTCGGGCTCTTAGCGGTGTGAAAAGAGCCGGAGCTAAACCGAAGAATCGGTTCTGAACCTGAAAAGCTCTGGCACGGAGCTGGAACCGGAGTTGCGTTGGTGTGAATGAGGTATGAGTCTTTGTGGAAAAGGTTAAATGTATGTTGGATACGAGCCCGGTGCTGTCTTCCTAGATCTCAGGAAAGCATTTGACACTGTTGACCACCAAGTGCTCCTTACAAAGCTGACTTATTTCAATTTTTCAGCAGTTTCTATACATTGGTTTAAGTCTTACTTATCGAACAGAAAACAGTGTGTTTTAGTCAATGGAGCCAAATCGCCCTACCCTGTGAACCCTGTTGCGGTTCCTCAAGGTTCCATTCTTGGACCATTACTGTTCTCACTACATTAATGACTTGCCTAATGTATGTCCTGAGTTGAATGTGCAAATGTATGCTGATGCTGCGGTCATCTTTATACACGGGTAGAACACTGAAATGATCTCATCCTGTCTCTCAAAAGCTTTGGACAAGTTCAACACCGGCTGAACAACATTTGCTTAGAGTTAAACGTAAAAAAGAACAGTATGCATGATGTTCAGTAAACGACCAGTCAAAATCGAAGGATCCAACGTGTTTTAAACGGAGCAGAAATAGAACTAGTCTCCCACTTCAAGTATCTTGGAGTCATACTGGACTCGAACTTGACTTTTAAGAAACATATTAAGTCAATGCTGCAAAGTCATACCTCCACTGTATGATTCTATCCAACATTGAATACTGTTTGACAAACTGGCCGTTTGCTTGTGCCACAAACCTGAAACCCATAGAACAGCTGTACAAGAGAGCCATCAAGGTGTTTGACAGAAAGCCTCATTCATACCACCTGCACCATCCTGGAGAAACACCATTTCTTAAGTTTTGACTTAAGTATTTTAAAGTACGTGCTTTATTTATAAATGTTTACATGGAGTGCCCCCCCCCTCCCCCCCTCACTGTACCATCCTTGGAGTTCATCCACAGAAAACACACTGGACGCTGTACTAGGTCAGAAACCTGCCATGTCATAAATACTTGTGTATTCTGCTCTTGCTCTTTTGCACTTTTCTTGCATTTCATGTATTTGTATTTCTATGTTTGTAAAGTTTCTTAAATCTTTGATGGGAGGGAAAGTAGCTCAAAGCTAAATCCGGCATATTTGCGCTTGGCACATTTATTGTTTTAAGTGTTCATTAATGTGCAATGTCCCTACTCTCATCCCCCTCTCTCTCTCTTCCTCCCTCTCTCTCTCCTCCTCCCTCTCTCTCTCCTCCTCCCTCTCCCTCTCTTCCTCCCTCTCTCTCTCATCCTCCCTCTCTCTCTCATCCTCCCTCTCTCTCTCCTCCCTCTCTCTCTTCCTCCCTCTCTCTCATCCCCCCTCCCTCTCTCATCCTCCCTCTCTCTCTCTCATCCTCCCTCTCTCTCTCTTCCTCCCTCTCTCTCTCTCTTCCTCCCTCTCTCTCTCTCTTCCTCTCTCTCTCTCATCCTCCCTCTCTCTCTCATCCTCCCTCCCTCTCTCATCCTCTCTCTCTCTCTCATCCTCCCTCTCTCTCATCCTCTCTCTCTCATCCTCTCTCTCTCTCATCCTCCCTCTCTCTCATCCTCCCTCTCTCTCATCCTCTCTCTCTCATCCTCCCTCTCTCTCATCCTCCCTCTCTCTCTCATCCTCTCCCTCTCTCTCTCATCCCCCCTCTCTCTCTCTTCCTCCCTCTCTCTCTCATCCTCCCTCTCTCTCTCATCCTCCCTCTCTCTCTCTCTCATCCTCCCTCTCTCTCTCTCATCCTCCCTCTCTCTCTCTTCCTCCCTCTCTCTCTCATCCTCCCTCTCTCTCTCATCCTCCCTCTCTCTCTCATCCTCCCTCTCTCTCATCCTCCCTCTCTCATCCTCCCTCTCTCTCTCTCATCCTCCCTCTCTCTCATCCTCCCTCTCTCTCTCTCATCCTCCCTCTCTCTCTCATCCTCCCTCTCTCTCATCCTCCCTCTCTCTCTCTCATCCTCCCTCTCTCTCTCATCCTCCTCTCTCTCATCCTCCCTCTCTCTCTCATCCTCCCTCTCTCTCTCTCATCCTCCCTCTCTCTCACTCCCTCTCTCTCTCATCCTCTCCCTCTCTCTCATCCTCCCTCTCTCTCATCCTCCCTCTCTCTCTCATCCTCCCTCTCTCTCTCTCTCTCATCCTCCCTCTCTCTCTCTTCCTCCCTCTCTCTCTCATCCTCCCTCTCTCTCATCCTCCCTCTCTCTCTCATCCTCCCTCTCTCTCTCTCTTCCTCCCTCTCTCTCTCATCCTCCCTCTCTCTCATCCTCCCTCTCATCCTCCCTCTCTCTCTCATCCTCCCTCTCTCTCTCTCATCCTCCCTCTCTCTCTCATCCTCCCTCTCTCTCTCATCCTCCCTCTCTCTCTCATCCTCATCCCTCCCTGATTAAATCATTTTGCTGAACTGAAAAAAACTGTAATTGTGTTTTGGGGAATGATATGTAAGGAAATATTTCAAATAATAGGCTATGAGGTTTCTAAAAGTAGTTTGGTACTCTATGTATGTAAACTCACTGGGGAAATCTGGGTAAGGAAGCACCACCAACGAAAAACCAATGGGTAACAATCGTGGAAGAAATATTTTTTACGGAAAAACTGACTCATAAATTGAGATTACAAGAAACACAACTCAACAGAAAGTGGGAACATTGGACTCAAAACAAAGACATTTGACTGGAACAATAGCTAACAGATACATGTATCTTCAAGAATATAATGAAGACATATCCCTAGCCTTTTATTTTATTATTTATTTTTTGTAATTGCCTGGCCGGCCTTTTGTTGCATGATTATTATGTTGTTGTTACGAGCATGTCAATGCCATGTTTATTGGGACAATAAAGATTTACATCACCAAAAGCTTTGGAGCAGAGAGTTCTCTTCCAGCCAGAGGTGATTTGTTGGACAGAGTTATTGCAGTGGGCAAGAATATTTTCCTGTATCGGTCCTTGTGACAGCGGAGCTGCAGCAGTCTGTTGGAGAAGGAGCTCCGCTGACTGTCCAGCTGCAGGTGGAGAGGGGGGGGGTTATCCATGATGGGCCTGTTCTGTGTCCTCCTCTCCACCACAGCTTCAAAAGTGTTAGTTTGACGCCGATGACAGACTAAACTAATTTCCTTGCTTCTTCTCCCTTCTCGTGGTTTCCTTACGTCTCCATTCCTCCCCGGTGGGAAGGACTAAGACGCAAGTAAAGGACACAGGGATGCAAGTTAAGAGAAGTGATACGCAGCTTCAGATAGTTCCAGGAAGTTCTTGGCGGGCAATTTGAATGAGAAAAATACCAGGTTAATGCAACATACATCAATATGTTTAAAAAAAAAAGTAAAATCTCCTAACATTTAGGATTAGTGTGAACAGCTAGCTTACCTGCCTTGTTAACATATTTTAGGCTAACGTTACCTTGGTTAAAGAGCGTGTTGCTGTTGTTTATTGCTTTGAATGATTTGAATCCAAAATCAGCTAAGCTGCACCATAGTATAGACAGGTAATAATCAACAGAATCACAAAGCCTAAAAACACTCAACCCATAAGCAACATTTTTGTTTACTGTTTAGAAGTCTCAAACATGCACTCTAAATCCATATCAATAGCGATGTATCACAAAAATAGCTCTCTTCCTAAATATTTACAAATCACGTTATTTTACTCGTACTCCAAAATGGAATTTAGAAGCCTTTTTCTCAAATTCCACAACGTTAGCATTAAGAGAACTGAATCAGAATCAGAAACGGGTTTACATCCAGGTAGGATGACACGCACAAGGAATTTGACTTGGTGTCGTGGTGCATACATCAAAGTAAAACAAAAATGTAAAACACAGAATGTACAATTAATAGGCTGTTCATGGTTAACGTGTGTTGCTCACTTGAGTGAAGAGGGGCTAATGTTAACTGCTGCAGACTGTATTCCAAGAATGCAACACATTGGTTTAATGACAGTTTCTTCTTGAATATAATGTCAATGAGAATACCAGCTAGTGGTCCACCTTAAAGGTCAGTCCACCTTAAATGAGCGATGGGTGATCAGCACGGGATCTTAGTCCTGAGGATATGTAATGATTATTTAACAAGAAAAAGTCAAGGGGTCAAAGAAATGAACATTAGAGATTATTAGTGAATAGGTTTCAGATGGGGGAAATCAGACTTGGGGAGTAAAGGATTACCTGTAACAGCATTATGTAATTGGGGTACAAAAGTAGGTAGGTGTATTTGCTTAAAGTTACAGAAGCAAAAACAATCTGATTATGGATCTTATTTAAAACAGGGTTTAATAACAGGATAACGTTGTTAGAGAACATTTAGAAATATAGATTGGTACATTACTTTTCACGAGTCTGACAACAACGAGTGAAACGAGTCTCGAGTGAAACCATAGCTAATCTTCCAGGGAATCATCGTGGTCTCAAGTTGGATGGAAATGTCTCCATCATTTTGTGTTGAAAGGAGAGAGAGAAAACCACACATCGCCTTCCAACTTTAAATATACTGTCAAAGACTCAGCATCTAAATAGAAGAATAATTTACAGGAAGAACATGTTATGGTTTTCTATGCTTGTGTTTTGACACTTATGTATATATATGTATTTATAGCGAAATTGGAATGATCCACATTTGCCTCTTTCACACCAACGCGGTTCCAGGGCTGCTTCGGAGCTTGAGCCTGATAAGCACCGGTTTTTCCTGTTCACACCGCAGCGGAGCCGGCTCTTTTCCCCGAAAACCGGTTCTTACCAAGCTCCAAAAAATTGTCGGTCTAGAAGCAAGAATCGCATACGTCACGCTTACGTCGGAGGGGGGCGGGGTCAACCTGAGCAACAGTTTATGGCGAGTACGGCAAATAAAAGCTGTAACAAGCAGTAGTGCTGAGCAAAGTGACTAGAACGCAACCACACACTTTCTAAAGTCAGGCAACACTAACCAGGCTTAGTGTGATTCTGTTTATTAGTGCCTTACTTTGACCATCCGTTCGCTGTCATTGATCATTGTGAAGAGCAGGCAGACGTGCTGTTTTGTATTATAGCAGCTATCGGATGCAGGGATGCAAACTCATCAGGTATGAAAAAGGTGACAAGGATCCGAGCCCCCGAGCCCACGGAATATCGGCTTTAAATGAGGAATAACAGAGGATTTTAGCAGTCAGAACAACTAAAGCAGTGTTAATAATAACAGAAACGCCAAAGAGTCACAGTCAGTTTATAATTTTGGCAGGACTGTTGAGCATTTTGAAAATGTATTTTCATGCCTCTGTTCAAGGCTTAGTCTTTCTATCTTTATAGCCACTGGTGTAAAGTAACTAAGTTCATAAACTCAAGTACTATACTTGGGTACAATTTTGAGATACTTTATTTAAGTATTTCAATGTTTTGCTACTTTCTTCTACTCCACTACAGTTCAGAGGTACATGGTGTACTTGTACTCCACTACATGTATTTAATACCTTTAGTTGCTTCACAGATGTGGATGAATGATGTGAAATATAACCAAGTGTTAAATCAGACTTTAGTTCCACCTGGAGTAAATTCACCAGCTACCCTGCAGTATACAAAGTCATTCAAACTAGCTGCACCTTTACCAGCTTTGAGAACACTTTCATGATCAATCATTATAAAACATATCTAGGGGTGTAGCGGTTCACAGAGTTCACGGTTCGGTACGTACCTCAGTTTGGGGGTCACGGTTCGGTACGGGTTCGGTACAACAAGAAAAAGCAAAAGAAATTCCCAAATGCATAATTCCAGGTTTGTTATTTATTTTGAACAGTAGTGCAGGTTTCAGTTTAAAAATAAGGAACTCTAATTTTTGAATAATTAACTTTATTACACAGTTAAAAACAAACCACAAACAGCACCACACACACTCAGATGGCCATATTATCTATAATGGCTGATGTCAAACAGAAAGGTTTCATCAAGCTGTAAAACTAAAAAGAATGTCTTGAAAATATTACATCAGAAATAATAAGAAAGTGTTTCAAGAGCGCATAGCCGTTGAAAAACATATGCCAAAAGCTTCCGTTATTTCTTTTGGTCTCACGGCTTGCATGTCTATTGGCTTCTTAAAAACAGCGGGGATAAGCTTTTGAACTGCTGTTTTCTTTTGCCGGGCTCCGGTGACTGGGACATCTGGCTGATGCCTTCTGATAGGATTTAGCATGTTTGGCGTGTGTTACCATTAGCATACCGCACCGCTGTCGAACAACACCGACACACCGCCCTCCCGATCCACCACTCGCACTCCATCGTTCTTGTAGTCCACAGGGAACGCGAAATGTTCCCACACAGCAGATTTAAAAGAAGCAGGTGGGTTCTAGCTCCTGTGTGTTATCTGAACTCGCAATACAAACTTCTCTTCTTCTTGTATTTTGTTCGTTTTGTTGTGTTTT
Source organism: Dissostichus eleginoides (assembly GCA_031216635.1). Classification (NCBI taxonomy): domain Eukaryota; kingdom Metazoa; phylum Chordata; class Actinopteri; order Perciformes; family Nototheniidae; genus Dissostichus; species Dissostichus eleginoides. Next base: position 107,845 of record JASDAP010000094.1, on the reverse strand, counting down.
CTTCTTCTTCTTCATTTGTTGTTTAAGGGCGGCTGGCAAACAGCTTTTAGGCGCAACACCGCCCCCTGGATTATATATAGTGTAATGGATAGTGCCCTGAATGACAGACTTTTTTCCCACACGTAAAAAATAATAATATATAAAAAAATAACACCATGCGCGTCATGATGGCACATAACAGCTCGCGGCCGCAGATTACTCCGGGTCCCAGAGACCCCCGAACCCTAACCCTTGGTGTGAAAGGGGCAATCCAGGCTCCCGGTGTGTGTGTGCTTTTTACCTGTATGTTCCTGCCTGTGTACATAACATAAGCGGCTCATAACCAATTGCCCCTTGCGGGATTAATAAAGTTATGGATTGATACTATATGGTTGTTTTTATGCTTTTATTTTTATTTTGTAATTGTTAGGTTTATTCTGGCTTGTTTTGTGTTTGTGTCTTTTATGTGATTTTATACTTATTTTAATGTTTCACACAGTCTCCCTCCCTGAACGTCCAGGAGGGACGCTTGGTCAGGATCCTATGGCGTGCAGTTGTGACGCGCCGAGTCTCCTTCAGCTTCACAAACGGACACAAAGAGCTTTCAACTGATTGCAATGTATTCCCATCGGCGGCGGTATTTGACGCTCAGGGAAGCACCGCATCGGTCCATGTCGGCGGCACTTAAAGGCAATGTGAGCGTCCATTCCCATTGGATAACGGAGGATTTTACACCCGGAAGTAAGTATTCTCTTTACTGTCGATTGATTTTACAGTGATATCTGCACTACTCATCAACTCAGAAACACCGGATTATCCTTGTTAATTACACAACATTGATTGGTTTAAATTGTGTTCAATGCTTTTGTGTTTTTCCCCTTCGATTCGGAGAAACAAATATTTTTTCGGAGTTTAGGATGGCAGAAGACACTACACTACCCAGAATCCTCAGCTATCGTTAAGGACAACCCCATGCGCTTTGCTTGACAAACCCCGTGATTAGTCCTGACCAAGCGTCGCTATTGGACTATCAGGGAGTGAGACTGTTGGTTTTGTGAGCTGAGCTGTGTGATTTTATATGTTATGTATCTCTCTGTACAGCACTTTCGTCTGGAGGTTTTAAAGTGCTTCATAAATAAAGTTGGATTGGATGGAACATTACAATTCAAGTCAAAATGTATTAAATATATAATCAAGTTACACCAACTACTGACATAATACAATAACTACAACCAAGATTAGCTGGAATATCACCAACACAGATTCAACAGATAAAATCATCCTATATGTGTACGTGGAAACTTGGAGTCCTTATACTCACAATAAAATGGTTTATCAACAATCAGTGGTTATAGTATATCAAAAAATCAGTATGAGAAAAACATTAAATACATTGTCCATGAATATTAATAAAGATGGAGTTCATATGAATATTGTCAAACAGAGTTTATAAAGGTTGACAGATTGTTCTTATGTATGAATTGTCATGGGACTAATTAATTGTCCTCTTTTTTTTTTGGTGCACATTCAGACTTGACTTATAGCAAAAATGTTTTACAAGTGTCAAATGTCATATCACTTAGAGGGACTCTGGATCTGAGTTAGAGGCTCTGCCTCTGTGTTCTCTTCAGTTTGAGTTTGATGAAGCAGTGAAGACTGACGACCAACACACTTATGGCTTTTGACCTGATCACCCCAGGATATTATTTTGTCACAAACACTGCAATGGAATGGTTACTCTCCTGTGTGGTTTCTTTAAACTTTCACGCCGCTGAAATGATTTCTCACAAACTGAGCAGCTGAATGGTTTCTCTCCCGTATGAATTCTCATGTGTATCTTTAAACTTCCTCTCTGTGTAAAAGATTTCTTACAGACTGAGCAGCTGAATGGTTTCTCTACTGTGTGGATTATCATGTGTTTCTTTAAACTTTCACTCCGCTGAAAGGATTTCTCACAAACTGAGCAGCTGAATGGTTTCTCTCTCGTATGAATTCTCATGTGTTCCTTTAAACTTCCTCTCTGTGTAAAAGATTTCTCACAGACTGAGCAGCTGAATGTTTTCTCTCCTGTGTGGATTCTCATGTGCATCTTTAAACTTCCTCTCTGTGTAAAATATTTCTTACAGACTGAGCAGCTGAATGGTTTCTCTCCTGCACTACGTCTTGAATCACTGACAGGGTCTTGTTTATTTCTCTGAGAGTTTGAACCTGGTTCTCTGGTCTCCTTCCAATCTCCACTGTCAGGTTCAGAATAGTCTTCAGTGTCAGGTTCAGAAGAGTTTTCAGTGTCAGGTTCAGAAAAGTCTCCACGGTTGTCCTCAGTCTCTGGTTGTAAATGTCTCTCTGGATCTGAGTTCCTGGCTGGTTCTGGTCCTCCAAAGTCCTCTCCATCAGCTTCTGTTTCCAGGTGTTCAGTTTGTCTTTGAGGAAGCTGAGAGGACTGAGGTTTCTTTCATCTTCACTCTTCACAGGGACAGGAGTGAATGTGGACTTGGTGATATCTGCCTCCTCCAGCCCTTGAAGCTGCTCTCCCTCCCGACTGCTCCAGAGTTCCTCCTGTTCCTCTTTAATGTGTGGGGGGGGCTCTGGGTCCTCCTGGTCCAGACTGGAGCTCCGCTCCTGCTGCTCAGGGGGAACCTCTTCTTTAACCACCACCAGCTGCTGGACATCTGCAGGAAACAGGAAACACATATTCAGAGAAACTGTAGAGTATTAGAATTTAAAATCTAACCACAATTAACACTTCTTTAACTTTGCAGCCCTTATCCATTCCTTAAATGCTTGCCTATCATTTTGCTAAGTCCCGCCCCCTTTGTTTTTCTGTTGTCTCAATAGTCTGTCAATTACACCTTTTTTCCAGATGCTCTGGAGAGTTTCAGGACAACAGGAGTTGTTATACTGTAGCTGATCTAAAACTTAGTTACACTGCTTAGTTTGGACAGGGAGAGCTTGGGGGCGAAGTTTCTCTCAAAATTCAGCTCTTTTTCTCAAAATGTTGAAGTTGGACCAATGGGACCCGGTCATCCAATACATGTCTGTCTTTGAGAAACACTTCATCACAGCTAATGAGGCTAATGATAAATGTCAGTGACTGTAGCTGCTTCATGTAAATATAAAACACTGAGAACCAGTTTCAGTGTAAGCTTGCTGCCTGTCATTCGTCCAACAGCAATGAATCAATCCCCTGTTGATTTAAATTTATATCTTTTAAGAAAAATCTCAGAATTCTGATTCTTCCAAAAATCCTACATTTTCTCAAAGTTCAGAATCTTTTAGAAAATCCTGACTTTTTAGGAAAATCTCTGAATTTAGAATTTGTATCTTAAAAATTCAGATATTATCTCAACATTTTGGAAAATAGTTTCCCTAATAATCTCTAATCAGTACTATTTTTCAGTTTTTTGGGCGGAAAATCTCAGAATTCTGACTTTTCTTCAGAAAAGACCTAAATTCTGACTTATATTTAAGTTCTGTGCCACCATGTCCTCAGACCCCAACCAAACTCCAAGGAACTTTAAACCCTTGTTTCCCCAGCTGAGGTTACCAGGAAGACTGGGCCTATTTTCTACACTCCACTGACCTACCAAAACTGCCTCACTCTTCTCCCAGTTAACTTTGGCTGAAGCAACCTTCCTATACAAAACTAGACTGTCTTGTAGCTCCTGGATATCTCGCTGACCCTGGATAAAAACACTGACATCATCAGCATAAGCTGATACAACCACCGGGGGGGCCTGAGCTGAGTCTGGCAGACACAGGCCCTCAGCCGGTTTCTAAGTCTGCACAAAAGGGGCTCGATGGCAATACTGTATAATAGGCCTGAGATAGGGCAGCCCTGCCTGATCCCCCTTTTGACTGGTACAGGTCTGCTCAGCCCTCCCCCCACCTTCACAACACAACATGCATCACTGACAAACACTTCACCCAGGACAAAATATGCTCCCCAACACCAAAAGCCTGCAATGTAGCAGCCAGAAAAGAGTGATCCACACATCAAACGCCTTCTCCTGGTCAATAGAAATAATGCCAACAGTTATGTTATACAGTTTGCAAACGTCAAAAGTGTCTCATCAAAAACAAATTGTCCACAATTGATCTGCAGGGGTTCGATATGTCTGATCAGTACCAATAAGAAGTTCGATAAAACACTTCAGTCTGTTAGCTAAAACCTTTGACAGTATCTTATAGTCTGTACATAAGAGAGCCACAGGTCTCCAATTCTTCAGCAAGGTTAAATCTCCTTTCTTAGGCAACAGTGAAATCACTGCACGCCTACAGGAAGCTGGAAGAGTCCCTTTCCCAAAGGACTCCATCAACACGTCCAACAAGTCATGTCCTAGAATACTCCAGAAATGTTTAAAAAAGTCTGCAGGTAAACCGTCTATGCCCGGAGCCTTGCCGGAGGCCATCTGTGTCACCGCAGAGGTCAGTTCCTCCAGAGTAATGTCAGAGCCCAGGGTGTCACTTTCGGCTGGACTCAGCTGTGGAAGACCCTGAAGAAGTTCATCAGCAGCTTCCACGTCACAACCTTCGGCTTTGAACAGGTCTGTGTAGAAGGACACTGCATGCCTCCTCAGCTCAGCAGGTTCAGAGGTTACCTGTCCATCGGGGAGACGCAGACATACCATCTGCTTCCTTTGGCCCACAGACCTCTCCAGGTTGAAGAAAAAGGTGGTTGGTGCATCAATGTCTCTCATGGAAGTAAAACGGGCTCTGATCAGAGCTCCCTTGGCTTTCTCCTGAAGAAAACAGTTAAGCTGTTGTTGTTTTAGGAGGGACTGTTCTATATTTCGAGCAGACACACTCTAACTCTCTGATCTCCCTCTCTAACTGCTCTATAGCTCTCCTAATGTTTGCAGTGGAGTAGGCTGTATACTGTTGGCAGAACACTCTAATCTGAGCCTTTCCTACCTCCCACCACTGACTCAGGGAGGGAAAAGACTCTTTCTTTGATTTCCAGTTGATCCAGAACAATTTATAATTCTCACAGAAAATCAAATCTTGTAAAATGTTAACATTAAACTGCCAGAAAGATCTAGGTTTCTCTGTGTTGGATAAAACCAAATCTAAAGAAACTAGCTGATGATCTGTAAAACCAACAGGTTGGATGTGACAGTTCACTGCACGAGTAATAAAAGAAGCAGACATGTAAAACCTGTCTAGCCTGGCTGCACTGACGCCCCCATCTAGCATTCTCATCCAGGTGTATTGTTCAACAGAGGGGTGTTTCATCCTCCACACATCCACTAAGTCAGCCTCTCTTATCACCTGTGACAGTAAAAGGGACGACTGAGGATGAGGCTCCCGTCCTATCCTGTCTAAAGTGACATTAGTGCAAACGTTCCAGTCCCCCCCAGTATAACACACTCCCTGTACACTAGTGTCTAGCTTGTCTTTTAATAACTGAAACAGATACTCGTGCAGGGCCCTGATTGGGTGCATTCTGGCTGCGCAGCACTCATTCACCAATGGGTAATGTTTAGATGGATTGTAGGAACTTCCCCTCGATTCTATTGGCTCTAACGGTTTAAAAAGAGGTGTCAATCATCAAAATCGAACGAGGGGGGCCAGAGATATGGAAAATGCACCCAAATGACCCCAGAAGTGTTTTTTTTTCTAAATCTCTCTAAAAGGTCAAATGTCATTTGTTTTGCATCAATCTTGATACAGGGTACTTATTATATGTTATAGTTTGGATTCCTAAAGCTTTTAGTCTCCTATCCCATCCTTCAAGGGTGGTTTTCACTATAAGTAAAAATAAATAATTGGACGGACACTATAATTTACATTTTTTTACTATGTTCAATCTGAATTTACATTAAAATAAAAAAAATCTATATTGATTCTGACTTTTTTACATCCAACTCACAGGTCTATCATTGCTTTGAGAAAAAAGATGATGCATGTACCCCTTTTAGAAGGGAAGATATAGTCATTTGTTCTGGGAATGTCATTTTCGAGCCTGAGACCTGAAAAACAGGCTCAGGGTTTAACAGGTCAAAGCCTGCGTCAGAGGAAGAAGACAGAGACAAAGAACAGACAGGTACACACAGCAGAGAGGAGACACCCAGTGTTGCATGATCATGTTGAAATTATTTAGACATTTTCAGTTTCTTCGCTCTTTTGCTTTCTTTCAAACCTTTTTTCATAGCAGTTACATGCTTCCTGAGACGATAGCGTTTATTTCCGTCCAACAGGTCTATCCCTACAACTTTCTGAAGAGTGCTCACTATAAAGAGAGAGTGAGTAAAGAGGGAACAGACCTGCTCTGTGGATCTGAAGCTGAGGCTGTAAAACAGCGTCCAGTAGTTTCCGGTGTCTCTCGTTCTCCTGTTTTGAACGAGACAGTTCCTCCTCGTACTCTGCTATCGTTCTTTCAAACAGAACAAAGATCTCTTCAGCAGCTGCAGTGAGTCGCTGCTTCACCAACGAGAGCAGCACAACACTCATGTTTACTAAATCACCACTTCCTGTTAAACACACTGTTTCTCCGTGTGCTTCAGTCTCTGTTAAACACACTGTTTCTCTGTGTGCTTCATTCTCTGTTAAACTCACTGTTTCTCCGTGTGCTTCAGTCTCTGTTAAACTCACTGTTTCTCCGTGTGCTTCAGTCTCTGTTAAACACACTGTTTCTCCGTGTGCTTCAGTCTCTGTTAAACTCACTGTTTCTCCGTGTGCTTCAGTCTCTGTTAAACTCACTGTTTCTCCGTGTGCTTCAGTCTCTGTTAAACACACTGTTTCTCCGTGTGCTTCAGTCTCTGTTAAACTCACTGTTTCTCTGTGTGCTTCAGTCTCTGTTAAACACACTGTTTCTCCGTGTGCTTCAGTCTCTGTTAAACACACTGTTTCTCTGTGTGCTTCAGTCTCTGTTAAACACACTGTTTCTCCGTGTGCTTCAGTCTCTGTTAAACACACTGTTTCTCTCTGTGTGCTTCAGTCTCTGTTAAACTCACTGTTTCTCCGTGTGCTTCAGTCTCTGTTAAACTCACTGTTTCTCTGTGTGCTTCAGTCTCTGTTAAACACACTGTTTCTCCGTGTGCTTCAGTCTCTGTTAAACACACTGTTTCTCTGTGTGCTTCAGTCTCTGTTAAACACACTGTTTCTCCGTGTGCTTCAGTCTCTGTTAAACACACTGGTTCTCTCTGAAGCTTCCTGAGCTGCTGTTCAGCTGGACGGCAGGAAGCAGAGGTTTGGGAGGATGATGTCCCTGATGCTGTTTAGATTTCTCCAGCACCACGGGGGGTCCTGTGTGGATGGCAGCTCCTTCCTCAGCAGATCCACTTCTCCAGAATTGTTCTAATCACAGAGAAAACAAGAGAAAAAGAAAAAAATGAATTAATCTAATCAAACACAGGGTTGCAAAATGTAACTCAGCAACAAAACAGTATTAAATACATGTAGTGGAGTAAAAGTACACCATTTATTTAAAGGTCCCTTATTATACTGTACCTGTCTCTGATTGGCTGAAACACCAAACAGATCATTGCAGCATCCCATAAACCCATAAGACATGAAGAAGAGGGGGCACATGTTGATGTAGAAGAGACATGAAGAAGAGGGGACACATGTTGATGTAGAAGAGACATGAAGAAGAGGGGACACATGTTGATGTAGAAGAGACATGAAGAAGTGGATTTTGCAGAATAGGTGACTTTTAAGTACTTGAGTAAATGTACTTAGTTACTTTATACCTCTAAGCCGGTTTAATGTTTTGGGGTATTTTTGTAATATGAAGTATAATGTATCCATAACAGAGCCGAGATCTCTGTTTGGTAAAGTTAGAAAGATATTGACAGATTGAGGGAGACAACGAGCTACAGAGTAGTTTTTATCAAAGCTCTCCGATGCGCGCCGTCCTCCATGCGAGGCCCTGGCTTCAATCTGCGGCTGGAGGAGAGACTGGTGCTCAGGGGCCATCTACACAAATACACATTTCAACGCCGAAAGATTATACTACAAAAAATAACTACGGTGTATACAAACCAAAAATCCCTCCACACATTAGCTGTCGCTAAATACTACACCAAGAAGTTTGGAGAAAGATGCTTTTTTCAATAACTTTGGTGATTTTGTTATTGTTGTAGAGCCGATGAATGGGAGTCGGAGGCGGTGTGTTTAATATGGAACTCCACACTTTATTTTCCATTTACTCACACACAGAAACGTACTAGCTGCGTGCTACTGCGAAACTGGAATAACAACAACAGGAAACCGGAACACCAAGGTGCCACCCACTAACCGGTCCATGGGGCAACACTATATCTTGATCCCTGTCACTAGCCGATCCGCATCCCTACCCGAACCGCATTGCGCATGTGCGAGATGGTCCGCCATATCTACATACGGCAACTCAAATAGGACACTTGACACAGTGGCGTTTGGCAAAGCAGAAAAAGAAAACTAAAAAAACAGACAATATTAATCTGAACGAGAGAGATGAGTTATTGTGATTACAACGTGACTTCACTATTATTTAACAACTCCTTTTATTGGGACTTTTATTGGGTTAAGTACATTGTCAGAAAAAGTGAGAAATGGATGTAACTTCTGTTAGACAGCTATCATACTGAAGAAATATTGACTGAATGTATGCTAAAATGTATGGCATTAATCATTTATATGTAATTACATTAACTGTGAATGTCCTTCATTTTATTTCAAATTAAATAAAATAACATAAAAGATTTTCGTATAGATATTTGAGACGTTTATGACTCCAGTGGCGGAGCTGGGGGGTGGCTGGGGGTGGCCATGGCCACCCCCAGCTGAATCCTGGCCACCCTATTGGCCACCCCAAACACCCTCACCACGGGAGCCCAAACAATTTTAGAACATTAAGAAAAAAATGTTTAAGTAACCTTTCATCATTCCTCAAGAATTAACATTAATAGAACGTTATATCGATAATGTACTCACTAAACTTACAATTCATTTAACTTATTTTCTTCCAAAAGTGAATTATCCAAAGCCTCTGTACACCCCCTTCTATTTACATGTAATGGTT